>OX336389.2:597986043-598586043 GCA_946902985.2 Meconema thalassinum | reverse complement strand
ATTGTGTGAAGATAAATTTGTAGGTTAGATTTGATAACGCTCTATGAAGTTCCAACGTTATCCGCCAGGTGCTGGTTACGGTGGCATCTAGTAGCCAAGTTCACAGCTAGGTGTCGTTGACTGTAGCATTTGGTAGCAAACGTAGGAACTACTTGAAATTGATCGTCTGCAGTCCTTGCCTGAATTACAGATAACACACACTAATACAGCCATCACAATTAACACCGGTTATCAGACAGATTCTACATACACCCAAAGTACACGGGGTTGTCGCAGCCCCTAAACTGAGGAACCAACAAACAATTATGCTGATGCTATTAGGAAATTTCCTTCCGGTTTCTTTCCTTCCATCGGTTGAGAATACCAACACAATTCATAACCACAATCGCAAAGTGTTTTTACGCACAACATAGTCGCCTTAATGTAATGTGAAATGTTTTTCACTTTACTTTTACAACTGTAACAAATTTCAAAGAGTGTGAGTTAACTTGTTCTCGCAACACAGAAATATGAACCTCTAATAGGCCTATGCACCTCGTTCTGATTGTGTTCGTTATCAGTACCGTATCATTAATATCACTTTCACTTTTATCACTTCCATCTGGCTCTTCGAAACTGTCGTTCAAATGTTCTACCATTACGACACTGTTCAGGGCTGGACCGGAAGTTGCAACGTCTAAGTATTTTCTAGCTATTTCACTTCCTAACTCACACTATATTTCTAAACTACATACGTGACTGTTTGGTAAACTGTTTTCAATGATATCGCTCTGAACGCCGTGTGCATTTCTATCATTATCACTTTTCCTTAATACTGTGTCAAGAAACTCCCTTCGTCTTTTAGTCTCATACCTTTCCGTCCAGCTCTGTTTAGTTACTGACGAGTACTCCCACAGTGTACTTTGTGAAGCGACTACCGTATGAATTAACATTCTTACATGAGTAGTATATCCATCTGTCGGCGCCGGACAATATATTGATGGAACAGCCCCTGGTTTCAATTTTGGACCTTGTAGCTTTTCCGTGGACATCAACTTAATTTCCAATAGTTGCGTTTCATCATAGTCTGTATTGTGAAACTGCACTGAACACACAGTAGCCCCCTTACCGGGATAAAAATGTTTCCTCTTACTTCGATTTGGAATACTATGGAAATGTATTTATTTGTCTCTACAGTTTCGGTTTCTACTCGTGGTGTTGTTACAGTCGTACACAGTACAGGTAGGTATTTTGAAGAAAAAAAACTATCACACTCGATTATAATAAACAATACTTAAAAACGGAAGAGTGGCAACGCGCGTATTGTAACAATCAACTGAATGGAGCGGATAGCTCACTCAGGGCTTACAGCGCAGTGACGTCACGGCTACTCGTGTTTCCTTCGTTTACCGGCATGCAGAGCGGCACACAGCAAAAGCAAATAATAATTGAACACTGAAGCCTCCGTGGCTTAGGTGGCAGCACGCCGGCCTCTCACCACTGGGCCCGTGGTTCAAATCCCGGTCACTCCATGTGAGATCTGTGCTGGACTGAACGGAGGCAGACAGGTTTTTCTCCGGGTACTCCAGTTTTCCCTGTCAGAATTTCATTCCAGCAACACTCTCCACTATCATTTCATTTCATCTGTCATTCATTTATTCATTGCCCCAGAGGAGTGCGTCAGGCCTCGGCAGCCGGCACAGTTCATATCCTCGCCGCTAGATGGGGGCTTCATTCATTCCATTCCTGACCCGGTCGGAGACTGGAAGCAGGCTGTGGATTTTCATTTCATTTCATTTCAGTTGAACACTGCCTGATAAATACTTTGATTTTGAGACAAGTTGACTTTGAGTTTTGGTCTCCTGTAAGATGTATTTTTAAAGACGTATGTGAAAGGGATCGACATGTCAATCTCCAAGTAGACGGAATTTATGTTAAGTAGGAAGTTAATTACAAACATGGGGAGCTACTTGGCCAAGCACGTAATACTAATGTTGCAGCAAAGCCAGTTGTGGCCTTATGGTAAGCTCGTCGTTTGGAGGTATAAAATAAGTTGTAAAATTAATTCCTGTAAAACAGTTGAAGGAGTTTGAATTGGCTGAGTACACAAAATTTGTTTTAACTTAACTTAAATGTACTGTTGATTATTACTGACAACAACAGGGTAAATAGAGTATTGTTTGATGTGCTTACTCAAGAGTCAGAATTCAAATACTTTTTCCAGATTCCAAACTGTACTTCTAAGACATTTGTAACCTATGATACGGTGAATATTTAAAAAAACAACCGTAATAATTGGTTAAATCTTAAGAATGATGGCAAGACATTTTTCATACCCACGATGGAAGACACAGCTGCAGTCCTACAAGCACAAATGTCTCATGTAGTTGATTTGAACAAGAAGGAATGTAACATGCTGATCAAATCTCCCCCAAAATTATCTAATAAAAATGTCTACCCTTCAACTTTTGAAAGACAGAAAGTTTCTTTAGTTTTGAACATTTTTAACTCAACAACTGCAGCTGTAATGTCTATCTTCAAGGGTAACGAATCAGGTACTGCTTATTTCATACACCATATTTTGAAATGGTGGACAATTACTAATGTAAAAAGACCCTTGACGTGTATAAGGAAAAGGAATTCTTTAGCAGCACCTTTTGAAAGCACAGCTGATGAGAGACTTATCTTTTAAAAGAAGTTTCTCGCTTGGCTGACTAACTGGAATGATGTAAATGTAAATCTTCCAGTAAAGGGCACTTTGACTAAATACACCTCAAATGCACTGTACCATTGTAGACACACCATAGTGGAAGTGATAAGATATTCATTGGCGTATTTAAATGTGCAATATGTACTCCCTGGCACGTTCTAGACTGACAATTTGGAATATCGATATGGCTGTTACAGACAATTTGCTGGGGGGAAACTACAATATAAGTGTCAGACAGGGATTTGAGGCCGAACAAAAAATAAGAGCAAAAAGTGTCTTGGGTTTGCATTCAGAAAGGTACGGCAAAATTAAAATGTGCGCAAATGTTTATGATCTTAAATATGTAGCATACAACAGTGAGAATTCTGTATTAAAGAAAATGTTTTCTTGAATTTTTCTAGTATTATAACAGAATATTCTTTTGAATGTACCGCAATTGATAAATCCGGACTGTACTATATATATCTGCGGTTACATTTCGTTCCAAACAAGTAAACAAGCCGACTGTCAGGATTGAATCAGCCTGGTAGCAAACGATCAGAAACAACAAAGAGAAGACAAATATTTCCAACTAATAAATCGTGGTGGATTATCAGTTCCCACAGATTTTGTTATTGAAATAACAAGCAATGTAATTCCGATTAAGCAGTCGCTAATATCAGAGAGATATGAACATGCCTTCTTCTCATTCAGTGACAAACAGAAGGATGCTTTGTGCTTACTAAGTGAGAAGGTAGTGTTTTCTGACAGAGTAATGCGTCACGTCATTGAAGATATGTGTATCTGTGGCAATAAAAATGGTGATACTATTAAGCGCTAATAATTTCAATTGCATCGAACATTCTCCTGAACAATTACTCCAAAATGATGACAGACGCATTGAATAGGCCTACTTAAAGTGAAAGTAAGAAAAGAAAATTGTTAACACTTAGTCCATATGAAGTACTTATTTGATTCTTGACATGTTTTAGTATAAGTTAAATCTATGTGAAGTAATTTTATAATCGTATCGTTTTATTGACCAATTATTAAATAACCTACATCAGAATCTCCTTTTTTCATCTACAGTATACGCACCTTCCCCCGTCCATACATATCAGTGAACTTCTTTCCAATAACCCGATTTCAAATTAGAATATTGAGAGACAGCAATGTCTTCTCTGCCCTGGGCGCACGGCTGGACCCGGACGTATGACGCTAGCAAAGCGGTGTTGCAATTCGGTGTGGCCAAGGCCTGGTTAAAGATAGCTATGATTTAAGGCTTTCTGTTAAGTCTCTCGCCCTTTTGTGTTACATAAATTATTTGTCGCCAGAAACCTTTCCTGGAGTGCACACAACAACTCACCAAAATTTCATCGCAAACGGATGAATGGTATATGAACGCATAGGGAGCACACATACAGACAGACAGACAGACAAACTATCATGTAGAGTAACATTGATTTTTTATTATATAGATTTTTACCGACATTGTATAATAGACTTAATTACCAGACTACCGAAATAAGTTGTTGATGAATTCGATCAACTAGGCCTAAGTATGTGAAATCACGTTCATTTTTTGCCTACATTTATGAAAAAATAGGCTTATGAGAGCACCTTTTGTCCGTGTGTGTGTGCGTGTGTGTGTGTGTATGTGTGTATGTGTGTGTGCGTATGTGTGTGTGTGTCCCCTCAAATAAAATATAAACGGCTGGAGCGAATTCAATGAAACTCGGTAAAGGCATAGTATTATTTTGTCCGATCCCAACCGAGCCCTTCAAATTTTATTACGTCTCACCAATCGCAATCCAACATGACGGCTGTGCGAAATATTTTACTGGCATTCCATATCTCCAAAGCTGTTACTGATATCACCCTCAAATTTTGTACGGTGATAGAAGCAACTACTAGACGTTCACATGTGTAACTTTCAAAAATCTGTTACGAACAAAACGAACATGGCGGCCAAGAGAAATCGAAACATTTAGATAGACTTTTCACGCGATTTAACCTCCCGAGCGCGGTGCAACATGGTACAGGAAATGTATATGCACATTGTAATGCACTGACATCTAATTTCGTTCAATTGTTTTCAAAGCCTCAAGATGGCGGCTGTGCGAAATTTTAAAATTAAGTTATTAGTTCTTGCGCCGTAATCATGCGATCGAAGTAAACGTTTGAATAACGAACCTACGCAATAGTCTTCATCTAATAGTACTTAACTCGATGACCTACATTTTATATATATTAATCCAACATGGTGACCATCTGGAATATTTAGACGGCTCTCAATATCTACTAATCTATGACAGCATTCGAACTGAAATTGGGCATGTTGATAAAGGCAATTAACATAAGTTCACCTATGGGACCTTCAGTGACCTGGTGAGCACAAATTCATCATGGCGACGACGCGAATTTGAAACATTTAATTAGAAGTTTCTCCGATTTGACCATCTAATCCCAGTGAAACTTGGTAAGGGAAATGCTTATACAAATTTTAATTAATTACAGCTAATTTATTTCAATTGTTTCCATAACCTCAATATGGCGGCTGTGCGATATTAAATTTATTTTATTTTATTTCTTGTGTTCTAATCATGCGATAGAAGTTTGAATAATAAACCTACGCAATAATCTTCATCTAATAGTACATAACTCTATGGCCCACAGATATAAAATCCAACATGGCGACCATCCAAAATATCTAGACGGTTCTCAATATCTACGAATATATAACAGCAATCAAACTGAAATCTTGTATGCTGATAGAGGTAATTGACATAAGAAGGATATATGGCTGTTTAGTTCCTCACGGAAGTACTTGATTTTTATAAATGATATATTACTATACTACGGACAAAATTCAGCTATCACAATCAATTCCATGCAACTATAGGCAATGTTCGCAGACTTTGAAGAGATACTGCCGCCACAACCGATATCTTCATAATGTAAAGATGTAAATGACTTATTTGTAAACACACCTGCAGTTAACATAAATCTTGAAATTTTAGAGGGTCTGTCTGCGGTCAATTCAACTAGCACGGATATAACAATTTGATATGATATGACAATTTTTCTCATTTGAATTTCACTCTATTATTTTTGTTACAGTTCGCATTTTCACTCTGGTTATGAATTTTCAATGCACCTAATTTGTTTAGATGCTTCAATCACGTACAGATCGCTCCCTCAAACTGCGACCATTACATTGTTAAGGGAAACAAACGATCTCTTCCTGCAATGCTGGTGGCAGCTCTTTCATGGTATGATTTGTGAGAAGTGTAGAGTGACATATCCGAGAAGGAAGTGTTCTGAGCTCGGACAGTTTATACACATGTCTGTCAATCAGTCCATCGCCAGATCACAATGGACAGAACCTTTCAGATGATACAGACTTCACATCATGCACCAAATTAGACCTTAGAACTACAGTAAATTAAACCTTCTCATTGATAGCATATTTTACTTTGCTGTATTTCGAACCGCGGCTCAATTTCAAGCGATATATTGTATGTCCAAGCTAGTAGTAGAAAATAAATTCTCAGCTAAAATATAGATATTAATTAAATCATGTAGGGTCAAGGACAAGAACTGTAGGGGTAGACCAAGATTAGAATAAGTTAAACAGATTGCCGCGGACGTAGGGTGTGGTAGCTATGTAGTGAAACGATTAGCTCAGGACAGGGAGGCATGGAAAGCTGCATCAAACCAGTCAAAAGACTGAAGACTCAAACAACAACATGTAACTTTATCTTGATTGCAAACTGTGCAGTTAATGGGTCTAATGTCATATCTGTGGTGAGCCAAGGAACTGATCCAGAGCTGCTATACTGCAATTAATACGTGATGGCGCAAACCTGCGCCAGCCCGCGAGCGTGGAGGGGATAGGTAGTGGAGGGGTCACTCCTGCTGTACTTCTGGGAGACATACTCACTTACTGCTCGGGTCCAAGCTCTGTGAACTTGCGGGGTGAGGGGAAGGGGCAGGGACGGGGCAGGCGAGATGAGAAGGATCTGTCAACAGCCCGCCGTGATATGTGGTATTCCTTTCTATTCCAATAGGCCTACTGCTGTCATATGGTCGTTGCTGAAACCACTGTGGTGTTGCGAATGAGTGAGTGAGTCATCGACCAATGTATTTGGTTCTGTTACTACGCACGTACCGAAAAACCTCATCACTCGTCACCATCACTTCTCATAGTCCGCGATCCACATTCCTCTCAGGTTCACGCAGCTTAGACCCGAGCAGTACAATACGGTTAGAGTAGGAGCCAATGTGATCATTTCCATAGTAACGAGCGAAGTGAACGTTTCTCCCCTCTCGCACCCGCTGCAGCACTAGACTCGTCCGCAAACGAAACTCTTTCCGTTCGCATGTGCCTTCAGGTAATAATTGCTGTATATTACCCCCTTTGAGATACAAGTACTGGCGACCAATTTGGAAACTATTCTTTGTTTACATGTCATCTTGCAGTGTCAGATGCCTTGGCCGGCCATCGTTATCCTCTCCATGCTGACATGTGCTCCTGTTGCATTTCTATCTGCTGGTCTTACGTGGGCACTGTACTCTGTGACCACTATGTGCCCCTCCTCGTCCCGCAAGGCTCCAGTTGCTACGATCAACAAACATTACTGCAGCCAAGTTCAGCAGCGGCACTCATTTCTCAAATAATGTACGTAATAACACATTTATATAGTTTGCGTAACAAGAATTCCACTCGGGACAGCCTCTTGCACAGATGTTGAGTATGAGAATTCCAGTTCAATTTGCAGTCTAAATGAATTCCGTTTATGAACTCCCTAACCTGACCTATATAGGTAAAAATAAATAACAATATGCGTTGGCTCTTTACAGCTAGTTTATTCCCCTGCAACCATGTCAATGGCTTCTCCAACATTTCATCATATTATTGCATGTTTTATTCAAGCAATATCAGCTAATATAGGATATACTGTATGTCATCGGCATAAAGTACTGATTTATCTGGCAGAATCTTAGGAAGGCCGTTATTATATACAAGAAAAGCACACGGATCTCGAACCACGCCAATGTATATGCTGAGCAACTGTATATTTGATTCTGAACTACCGCCATTTGGCGGTATATTTGTGTAATTGTGAGGGTGGCACTTGGCTGATAACTTCTGTTATTGTGAAGCACTATGTGTACCAGAATCATTTAAACCTAGGAAGGAAATGGTGCACCGGGACTTGAAATAAGGTACCTTCCTGTGATGATTATTATTATTATTGTTATTGTTATTATTAAGGAAGTTTGTAGTTACGTGACCGTTCATCTATCACATGCTATTAATTTCACGTTACTCCGCGACGGAACCGTGCTCGATAAATCGTGCACAACAGCCGCGAGGCTAGAATCCCAGCGCTGACAGCGGCTTTCCTGAGTGTGGTTCTTACCCTGGTTTTTCCACTCTCCCTCCAGGAAAATATCGGGATAGTAATTTTAGTCCAGCGGCACCTACCTCATCCCTGTATCTAATCTATTACACACATTGCAGTCATTACATAAATACAGGTAATCAGACACGTTCACCACACACCCAACTACACAGGGCTGATGACCATATGTCCCAAGCCCGTAAAATGAATTTACAACAATTCTTTTCAGATTGAATCCGTACCACAGGACGAGACGTTTCACCTCGAAAATCCCACATGCATTAACCGGGAATTGAACCCGGTCCACCTTGGTGAGAGTCAAGATCACTACACCATTTTGCGTTTTTAGCCTACTTTCAATTTATTGAAAAAATGAAAGAAGACTTATGAGATCTACACAGGGCCAAAAAATTGTGTGTCTGTCTGTGTGTCTGTGAGTGGGTATGTGTGTTTGTACTCTGCATGTCAGTCCCCCCCCCCTATCAATTCAAACACGGTAAAACCGAACTGAACAAAATTTGGTACAGAGGTAGCCCTAGCAAAGGGCACCTCAGTGTCATGTTTTATATCGCCACCATCTTGACGGAAACGTAATGGCGGCCACCCAAATGTTCACAGCTTCAATCAAATTACGACTAACCTAATCATCTGATCTCTACCAAATTTTGCAACAACATATCCTCATGTGGGAAGCGTCTTTTGACCAAACTACAAGGTCATCAGCCCAATAATGTGAAGATTGTGGCCGTGTATGTGTGCAAACCGATCCCCCTATCTATTCAAAAACAACGAAACCAAATCGAACCATCTTTAGTACAGAGGATGTACTACCAAGGGACATCTCACTGCCATATTGTATATCGCCGCCATCATAACAATAAAGAAATGGCGCTCACCCAAATGTTCTGAGCTTAAATTAAATTACAACTAACCTAATCATCCAATCTCTACTAAATTTTGCAACAATACACCTTAATGTGGGAAGCGCCTTTTTCCCAAACTTCAAGGTCATCAGCCGAATAGTTTCAGGATGGCGGATGTATGAATCATGCAAGTGTTATAGCCAAACCGTAACTTACGATGCAACAAGGCCTGGCCTTACCAAATACGCTCAACATACATGGGGAGGTTTAAACTGTCCTCAAAGAGGTGACCGGTAGGATATTCGCATTTTAAAATAGAATATTACTCCGCAGTAGTGACTAATGGTTCAAGCTGATCGTGCCGTATCGTGCTTGTCCGTGCCGTCCCGTTGTCAAAATGGCGGCTATTTTTTTTGTTATTATCCATATATTTCCGTAACTTCATAAGTTTATATCCTTTTAGTAATATACTGAACAAAATAATACATATTTAGTATCAAATGGTTTATAAAAACGGCAGGAAACTCTCATGAAATCGTTCATTGCAAGACAAAATATTCTAGGCAGTTATACTAAACCTGATATTAATGCAATATTAGCATTCAGCGCTTTTAGCTCAATGGTAGCGTCTCTGACTCGTAGCCTGGAGGTTCCTGGTTTAAATCCCTACAGGTTCAAATTTATTTACTTCGTTTTTTGATGATTTTTAACTACTCACACGTTATAATGTTAAGCATACTGTATGTAGTGTGTATTTGCGATAGAAAATATTATATATATGCTTATAACACCACATATTTTAACACTCGACTACATCGATTAAAATTCGGTGTCCTTGATCCGCGGTAGAGTCTATTGTTGTTGTTGATTTTGTTGCTGATTCATAGGGGCGTTTGTGGCATTATGGTAATGTAACCCCGTGTACTTGGGTGTGTGTAGAAGTTGTCTGATAATCTGTGTCACTCTGATGTCTGTAGGCTTACTAGTGTGTGTACTTTTATACGAGGAATGACTTCGGTAGGAAGCTGTTGTTTTTGTTGTTTCATTTGAGATGCATGGACATCATGGTCATTTAGCCGCTTGTACTTGGGTGAGTGTTGAATCTTGTATAATAACCTGTGTTTTTGTGATGGCTGTATTAGTGTGTGTATATATAATTCAGGTGAGGTTACAATCAATCAGCGTATAGGGCATAATATCCGTATATATATATATATATATATATATATATATATATATATATATATATATATATATATATATATATTATTATTATTATTATTATTATTATTATTATTAAAAACCCAAACGCATTTTTCTCGAAGGAGCTCTGAATAGGCCACTGCCTTGCCAGTGCTGTAAGAGCCAGTGACTCTCAAATTATTGATTATCCATCCACCGAAGAGCTTCAAGTGAATATCCAAGAGCAAAGGCTTAATGGAGCCTATCACTCCGCTGTACTTTGAACATGCCCAAGGTCAGCTGCTAAATGTTGTCATACACTCGCCGTACTGTTACGGATCAGTGCATTTTAAATGTGCCTTGCCATACTTAACCTCTCAAGCCTACACAGCACGCAACACCAATTTCCCGAGTTCATAGTCTCACTACAGCTATGTTCACACAATAGCACACTGGATGGTCTTTTACTAGTCATTCATGTTACGAGCTAACTTTGGGCAAAATGTTTCTTCCTTTCTCAGTTGAAATTGGTCCACCTCCTGGTGTAGCGGCTAGAAATCTTGGCTATCACCCCAAAGGTCCGGGCTATGCCAAGAAATTCAATTCCGGTCTGAGGGCTGGAACAGGGTACACTAAGCTTCGTGAGACAAAACTAAGAAAAGGTGGCTTCGATTAACATCTAAGCCATCATAGAAGTGGTTATCCGTGGTTGCCCACTTCTTCTCCAGACAAATAGGGATGGTTCCTAAGTTAAGCCCATGGCCACCTCCTTCCCAATCCTCACCTGAATTACAAATACACACGCTACTACTGACACCACAATAACACAGGTAATCAGACAAATTCTTAATACAGTATATATATATATATATATATATATATATATATATATATATATATATATATATATATATATAAACACAACATTGTACACGGGGCTGAATGACCACGATGTCTAACATCGGGATTACAACCAGGGATTTCGAATGTCGTCTGTGCTACGGTGATGGGTAAGGTAGCACTCCTAAAAATATTGATATTATTTCACATGTTATAACATTCTTGGTCTATGTAATTGGTGAACCATGGAGATAAAGAAGGAATGAAAGTAAGCTTGTAGGTTTACGTTGCTGTTATTCTCACGACATTGAACCACGGGACATCCTGCTTACTTGGAATCCGAACCTCAGGACGTGACATTTCACCTCGAAAATTCCACATGCATTGAACGGGAATCAAACCCGAACCGCCTTGACAAAAGGTAAGAAGTTCGACCCCCACGCCATCACATCCGAATATTGGAAAATATTGCAAACCATTGTGAGAAGAATCAAATTGTGATAGCTGAGTACATATTGGAGCGTCAACAAGTCACTATTAAATAAGATTACGTGCTGTTGTTGCCGTTATTGTCGTGTTTGCCGCCATCGTCGATGTTGTTGTTGTTGTTATTCTTGTTGCCCTTTTTATTGTTGTCGTCGTTGTGGTCGCCGTCGTTGCTATTATTGTCGTAGTCGCTGTTGTTGATATAGTTGCTGTTGTCGTCATTGTTATCATTACCGTAATTGTCTTCATTGCTGTCATTGTTGTCTTTGTCTTTATTGTGGTGTTTGTTGTTGTCATGGTTCCTGTCATTATTGTCGTTGTTGCCGTTGTCATAATTGTGGTGTTTATTTTTATTATTATTTTTATTATTATTGTTGTTATTGTTATTGAAAACTGACTCATATTTAAACTAGTGAGAAATTCTGTATGAATTGAAAGACTGCTAATTATATGGGTAAATATCGACCAACACCAATGTAGAATGGTGATTGTTCACAGCTAACCGATGAGATTAACTTAGACAGCTAAGTACTGTAGTCATTCACAGGCATGGAAGACAATCCTCCAGCTCCGTAAAGAGCAGCACCCCCACGTTGTACTACAAGGTACATGAACGAATCTATAGTATCTGCATCACAAATCGAGTGAATGTCATTATAATTTCCAAAACGTCTAACTCAGAGCCTATTTCCCGTACGGTAGCCACTTGGTGCTCTCTTATCCACAAGAAATATGGATGTTTTACTTCAGAATCACACGCATGTATCACATGAAAATGTGTATACATGACCCGCAAAAAGCTCGGTTTGTCATTAAAACTGGAACAACCTCAAATTATTTGGGCACAGATTGCAATTATATTCGTGTAAGATCGTGCAAACGGGCACTGAATAGCATATGGAGATATCAAAAAACTCAATTTCCTATCGTCAAAATCAATTGGATTGTGGGCATGGACTCGCATTCACCACACACGTAGATGATATAGCGTTCTGCTTGGGAAACATAAATATCCTTCACCACGTGTCTGGCATATATATAAATTACTTGTTGTTGCATTCAATTATCATAGAACATCATAGTTATGCTGTCAGTCCTATGTGCTTAAAGTTTCAATTAACCTGTATTGTTGTATCTTTACTGGTGTGGATAGATGAAATAGGACCTGGGAGTGATTAAAGCTTGCATGCATTAATAAAAGGTTTTCAAACGTCAACCATCATTGCTTAGCAGTTCTCACGGAGTACAATTCGCATTTCTTTTCCTCTTAAAATATATTTTGGGTATAAGGATGCCGTTAATTCTCATTCAATTACTGGCCATCATCTTAGGTGAGATATGAAAAACACTATGGATTAGAAACTGCAAAGAACGTTATTTTCCTTTCTTGTATTATTTCCCGCGCTACATAATGGGAGACCGATTTCTAAGTAAGAAATACATGACGACATAATGTGATACGATATATTAATTGTGCAATATACAGGAATTATTTAGATGACAGCAAGAAGTGAAGACATTCCAACTCTCGAATTGAGGTTAACAACAACCCGCTTGTACAGCACACCAAGACAAAGGGGTCGCGTACGCCTATTTGGGTCGATCATTGGGCCAGCTTCGTCAAGGACTAATGGGAAATTGGATGAATCGTGGGATAAACTTCATAGGAACCGTTCAGCATTTAGATTAGTGTGTCCACAAGGAGCATTTTCTCCCGTACAATGAAGGTCATTATGAGTTTCAAAAATAACAATGTTAAGTGTCGAATTCAATTAGTTCAATGTACAACCAGTAATGACGTCATGAAGTCAGCAGTTTTGTATAGAAGCTCTAGGAGCCATTCCTCAGTGTTGCCTTCGAATTCTAGTAAAAGAATTGCGACCCCCTCGTGGTGTAACGACTAGTGTTCTTGGCTGTCGCCCCGGAGTTCCGGGTTCGATTCCCGCCTCTGCCAAAGAATTTTAACTCTGGTGAGAGGGCTCGAACCGTTGGACGGGTTACACTCCGCTTCGTAGGCCAAATCTGAGAAGAGGAGGGTTTGATTCTCACGTGAGCCATCCAGGAAGTGGTTTTCCGTGGTTTCCCCATTTCTACTCCAAGAAAATGCTAGGATGGTTCCTTACTTAAGGCCAGGGCTGATCACGCATCACCCCACAATTTATAGACCGAATGGCTGGGCCAGGGCCCCTCATGGGCTATGGTGCCATAGAAGGGGGAGGAGTACATCGTTGACGCCAATGAAAACATGAATAATGAGATGTAAACCTATGTCATGTATTCTTATGATTACTTGAGTACGTATATCTATTTACTGCCAAATGAATTAGGGTTATCGTGAACTAGCTGACCAACTGAAAGTCAATCATTACATGGAATCAAATAATTAAGAATGTCGTCTAAGTGTTATACCGAAAAGTGTCACAATAGTTGTTGTTGATTCGTTTAGGGCCTTTGCGACTTCGTGGGCATTTAACCCTGTGTACTTGGGTGTGTGTGGAATCTATCTGATATCCTGCGCCATTGTTATAGATGTACAAGTATGTGTATTTGTGGTTTAGTGTCGGGTCCCCTGACTGGGGCGCTGCCTCACTGACAGACATCTACTCAATTGTACTCACGAGGCTGAGTCGACCCCGTTCCAGCAATTACGTGAGATTTAAAAATCACTGATGGAGCCGGGAATCGAACCAGGGGTATCCAGGTGAGAGGCGGGTGCACTACCCACCAACACCACGAGGCCGGCAGTTAGAGATGCGATGGGATATATTTCTTTGTGTTTTAAGGCCAGTTGCCCTTCCTGACGCCAACCTCCTAAGAGGAGTTAATGCGAGATGAAGTTCAATGAAACTGAGCCAGGAGTCAGAAGTAAGTGACCGTGGTCCATTAGAAGACAGATATTTGCCTGGGGTTGAAGATGGGAAAGCACGGAAAACCATTTCAAGGATGGTCGACGATGGGTTTTGAATGCATGTCTACAGAGTCCCCTGTTAGTTTGGCCCCTGGCAAAACAATAGCTTAGCGATCATAGCTACCGCTGTCGGTATATGCATGGGCCTACATGAAATAAATATACAAATACTAGCATCCTTCCCCGGCTTCGCCCGGTATCTTTAACGGTTTACTCAGCGTAATCTTATAAGGCACATGGACAGCAGGTCCCAGGTACAATTCAGAAAAGCCGAGGTGAACAGCGAAACTCCAAACACATATACACTTCACTGAAGTCTTAACTCGACACGACTCGACAGTTTGATGCTGGCCGAAGCTGGGGTGATAGGCTCGCTCGCTAGGTCATGAACTGGCTCAGAAGCTAGTATTATAAAATTCCACTGAATGGAGATTGTTGGAAGAAATGAAAACGTAAAAAACAATTATAGTAGGCTAAGCGATGTATTAAAGATAGATCTATGGTGTCCCGGACTTTCTTAGTAGAACAAATTCATGCTGAACGATTCTTACATTCATAGTATAGATATGTTGAACGGTTTGCCCAGCGTATGCTTAAAAGGCGCACGGATGGCAGGTTCTACTTGGACTCAATTCACTGAAATTGTTACTGCTTGGCTTCCTTCGGTCATAAATGAATGTTTTTCTATAGAAACCTTCCTCGAGAAATCCTTTACAGAATGGTGAAAACCGCATCAAAATCCATCCAGTGGTTCTCGAGATTACCCGTAACATTAAAGAATCGGGGACTTTGTTTTATACTATGCAGAGATAGAAATATACTTCGCTATATAAATTATAAGTAAGGGGTTGTCATGTTTAGTTCGTCAAGTAGTCGAGGTTTCAGCATGGAGCGAGACCGACCACACAGCAGCGACTGTACATTTAGCATTTTATAGCATACTGTTTAAAACAATGCATTCTATTTACATCCACAGGTTTCATTGTGCGCTAATTAGCAATAAACCATCGACATGAATAAGATCACGTGCAGAATTACAACGCCCGCCGGGCCTTTTTGTCAATGAAACTGACGAGTTATAATTATATAACAATCTTGTGAATATATATTGGCCTACAAGGTTGCGGAAAAGTCTCTACACACTCGAGAAATGTATAGAGGGCCTATATAGGTTGGTACTACGTACGCTATGGTTAGTAAGAAACAGGAAATGACACGTAGCGCTAAAAAATGATTCACAACCATAGTGACAATGATGTGAACTATTGTTTGTGTTGTGTTGTGATGTCAAGACTATGTTAACGAAAGAAAAGAGCTGACTGGTTTCATTGAGAATGCCTTCCACAATCTGGACAACAACATTCAGCTGTGTGTGCATGTGTGTCAGAGTGTTCCAGGAAGACTTCAACGGTGTATTAATGAAGAAGGGGGACAGTTTGAATATAAAAAGAAGTGATGTATACTGTAATTTGTTGGTAATGTATGATGTTGAAATTATTAAATGTCAACAAAATTAAATTAAATTACAGTAATTAACATAAATGAAGTGTCAAAAAAGTTTGGTGCTTTTCAGTCGGTCAACACGAATATACCCAAAAAGAGCTGGGTTATGCCCTAATCCTGAAATAAATTACATGAGATTAACAAATACAAACCCCACACTGTAAATGAAGTGTGTAATGACTTTTGCGCCACCCTGTATATACGCATATCAGCTAATTAATTAATCAATCAGCGTCTGAAGCATTTCATCTCCCTATCTATCATTTATTTGATCAGTGCATATTTGTGCAGTTATTTATGTTATTTGAATAGATTTTATTAAAATTAGCTGCCTGAGATAATTGTGTTCCCGTCAGCCAGTTAATTAACTGAAACATAAATCATTACATAGACTCTTCCAATGAATGTGATGAAAATGTTAAACAAGTAGTTCAGTGAACAACAAAATAGCCTATTTTCATTCAACCCACTGACCTTTTCCATTAAATACTCTCCTGCCTTTTGAAAGGATTTTCCATGTGATGCACTAAATAGCTTTTGGTGTACAACTTGAACCAGTGAAATATATCGCAAGGACGCCATGTTGGATTGTTTTATATGTAGGGTATAAATTATTTGCCAGCAGATGAGTATTATAATGATTGTTTATTATGCCAATCTACATTTCTGTCGCTTATTTACGATATGACAATTAAAAACAAGATTTTAAAAATTTTGCATGACATCCATTTAAAAGTTTTTATAAAATTGAACTACATTAGACGTCAATATATTAAGCCTTGTATGGGACATAACGTGCCAATTTTCACAGCGCTCGGATTATTAAGTCGTAAGAAAATTCCATTTAAATATTTAAATTTCGCGTCACCGCCATGTTGGTTTTGTGCAAATCAGGGTATTGAAAATTTCACAAGTGAACATATTTTAATTGCCTCTATGAACATACGAAATTTCAGTTTGATTGCTGCAATAGATTCATACATATTGAGATCGGTGAATAATTCCGGATGATCGCCATGTTGGATTGTCCTATATGCAGGCCATAGTGTTATGTACCAGTATAAGATTATTGCATTGGTTTATTATACACACTTTCACATCGATCGCATGTATAGGACACAAGGTAATAATCTTATTTTAAAATTTCGCACAGCGACCATATTGAGTTTATGAAACAACAGAATATAATTAGATGCCAGTAGATTAAATCTTTTACAAGCATTTACTTACCAAGTTTAACTACAGTTGGATGATTAAATCACGAGAAAATACCATTTAAATATTTTAAGCTCGCTTAGCCGCAATGATTGTTTTGTACAGCGTGTTCCGATTCAACACGGAACTGTAAAATGGGTTGCCTACCCACCCACAATCAGCTTGAAATCTGCTCGCACCGCACTAGCGACGGGGCTGAGTTCGATTTCACTGAATGCCGCCTTCTTATGCAGCATAGCAAAGTATTTTGCTCTTTCAAAATATATTAACACAGGCTTCACAATAAGTTTGAACGATTTCTGTTTCAGAACTTGTTATTTTACGCTTCTGTTAATGGCTTTTGCAGAGCATTTCTATGAAATAAAATTTTATTTTGCAACATAGCTATTACAACACAGTGTATTTTTGTGTTGTATGTTATTTACAACACAATTTATTGGTTTTTAATCCAATACCACAAAACGAGATAAATTTGGAAATGATTTGTTACAATAGTGTAATCAGTCTTCGATGCGGCTAAAAGTTAATTTATCACAGACGTTACATCTACTGCAAATGTACATTTACATAAGGTGTTCGAAGTGGCGTCCATCGTTTTCCAAGCAGAGGGCCACTCGTCATATAAAGTTCTCTCTTGCGTTCGACAACATCTGAGGAGTAATTTCCGCAAAGGCTTTGGTAATGACGAGCTCCATTTCTTCGGGTGTTTGTGGTGATCTTAAAAATACTCTCGACCTGGCGTAGCCCCAAGTGACGAAGTCCAGGACGGTCAGATCAAGTGAACGTGGAGGGATCTCTATAAAGCCGCCAATTCCTATCCACCAGCCAGGAAACAAACGGTTTAAAGCTTCTCTCGCCAGTCTGGAGGAGTGCACTGGATGACCATCTTGTTGAAAAAGCATGTTGTTCAACTTCGCCAATGTAAAGTCATCCAAGATGTCCTGGAGTATGAAGTAAGACTAAACTTAATGTGTTCTTCGTTCTATCATTTTACATTGTTGCAGGTAAATAGTTCTGAAATCGTTGAAACGTATTCTTAAATAAACTCAATTTTGTAAGAAATCATTTCGAAATTGTATCTCGTTTTGTGGTATTGGGTTAAAAAGCAATAAATTGTGTTGTAAAAAAATACAACACAAAAATACACTGTGTTGTAATAAACTATGTTGTAAAATAAAATTGTACTCGTATTTCATAGAAATGCTCTGCAAAAGCCATTAACAGAAGCGTAAAATAACAAGTTCTGAAACAGAAATCATTCATACTTATTGTGATGCCTGTGAAAATATATTTTGAAAGAGCAAAATACTTTGCAATGCTACATAAGAAGGCGGCAATCAGTGAAATCGAACTCAGCCCCGTCGCTAGGGCGCTGCGAGCAGATTTCAAGCTGATTGCGGGTGGGTAGGCAACCCATTTTACAGTTCCGTGTTGAACCGGGACACGCTGTACATAACAGGTTCCTAAATGTTACATAGGTGAATTTATCATAGTGATATTTATCTTCATACAAAATTTCAAAATGATATTTGAAACAGTTTAGGAGATGTAGAAAGCCGGTGAAATATTTCGCGTTACATAGGTGAATTTATCATAGTGATATTTATCTTCATACAAAATTTCAAAGTGATATTTGAAACAGTTTAGGAGATGTAGAAAGCCGGTGAAATATTTCGCGTGGCCACAATGTTCAATTGGGAAAACGTATTAAAAACGGTTGAGGCCGGGCAAAAATTAGTAGACTACGTTCTGTCCCAGTTTCATTGAAAACACTTCAGCCATTTAGATTTTGTTAGGGACAAACACACGCACGGACAAAAAGTGATCTCAAAAGCTTTCTTATTATGAAAATGGGCTAAAAACTATGAACAGTCTGTGAAAACAGTCGCTGTTGTTTTTGCATTTGAAGGCAGGGTGCATTCCGGTCATCAGGCTTATCAACATGAATATGTACAAGAATTATTTTATAGTCTTCGCTAATGCAGTGAAATAATAATAATAATAATAATAATAATAATAATAATGCATTTATTTGCAGAGCCTCCAATTCATCCTGAGACAAAATTGTTATAGGAGTCTCAAAGGAACACACATGGTGGCCTCCTCGTCCACGATTAGGCTGACATTTAGCAGTAAAAGGTGTATCTGATGTGAAGAATGTTAATACTTGTATTTATTTATGTTGCTAGGTGAAGCTCTACAACTGGAGTGATTAGCAAGTAAAAACACTATAACCCCACTCCACCTGGTGTTTATCTACACATGCTCATCAATGTCGATTTCAATTTAATGGCTAATTAAAATGTTCAAGAATACCGAAGCAGCGAATTTTCAAACAGGATCTACAGTTCCGAAAGCCAGCGATGATCTGAGCGCGGTGAATTTACCTGTAGTGTATATTTGTCTTTTAAACGCTGGTAAAGTAAACTTGCCTAGTAGAAATCAACGCTACCTTGCCAAACTCAAACCAGAATTAAATTCCTTGGCAGACCCTAGAATTGAAACCGAACCACCGAGGTGACAGTCAGGCACACTAATTACTACTCCAAGATGCGGTGAAAAATCATTCACTCTATTCTGTGGCTGTATCGTGATAATTGTCGGCAAGAGGTTGTGAGTCAATGTACGAAAGAGGCACATTAAGCTTCAAGATAACCGAACGCACTGATCCGTAGAACCCATTAGGGAGGCAGACTCTTTGTGAACTTCACCTGACGAGAAGGGTTGAGTTACCAATTACGCTAGAATAAATTACTCGCGATAATAAAGCTAAAACGGCGCCCATAATTAACTCACACACTGACCAAGAGAACCGTAGAGGTAGCTCAGGCACTCTCCCACGCACACTGCTCATTCGTATTCCTTACAATGATAGGGAATTCGCAGTTTATATTGTGTGGTTGTATGAGTGTGTTGTGAGTCGGTGGTAGGGTATCCTCAGCTTTATATTGTGTGGTTGCATGAGTGTGTTGTGAGTCGGTGGTAGGGTATCCTCAGCTTTATATTGTGTGGTTGTAAGAGTTTGTTCTTTGAGTCCGTGGTAGTGTGTTGTCGTCTTTATATTGTGTGGTAGTATGAGTTTGTTCTGTGAGTCGGTGGTAGAGTATCCTCATCTTTATATTGTGTGAGGGTTAAAATTTTGGCCGAGGAAGTCTGATTGAAGGACCCATGGAACTCCGAGGTGTATGTTGTTGACTCTTAAAATACCTCTTGCATCACAATTGGTGATTTCAAGATAAAATCAATTACATCTCATCCACAGTCTCCCATAGTCCCTGGTTTAACTGCTAGGTGGCGGGACGACATTCCTCCAACTCACATGTAGCCGAGGGAGGACATATTACTACCATTCAGACGAAACCTCGTACAGTGTCATGTATTTCAGTTCTGTTTTTGGGGGATACAACCGTAGTGGTCTATCGTAAAATATAGCAGTACTTCGCACATGGGTCCCGGTTCCTCCATGCAGGATTCTAATCCTATCATGGGAATTCAAATGGGATGCACTCGTCCACCAAATTCAAACCGAATGTATGATGAGAAGAGAGGTTGAGTTCAAATCCCTCCCTTGACCATCTCAGAAGTTGTTGCCCGTAATTTCCCACTTCTATACTTGGAAGATGTCAAGATGCTACAAACTTCAGGCCACGTCTGCTTCCTCGCCGACCCCAGCCTTAGTTACACACTAGCACGTTCCCTAGAATAATACAGATTACCAGAGGTACAGAATGCTATCGCCACTAGAAGCATCAACATAAGAAATAGTTTGCATGAACCGAGAATGGCACGGCTTTCTGGCAACAGTCGACATAATCCGTTGTTGTTGTTGTTAATTCATTTCATTCAGTTGTGCGTGTGTTGAATTTGTCTAATGACCTGTAGTTATGTGCTGACTGTATTAGAGACAGGAATGGGGTAGGCTCCCAGGTACTTGAAGTAAGGTACCCAGCTCTTTTGGGTACATTCGTGTTGACCGACTGAAAAGCACTAAACTCTTGTAAGGCACAATCCTGGGAGTGTGGAAAAGCCCGGGAAAGAAAAAACCCACTCAGGATAGCCGCTGTCAGCGCCGGGATTCGAATCTGCGATCTCCGGACTTGCTGCAGGTGCCCGTGCGGCCATGGTGCACGGCTACGCCGTAATCCAATAAATTGCACGTTCAGACGTCCCTGTTCTACACAATCAGCCAAGCTCACTCATGTGTCAAATCCGAGCATAATGGGGTCACGGCTACTTCATGATACTGATGGTGCTTTGCGACATTGTGGTCATGTAGCCCCGTGTACTTGGATGTATGTTATTGTGATGGCTGTGTCGATGTGCCAGTTATATCTGGGGCTAGGGATGAGTATGAGGCGGCTGTGGCCTTCTCTTAGGTACCATCCTGCCATTCGCCTGCTGAAGAAGTGAGAAACCACAGAAAAACGGTTTAGACTGGCTGAGATGGGAATCAAAACCATATCTTCTTAGTTCTGCCTCACGAGGCTGAGTGTCCCCGTTCCATCACTCAGACCAGAACCCGGACCTCTGGGGTGACAGCCACTGCACCACGAAGTGGTCACACGAATGCTTCACTTGACCAATAAGAATAAAGTTTCCGTGTTCCATTGGGGAACCTACTGCAAGCCCACCGGAAACTTCACCAAGCAAAGCCCCAAATAACTAGCAGTCACCAGAAGAGAAACCATTGATATGACTTCATGTCCTGATGTTAAGCAAAAGTAACAGACATTGCATTCCAGTGAGAGTCTGAAGTAAGTCAAAAATGATATGAATTCCAAAATAACATAGGAGACTTTTCCTCGGTACTGTTATCTGCACATAACTGAAGCACTTGTTTACCTTCCTTTATCTTATACAATGCGTTATCGTGGATTAATTATAGCGTGTTCGTAAATATCGTTATCGCGTGCTTCTAGTACAACGTGCCTTCCATAATATTGTATGTTAGTGCAGTCTGTAATAGAATGTAGGGAAGCCTCAGACGGAATAACTGGGAATGACGCGATCTCTTAATCCTTGTGTGAGTTTTTCACTTGAACAACTTCAAAAATGCTTATTGTGAGGTGTAAGGTTTGTCATTCCGAAGCAAAGTAATAGATGCACATGCCAAGCATTTTATATTCCCAAGCACAGTGTAGCATCAGATTTCTGCACATAGAGCCTTTGTCGATAATACGATTGAGAAAAAGCGTCAGCTTCTACTTGGAGCATCAAGCTGGCACACTTCAGAAGGATCAAGATATAACACTCACAGTAGATCACAAAAGGCAAGTAATTGCTGTCTTCGTACATTTATCAACTCCGCCTTCTGTGGTCTCGGGGTTCGTATTGAGTCTGGGGTTGGTTCCCAGCTCTGACAAGATATGTATTCTGGTTTTAGGGGTACACTCAGCCTCGTGAGGGAATTAGGTTCGAATCCCACCCCAGACATCCTAGAAGTGGTTTTTCGAGGCATGTTACTACAGCGTCTCAGTCACTCAACACAATACAATCCCAGTTACTAGGACATGCAAAAAATAACCTGAAATATTGCATGTAAATAAGAATACTGGAAGAGTCTGTCTACATACAGGGTGTTTCTAAATTCCCATTACTGACTTTGAGGGCTTGTAGTGGCTTGTAGGGCTTGTAGGGCTTGTAGTGGCTTGTAGGGCTTGTAGGGCTTGTAGTGGGGGCTTGTAGGGCTTGTAGTGGCTTGTAGGCCTTGCAGGGCTTGTAGGGCTTGTAGTGGCTTGTAGGGCTTGTAGTGGCTTGTAGGCCTTGTAGGGCTTGTAGGGCTTGTAGTGGCTTGTAGGCCTTGTAGGGCTTGCAGGGCTTGTAGGGCTTGTAGGGCTTGTAGTGGCGTGTAGGCCTTGTAGGGCTTGCAGGGCTTGTAGGGCTTGTAGGGCTTGTAGTGGCTTGTAGGGCTTGTAGTTTAGCATAGGAACATAGTTTAGCAAACACCACAGCACACGTTCGAATCTCCCGCATTTTCGCCACCACTGACTAGAGCACGTACGTCATTGAACGATCACCTGCTGTCCCATATCCTCTACACTACAGGTTTGTTGACATTCCATACCGTCTTCCACGAAATCCCACGGGTGCCAGGTACTTGGTATTCCTTAAATATGTACTGCATGAGTTCTTAGACGATGTGCCACTGCGTGTGCGTCAAAACATGTGGTTTCAGCACGATGATGCACCACCTCATTTTCCACTTGTTGTACCGGTACGAGATCATCTGCACCACAGAGTTTGGCAACAGTGGATCTTATAAAGACCTTGATTTACGAGACCCCTGTGGAATCCAAGGAAGACCTAATGGTGCGGGTTATGTCTGCGGCTGAGGTTGGAGGACCGGGGAATGGTGTTCATGTGTACCAGAACATGGTACGGAGGTACCGTGGTCGTCATATCGAGGCCCAGCTGTAATTGGACCCAGCAGGAGTCGTAGCGGGAGCTGTGAACGTATGCTGTGGTGGTTTCTTGCGGGTACAAGTTCCTATGCTAAACTTAACCGTCTTGGTCCCCACTACAAGCTCTCAGAGTCTGTATTGGGAATTTAGAAGCACCCTGTATATTAGTTATTGACTACAGTGGAAGATATATGTATATGTTTAATCAGATGAATTTTTTTAGGTTATTTTTCGCAAGTTCCAGTAATTGAGATGCTATCGTGTTGACCTACTGGAGAGTTGCAATATCAATGTCAATAAGGCAACTTCCTACCTCTCAACAAAACACTGGCTAGCCTGAATAACGTCACATGAGTCAACAATACATACCTGAATAACTACCTAGTGTCCTACCTAATTTCCTCACTAACGTTGAGCAACTACTACTAAAATCTACTGTTGAGAACCACTTCCGCCCCTGAAAACGTTGAACTAAATCCTCCACTGCTTCAGTTCTCAGCTGGTCGCTTTCGATTCTAGTATTTAACATTCTGCCGTCTATGCACAGTCTCACTGAATTGTCTTTCTTGGCTACTACAACTAATGGATTTAAACAATGGCTAGCTGAAGGCTCAATTATGTCGTTTTCCAACATTAATTCTATCTGTTCTTCGACGGCTTTCATATATTTAGTTGCGACAGGATACCTAGGCCCTACGAAACTACTTGAGTCTTTAACGACAAAACTATGCTCATATAAGTGTGTTGCTCCGGGTTTTGTGCTGAAAATTTCCTTATATTTTATTAATACCTCATGTAACTGATGACCTTGCACCTCATCCAGCTTACACTGAGACAATGCATCATGGATCTTACTCTCAAGTTCAGACTCCATTGCAACCTGACACACCTTAAAAACTTTGCTCTCACTAGCATCTCCGCGGTCTACCTCATTTACTTCAGGAATCTCATCACTCACAACCACGTTGCTTTCTTCCTCAAACACACACACTTTCATTTGTTTGTCAGTCTTAGACACCTTATACGTAACCTGAACTTCTTTATCCTGCCAAAATAAACATATCCTGCCAAAATGAAAATCTAATTTAACTTGATATAATGATAACCATTCCGCACCGAGAATCACCGGATATACTAAATTTGGAACTGCCAAACAGGGCTGAAATTTAACTAACTCACTAATGTTAATTGGAACTGCGACTTGCTTACATATTTTCTGAGACCTACTACCTACAGCTGTGACAATGAAAGTGGACTTAACTGGAATTATATCAACATGAATACCTTCTCTCATTACATCTTCCAAAAATCTTAAATTTATACAAGAGTTTTCGCTTCCACTGTCCAATAAAACATCAACTTCCTTACCCCACACATTAAGTTTAATTACTGGTGACATAATCTCATTCTCAATATTGTCTAAATTTCCACCATTTAGGTCATAAAGCAGTTCTTCTCTAACATCTATATTAAAATCTCCTAAATACTCAATATTCCTAGGACATTGAACTGCAATCACTTCGGGCTGTCTGTTGACCTCACTGCAACCCGTTATTCGTTTAAATTAGGCCTACCTGCCCCTGGTGTAGATTGTTGTTGTTGTTGACCTGTACGTCTGTCTGGCCTAGTACCTTCCCCTCCTCTGTTCAAATTCTCGTTCCTCGTATTTGCTGTGCGTCCCCCATTGTCAAGTCGTCTTTCGTAATTCGCATTCCTGCCTTGTTCTCTTCCCCTCTCTCTCTCACCTTGCACGAAATTATCTCCTCTACTTATTGGCTTGCGGTCGGTCCTACTATTTTCAAGAGAGTCAAAGTTTTCCAATAGCTTCTCGAACCCGTCAATAGTAGTAATATTCTGCATGAAGAATGCTTCTTTAATTATATCAGGAAAATGCCTTAATAATGTTTTAATTACCTGTGATTCAGTCTCTAAACCTTCTAAATTCTGGCATATAAGTACATGCGCTAAGAAATACTCTGTGTACGAAACACCATCTCTCCTTTGGTACTTTCCAAAAATAATGTTACATCTTTCTCTTTCTTGCACATTTTCATTCCAGTACTTGGCTATGAACTTCTCTTTAAATTTTCTAAAACTAGTCATCTGGTATTTATACACACTGAACCATGACCTTGAATCCCTAACAAAGGATTTATCTAGCATCTCAAGTACTTGTTCCCATTGAACGATCCCCTCTTCTAAATCTTTAGCGAACTTCTTTTCTACTGTTTTTAAGAATTCCATTGGGTTATATGCCTTGCCTGTGAATACTGGCAAATCTGCCTCTTTAGTTAGAAATCTACTTAAATTTCCTATTTGTACATTACCGCTATTTGTTGCTATTTGCTTCTGACATCTCTGCAATTTCTCCTCCATTTTATCTGTTTTACTCGCTACTTCTTCACTGAAACTGTTAAATTTACTGTTAACCTCTTCCCTAATTTCTTGATTATCGCTCTCTACTTTATTTTCTAAATGACCTATTTTAGCAATATTATTATCACACTTGACCTTCATGCTGTTGACTTCACCTTCTAAGTCAACCCTAACCTTACTACATTCAATTTTCACTTCCTCGTCAATTTTGTCAACTCGCTCCGACACTTGTTGCATTCTGGCGTCAACCTTAAGTGACCATGACTCCTCCACCTCAGTAATCCTGTTTTCTAACTTATTGTGAAATTCTCGGCCTACTTCTTTAATTTGTCTATTGAAATTCTCTGTAGCTTCATCAAACTTCTTACGTTGTTCATCAAGCTTCTTACTATGCTCAGTGAACTTAAGATCTATTGATTTCTCTAATTGATCACTACGCACGTCAAATTTCTTACTTTGTTCCTCTAACTTCATACTCTGTTCAGCTAACTTTGCACTTTGCTCGCCTAACTTAATATCTATGTTTCTGTTCTGTTCTGTTATCAGCATCGTCAGGTTTCGAAGCCAGGAAGGATTCTCCCCCTCATTAATCTGGATGTTTGTAGCCCCGTCTTGTTTATTTTCCTCAGTTTCCTGATTTTCGCTTACTTTTGACATCTCATCATTGGTACCCTGCACATCTAATTTCGACATTTTAACTGATCTTATAATACTACGGTTTCTCAAATTTATGTTCCCCAAATTATCCCTGTTACTCATTACCCAAAAAAACAACTCATCAAAAGAACACTACTAATTTATAACCGTAGTTCCCTAACTTGATATATGCCTCTTTATTGAAAAACTCGGAATGAATGCAAAGAGTACTCGTTTATATCGTACATGAAAACAACTTTAAACTTTAACATACTTGAAATAAACTGGATTTATACATAATATCCATTCACTACAGTATGATATTTCGTAGCCCCACATTGGTTGTGCCATTTGTAACGGCTACCTTCGTCGTTGGATATCGCTCTACAAGTTGGGCGATCATTTATAACGTTTCTACAGATATTACACTCAAGACTCCTTAAAACCACCTCATCGTTCTTATTTAGCATTGGCCTGTCTAGACAGACGACATACACTTTATTAATTTAGATTTACTGGGCGCCAGTTATCGTAGAGATAACACATTAAAATTTTATTTAGCCACGGCCGCTCCCTTCCTTGAGCCAAGATCTATCATCGGAGCGTAGGGCAATAAACTTGCTCTATGAGACACTCTTTGCATTCCAACTATCCTATATATTCAACTCCCAATGAACAAGACATTTTAACTAATACTGGTTTATTTACAACAAAATTATTAACATTTGATCTGAGGTTTCGAGCTGTGTACAATATGTGCAAATATTCCCTAATTGCGGGGCAATATTGACTGTCTTCTCGCTAGCGCTGATCTTCTGTGTTGATAATAACTCGGTCCACATACCTGGTGCCTTGTGGTTCAAAGTCCATCTCGTTGGTCTGCTTGCAGTCTAATTTGAGATCTTACGCCAACACACGTTTATTGACCTTTGAAAACATATGTTTTCTTCTTGTTGTTGTTGTTGTTGCTGCTTGTTTCTGAGTTTGATAACCATGGTAAGCAAATTTGAACAAACCAGGCTAATTGAATTCACTAAGTCCCATCTTACTGAGCGACTGACGGAGTCTACGACTCACAAAGTCAATGAGTGAGTGCGTGATCGAATATGTGAATGACAGAATAGAATCTATAGAATAGCCAGTGCTGAAGTCGCGCTGGGCTTTTATACACTCTGAATGGTACCGATGTTTCGCGGCATAAATTTGCCCGAGACCCATCAGACCAATTATAGCAAAGCATTTCTCAGTCCTCAAGCGACGCTAAAACTTCTCCGAGCGGGAATACAGGCCCGCGTACTTCAAATATTCCACTCAGAACCCGCTATTCCTCTCGTTGCGCATATATATATTCCGCCGAAATCTTTCTCCAAGCCCTTGTCTCCAGTCAGCGTGGCTTCGTTCCAGAAATACATTTTCTTGCAATATGTTGCTTCACCGTCCGTAACTTCTTCCAACCATGCCCGTCCTGTCTTTACAATTTAACTAATAAAACAGCCCTAGACCTCTATAAAAACCCTGTTTCTTAATCTAAGCACTTGACAATATTATATATGATTATGGTAATGACGTGAATATGGTATAGCCCCTCCATTGATATTAATGGGTGAATAAAACGATATAACTTTGATATTTCAATAATAATAATAATAATAATAATTACACAATGACTTTAAAAATAATAATAATAATAATAATAATAATTTGTACCGTAATCAAGATTACGTTACAGTAAAGTCAGTAAATAGTGGTAAGTCTGTAGAGATTCCAAGAGAAGTTTTCTGATGCCTAATCTTTGTTGTTGTTTCATTTAAGGGGCTTGGACATCGTGGTCATTTCAGCCCCGTGTACTTGGGTGTGTGTATAATTCTGTCTGAAAACCTGAATTATTGTGATGGCTGTATTAGTGTGTGTACTTGTAGTTCAGGTGAGCATTGGAAAGGAGGCGGCCAAGGCCTTATGTTAGAAACCATCCCGACATTCGCCGAAGTAGATGTGGGATACCACGGAAAACCACTTCCAGCATGGCTGATATGGGAATCGAACGCACCTCTTCTCAGTTTTGCCTCACGAGGCTGCCTACCTCGTTCCACCCTTAAGACCAGAATTACCACTAACTTTGAAGTAATAATGCATACAGCAGTAGATGGCTACGTGTAATTAAAATGTCAGTTACAAAAGTTAATGCTCTGTGCCAGAAAGTAGGTCAAGTGAATTACGAACCCCCACATCGACCGAACATGTCTTTTTAATTTCGTGTCATCCTTCAGTGAAATTAGTATGTTCCTTTAGTGAACAAGCGCAATGGCAGTGCACTTTGTCTGGCCACTTAGGAGCATATTGGAGTTTTAATAATTAGAGGGAAGGTTTGCATGTTGGAGGTGCGTCTCCTCCCGACAGTTCTAAGCGTTGCTTGGCATGCAAGCGTGAACCAGCGCACGCGGGAGCAACAGGGGAAATAGGCCTACCGTTCCTTTCAATCACACTTCATGTAGACTTTCACCATTTGAACTCCTGGCAAATGATGACAACATCCTTGCCATTGCAGTGTTTATTACAAACCCACACACAAGCACACACCGGTAGGCATATTACAATAACAAAAGGTGCACATACAATTCACACACGTATGAAATACATAGCACGGATTACCACAGTGTCCCAAGCGCATTGAAATACACCACCACCACCACCAACAACAACAATTATAATATTATCAATAATAATAATAATAATAATAATAATGATGATGATGATGATAAAAACAAAGACGCAATATTGATTCTTGGAGTTGTCAAATAGATTTGGTATTTTCCGTCAGAGACCAGAGACTTCTGCCTGGAGTAGAAGTAAGGAATGAACAGAAAAACTACTCCCAGGATGGCTGAGGTGGAAATCGAACCCTTTTCTTCTCAGTTTTGCCTAACGAGGCAGAGTGTACCCCGTTCCAGCCCTCACACCAGAATTAAGGACTTTTGGCAGAGCCGGAAATCGAACTCAGACCTCCTACCTGGCTTTCTATTTTCTCGTGTTTTTGTTTGTCCCCTACCAACATTACCTTCAATAATGAAATGCTGATTTTCATACCATAGTCCCTACATTTCTGTTCAACTTCAACTTGATCTTCAGAAGAGTCTGTCATTACAACAAGGTCATCAGCATAAGCCAGATTCCTGCTTGGTTTGCCCCTGAAGACTACATATGAAGGAAATTTTGCTTAAAATATGTGTGCACTATGCAAATTGTAATTACGAGACTGATGTTAGTACACACATCAAAAAAAGTTTTGCATCACCTCGGTTCCAAGAGTTCCGGAACCTTTAAATACAAAGGGAATAGAGATCAACACAAACAACATTTCAGCTCGTTTTATTGCTCATGAGACCCACACATTGCATGTTGTACCATCATACAGCTAGACTTTCAGCATTTGTGGTCCAGATTGCAGTACACACCACTACCTCTAATACCCAGTAGCACGTCCTCTTGCATGCCTGTATTCGTCGTGGCATACTATCCACAAGTTCATCAAGACACTGTTGGTCCAAATTGTCCCACTCCTCAACGACAATTCGGCGTAAATCTCTCAGAGCGGTTGGTGGGTCAAGACGTCCATAAACAGCCCTTTTCAACATATCCCAGGCATGTTCGATAGGGTTCATGTCTGGCGAACATGCTGGCCACTGTAGTCGAGCGATGTCGTTATCTTGAAGGAACGCATTCACAAGATGTGCACGATGAGGTCGAGAATTGTCGTCCATGAAGACAAATGCCTCTCCAATATTCTGCCGATATGGGTGCACTATGGGTCGGAGGATGTCATTCAGGTATCGTAAAGCCGTTTCGGAGCCTTCCATGACCACCAGTGGCGTACGTCGGCCCCACATAATGCCACCCCAAAACATCAGGGAACCACCACCTTGCTGCACTCGCTGGACAGTGTGTCTAAGACGTTCAGCCTGACCAGGGTGCCTCCAAACACGTCTCCGACGATTGTCTGGTTGAAGGCATATGCGACACTCATCGGTGAAGAGAACGTGATGCCAATTCTGTGGGGTCCATTCAGCATGTTGTTGGGCCCATCTGTACCGCGCTGCATGGTGTCGGGGTTGCAAAGCTGGACCTCGCCATGGACGTCGGGAGTGAAGTTGCGCATCATGCAGCCTATTGCGCACAGTTTGAGTTGAAACACGACGTCCTGTGGCTGAACGAAACGCATTATTCAACATGGTGGCATTGCTGTCAGGGTTCCTCCGAGCGGCAATCCGTAAGTAGCGGTCATCCACTACAGTAGTAGCCCTTGGGCGGCCTGAGCGAGGCCTGTCATCGACAGTTCCTGTATCTCTGTACCTCCTCCATGTCCGAACAACATCGCTTTGGTTCACTCTGAGACGCCTGGAAACTTCCCTTGTTGAGAGCCCTTCTTGACACAAAGTAACAATGCGGACGCGATCGAACTGCGGTATTGACCTTCTAGGCATGGTAGAACTACAGACAACATGAGCAGCGTACCTTCGTCCTGGTGGAATGACTGGAACTGATCGGCTGTCGTACCCCCTCCGTCTAATAGGCCCTGCTCATGCATGGTTGTTTACATCTTTGAGCAGTTTTAGTGACATCTATGAACAGTCAAAGGGACTGTATCTTTGATACAATATACACAGTCAACGTCTATATGCCGGAGATCTGGGAACCGAGGTGATGCAAAACTTTTTTTGATGTGTGTATTTTTGGTGAATCTCAAGCAGAAAGTAATTTTACAGAATTGTATTATACGAGTAAAACTTGTATTGCTGAAGTTCACTTGGTGCTGTAATTGTCAATAACAGCAGTGTAGATGCAGATGAATGTCAAATTTGGAGTCTGACTTACGGTTGAGAAGGTCTAAAATATTGGTGTATATCTTCCTTGAAACAGGGTCGTTAAAATGCTCGAGAGATTACGCTCGGCTGAGACATGCGACGGGTAATGGAATGGATTTAAAGAAGAAATTATAAATAACCCATCTCCTGACACGAGATGTATAGGCTGCCACACCGTTTCACAACACGACACTCCATTTTACACGCTGGCAACAGAGACTGACTAATTGGATTTCTTGATATAAATTGCCGGCGGTCAGCGGGGAAGAGGGGTTTGGGGTTGGGGTTGTGGTGATGGGCGTGTGCACAGAGCGCTACGCTACCGTCTATATTTAATTTAACGTCACTTTAATCAAAACGTTTTAAAATTAACAGAACATACTCTACCATTACTTTCCGGCCTTGATAGCCTCTACCTGAGCGTGTTCGTTTCAAACAATATAGTCTGAAACATTGGTCGTGAATACAATCGGGTCTGCCTCGTTGCGTAGTGGCTAGCATTCTTAGTTGTCACCTCGGTGCCCCGGGTTCGATTCCCGGCTCTGCCAAGAAATTTAATTCTGGTCTGAGAGCTGGAATGGTGTCACTCAACCTCGTGAGGAAAAACTGAGAAGGGGTGGGTTCGAATCCTACCTCAGCCATCCTGGATGTGGTTTTCCTTGGTTTCCCCACTTCTACTGCAGGTAAAGGCCGCGGCCGCTGTCTACCTCAATTACAAATACACACACTAGTACGGACCTCACACTGACACAGGTAATCATACAAATTCTACACACACCCAAATACACGGGGCTACATGACCACAATGTCGCAAAACTGTCGGATGTTATTGCATGGCTGTATTTGTAATTCGGGTGAGGATTGAAAAGGAGGCAGCCGTGGCCTTAAGTTTGTAACCATCCCGGCATTTGCGTGGAGTAGAAATGTGAAACCACGGAAAACTACTTTCAAGATGGCTAAGGAGGGAATCGAACCCTCTTTTCAGTTTACCCCATGAAACCCGTTGCTGCTCTTAAACCAGAATTAATTTTTTTAGCAGAGCCGGGAATTGAACCCAGGCTTCTGGGACGACAGCTACACCATGAGGTGATCGGACTGGGATCTGCTAGGCTGTGAATCCAGACGTGTTGGCAGGAAGTTACAACGGTTGGTAATCTTTTAGGGCCACGGACAACTTCGTTATCACACCCAGATACTTTGGTGAGCGATAGATTTGTCTGATAACCTGTGATTCTGTGGTGACTGTGATAATATATTTAACTAGATTAATGCGAGGGACTTGAATGAAGGCCATTTACCTGGAGATAGTGTGGATAAAACCGTCACACTCAGGATGGCTGCTGTGAGTATCGATGTTTGTACCACCGATCTTTGGATTTCCGGCAGCTCCCCATAGCAGTCGTCATGCGTGAATTAACACACACGATTAGGCCACGGGATGGATTCAATAAAATACTGTTTTGTTACTGAGGTCATTTTGAACCATCGATAGAATTGGTGAAAGTACGGTGAGTGCGAGAGTGTTCGTGTCGGTCAGAGTCCACGAGTGAAACTCCAAATATGCATGCTTCGGGTGACTCAAACTGCAACAATAATTTACCGCTGAGATCCCTTGATGGAGCATACTTTGACGATAGATTCCTTTTTCATAGATTAATATAAAGGAAGAGGAATTAGGAATATAAATTAAGCGCTGAAATAATGAATTCGTAAATAATGTTGCTAAATTCACAGTAGGCCTATTCACCGGAAAGTTGTTTATACCCGCAAACAATAATCATGACTTGATGTCCCAAGTCTTTCGATGTATACGTTACCGTACTTTCAGCGGCTGAATGACCGCCCCCTCAGTTAAGTTTCCGCTGAAGGGACTCGGGATTGATACCTGACTGGGCTGGAGGATTGTACCTCTGATTGCTTAAAATCACTAGCTCGGGGGCGGGTGTTTGTGAAATCTTTTATATCATCATTTCGTCTTAAATACTACACGCAGGTGACCCACGGGCGTCAAGTGGTAATACCTACACTAGATCTCTCGGGAGGCCACAAAACATTGCTACATCATCATATTATATAACCAGGTGAATCAGCTGCCCCTAATAATATTGTTTTATGCAGCCCAACCTACGTGTGTGTCAGGAAAGTCGATATTTCTCTGCCTGCATCCCGTATGGTACTAGTGCACTGCATGCATGTACCCAAAAACGATGAAAATGAAAATCCACAGCCTGTTTCCAGTCTCCGACCGGGTCAGGAATGGAATGAATGAAGCCCCCATCTAGCGGCGAGGATATGAACTGTGCAGGCTGCCGAGGCCTGACGCACTCCTCTGGGGCAATGATTAAATGAATGACAGATGAAATGAAATGATAGTGGAGAGTGTTGCTGGAATGAAATTTTGACAGGGAAAACCGGAGTACCCGGAGAAAAACCTGTCTGCCTCCGTTTTGTCCAGCACAGATCTCACATGGAGTGACCGGGATTTGAACCACGGACCCAGCGGTGAGAGGCCGGCGTGCTGCCGCCTAAGCCACGGAGGCTTCATATGTACCCAAAAACGATACTGAATACTATTATTTCTCTCTCGTATTAGACTGTAGGCACATCGAGGGGAAAATGACAGTGTTCAATATCGCTTGCAGAACGTTAGTAACATACGGGATGCAAGCAGAGAAAATTGACCTTCCTGGTAACAACGCTAGTTGGGCTGCATAAATCAATATTATTTGGGGCAGCTGATTCGCCTGGTATATACTGTAACTCTAAGGTGTATGTATGTTTCACAAAACTCAAGCTCTTAAACCAGAAGGAGTTAGGAGATGCAGTTTGTGTCAAAATCTTCCAAATCGTCTCAATAGTACAGAAGAAATCTTGCATTTCTCGAAAAACCAAGGGAAATACATTTATTTGTTGATAAAGTGCGTTTAAAAAAATAAACAAACTATATAATAGCCCCTGTCAGATGGGGTGCTCACTCATAAAACATGATTAGTAACAAATGAGCATTCAAAAGAAAGAGATTTACCATCAGCAGTGAAAATTGTACTCTGACTTCATAATTTGTTTAGAAAGTGCGTTTAAACAAATAAACACGACGATAGTCCCTTGCTGAACTGTGTCCCGTTGAGCCCGCATAACGGTAAAGCCAGACGGGTGGTTTATACACATGCACAGGCCCTCTATTTATTATTATTATTATTATTTTTAATATTTTTTTATTTTTTATTTTTTTAGCGTATGGCTTTTAGTGCCAGGAGTGTCCGAGGACATGTTCGGCTCGCCAGTTTTGTAGCTGCTTCGAGACGGACACCCAATGGGTGAGCTACAAGTACCGTTGGGGAGGAAAGTGGGAATGTAAGGACTAGGAGGTGGAAGGTAGCGGCTGTGGCCTATAGTTAGAGACCAACCCCGGCATTTGCCTGGAAGGAAGATGGGAAACCACAGAAGACCATCTTCAAGGTTGCCGGCGGGGGGATTCGAACCTCCTCGCCTCCCGGATGTGAGCGACTGCCAGCAGTCATGCCGTAACGACCTCGGCTAACTCACCCGGGATTTTTAATAATAATAATATTAATTGAATGCGACTTAATACGAGTTTGTATGCATTGAAATATGCCCCACGTAATGTAGAGTAAGTTGATCTTTACAACAGGGTGAACCACTTCCGTTTACTTTCTTCAAGTTGTTGGTTTTCTGCTGTTGATGTTGTTGTTTACTTCAAGAAGGCACGCTATAGTGGTTCAGTGTTGCGCTGCATTTTAATTTTAAGCAAAGTCTTGGACCCTGAATTCAGCGATAAAGTTTGTTGCTCTCGGTAACGTGGAGTATGAAATGCCAGCCAGCACTCGGTTTATCGCCATAGAATGTAGCCAGGATGAAGACCGTGTGTTAGTTACTCACGTATGACTCGTCTCGGGTTTATCGAATACCTTTTTTGTATGCGCACCCTCTGAAACCTCATTGCACTGGGATTACTTGATGCCTGGTCGTGGTATCAAGCAGAGAATATTAAACTGTGGAGTTTGTCAGCAATGACAAGAGTAATCCGTTCCCGTACATCGCGCTGGAAATCCATACTTTATACTGTTCTCTCCCAAGAATGGATTTACTTTGCTACTGCCACCCCACACCAGAAAGCACTCAGGAAAATACGTCATATGGTTTGTATAAATTCCTACATAGCGTCGCGCCATGAACTCGTTCAATGTGAGGTGTGAAACAAATAGAAAACTGATCGTACACATTTGTATTAGCGGCAGCTCTCTTTTGTATGGCGCAATACAGAAAGTGGGTGAGAAGCTCCCTCAAGTAAGTACAGTAGTCTATAACTACGAAGAATGTATCAAGCGGAGGCTTTCGATTCTAAAATGAACTAATACCCAACCAAAACTTTATCCACATGCTTAGCTGAGACTACAGAAATCTGTCCCTAGGATTGTTATTGTACAAGGAACATTTGATTACCCTGTCTGACAATAATAATATTAATATGGCATTGATGTCCCTTTTAAATACTACGGTTTTTAGAAACGCATAGGTGCCCGAATTTCGCCCTGGAAAGAATCTTAAACACACCAGTAAATCTACCAGCACGGCTCCCTGGTATTTACGCACCCTCAAATACCAGCTGACTGCGCCAGGATTCAATCCCGCCCCTTTGGACACAACCCATGCGCCCCACAGCACAACCGTGCACATTAAGTCACGCAACCTGACTGAACGTGGGAGGTGGAAGTCCATATCTAGGGTTCGAATTCCGGTGCTGATGGTGCATCCATGCAACCAATAAGAACCCATTTCTAGGACTTGTTTCAACCAGCAACAACGTGAAGGTGCAGTGAGATACGGTTTTTGCAACTAAGTCGCTTTTAATATTGACTGCTGAGTTTAATTCGTTATACTAAAATAAATACACTAAATTAAAAGAGTAAGTATAATAAACTTTAATCCTAAATAATGTTGTTCCAATAATATATTATACACACACATCAAAAAAAGTTTTGCATCACCTCGGTTCCCAGATCTCCGGCATATAGACGTTGACTGTGTATATTGTATCAAAGATACAGTCCCTTTGACTGTTCATAGATGTCACTAAAACTGCTCAAAGATGTAAACAACCATGCATGAGCAGGGCCTATTAGACGGAGGGGGTACGACAGCCGATCAGTTCCAGTCATTCCACCAGGACGAAGGTACGCTGCTCATGTTGTCTGTAGTTCTACCATGCCTAGAAGGTCAATACCGCAGTTCGATCGCGTCCGCATTGTTACTTTGTGTCAAGAAGGGCTCTCAACAAGGGAAGTTTCCAGGCGTCTCAGAGTGAACCAAAGCGATGTTGTTCGGACATGGAGGAGGTACAGAGATACAGGAACTGTCGATGACAGGCCTCGCTCAGGCCGCCCAAGGGCTACTACTGTAGTGGATGACCGCTACTTACGGATTGCCGCTCGGAGGAACCCTGACAGCAATGCCACCATGTTGAATAATGCGTTTCGTTCAGCCACAGGACGTCGTGTTTCAACTCAAACTGTGCGCAATAGGCTGCATGATGCGCAACTTCACTCCCGACGTCCATGGCGAGGTCCAGCTTTGCAACCCCGACACCATGCAGCGCGGTACAGATGGGCCCAACAACATGCTGAATGGACCCCACAGAATTGGCATCACGTTCTCTTCACCGATGAGTGTCGCATATGCCTTCAACCAGACAGTCGTCGGAGACGTGTTTGGAGGCACCCTGGTCAGGCTGAACGTCTTAGACACACTGTCCAGCGAGTGCAGCAAGGTGGTGGTTCCCTGATGTTTTGGGGTGGCATTATGTGGGGCCGACGTACGCCACTGGTGGTCATGGAAGGCTCCGAAACGGCTTTACGATACCTGAATGACATCCTCCGACCCATAGTGCACCCATATCGGCAGAATATTGGAGAGGCATTTGTCTTCATGGACGACAATTCTCGACCTCATCGTGCACATCTTGTGAATGCGTTCCTTCAAGATAACGACATCGCTCGACTACAGTGGCCAGCATGTTCGCCAGACATGAACCCTATCGAACATGCCTGGGATATGTTGAAAAGTGCTGTTTATGGACGTCTTGACCCACCAACCACTCTGAGAGATTTACGCCGAATTGTCGTTGAGGAGTGGGACAATTTGGACCAACAGTGTCTTGATGAACTTGTGGATAGTATGCCACGACGAATACAGGCATGCATCAATGCAAGAGGACGTGCTACTGGGTATTAGAGGTAGTGGTGTGTACTGCAATCTGGACCACAAATGCTGAAAGTCTAGCTGTATGATGGTACAACATGCAATGTGTGGGTCTCATGAGCAATAAAACGAGCTGAAATGTTGTTTGTGTTGATCTCTATTCCCTTTGTATTTAAAGGTTCCGGAACTCTTGGAACCGAGGTGATGCAAAACTTTTTTTGATGTGTGTATCATTGGCTAGATTTTCTGATTCTTTAGATACAAACTACTATTCATACGTTGTTTAGTTCGACAGTTTCATTTTTATTACTTTCATACGTGCCTTTTTTATAACTCTTCAGTCGGTCAACACGTATTTGCCCAATGACAGGGTGGGGTACAATGTATTATATATAATGTGTAAATAACACTCCTGGAAAGAAAATAAAGGTACTAGTTATGATCACTATTATAATGGGGCAATTTTAGGATTACGCGTTTTGACCTTTGAGATATCATCATCAGATCCTGATCACTGTGTTGAGGTTTAGATGTATATACAAATATATTATCTAACCACAACAACGTGTGATGCGTTTAATTGGTTTTATATTACAGTACGATTCGCAGTTTGAATCGCCTTATAAGGTTAGTCATTTTTGTTATAAGGGATTGTGAATTACGTATTATGCACGTGTATACAATTTAGAACAACACAATGTAATAAATAAAATGAAAATAAAATTAGAGCGTGCACTTGAATTCTATTATGTAGGCTATATGGAAGCCGTTTCCGTACAGCTGTTGCCCTATCGCCTCCCTTCGGGTACCAATTTAGCGTGAACACTTCAATAATTCTTAAAGTCCAGGCATCATTTATTTTTGAATTCGGACGAAAAAGTCAACACTTGATTGATTTGAGAAGTAAGCTTGTAAGTTCGTAACGGAACATCTTGCTCAATTCTGTTGAGCAAAATGAGAATACATTTCATTAGCTTCCATGTGAGCTCCTTCGTTTACTTTACCTTAATGTACGACAGGTACCAAAATCTATTTAGTCCATCACATGGAAAATCTAATAAACGTATAGGAGATGTTTGAGAGGGAAACGACCATTAGAATATTTGAAAATGTTAGTTCTTCTTGGAACTACAGTAGTTGCTGTTACAGGTATTGAAATATAAATCCCCTCGTACCCCCTGATGACCTAATGTCATGGGGGATAAAACCAAGCCAGTCCTGGACACGAGGTTGTGATAAATCTTTCCTGAAAATTTCATGAAGATCGGTGGAACCGTTTGGGCATCAATTGCAGACTAACTAACAGACAGAAAGTTTAATTTTTAGAGATAACGCATGATCAGGTAATTCAATATCATCGCATTGACATCAGCAATGATCGGAAGTTTAGGTACGAATAGGCCTTATTGCAGTGAAGTCCCAAATGAACAAGTTATTATTAAGGTGTATGAAGCCATTTTCAGTGTTGCCTTAGTAAACGAAGTTTTTCAGTCGGTCAACACGAGTGTGCCCAATTGCGATGGGTTATTCCCTAATTCTGAAAAAAATTACATGAAATTAATGAATACATTTGGATGACCAGTTTCAATCGTCAAGCGATCATCATCAGATCCATTATACTTAGGCAATAAAATCTATGTCTGAAAATATGGCTTATTTAGTTGCAGTATTAGGTAAGATAATGCAACTCGTCAATGTTTGTTAGTTGTGGTCTATGTGATGTTTTGTTAAGATACTGGAAGTAGCGAATAACCTCCAAAATATTGTTTAGAGTGAATATGTAATTGTTTTAAAATGGTCAATTCAGATTGTATTTTACAGGCTACTTATCTGGTTAAGTGTTGCACGCTCCTGGAGAGAGAGCGGATAGTGACCATGTTATAATAACTTGTGGCTTGGGAACGGTTGCGTGTGAGTTCGCACATATTGTTTCCATTTTCTTAATGCAAGTCTTAATATGTATTCCTAAAATGATTCCCACCACAGAATCATCGTAGCCATTTCAGCCGTGTGTACTTGGGTATGTGTAGAAATTGTCAGATAACCTAGAACATGTTATTGTGGTTTCTGTAGTAGTGTGAATATTTGAAATTGTGGAAAGGTTCGGACAGGAGGTGCTTGCCACCTTATGCTAGGAACCATCCCGGCTTTTCCTTGGAGAGGAATCCGTGGAATACCATAACCATATAGCAGTACAAAATGTGGAACAACAAGTGTAAATCAGCACGTGGTGGAAACTTGTCCAGCACTTCTAGAATGGCTGAGGGGGGAATCGAAACCACCGTCTCTCAATTTTGCATTCGGAGGCTAAGTGTTCACCGTTTCAGCTCTCAGACCAGAATTAAGTATTCATCGAACCCGAACCACAGGATTGACACCATAAATGCTAGCCGCTAGATCTGGAGGTAATCAAATTTCGATATGATGTGCACTTGCTACGATGTGGCACGCTTTCCAGACCTCAAGAGCTGGGAGATGCTCCAGCTATGCAAGTTTGATTACCTCGAGATCTAGAAGCTAACATTCCTGGTGTCAATCGTCCGGTCCGGATTCGATGTGAGGTATATCGTAATTGTTCAAAAACAAGTGTAGAAACGGAAAATTAATTTTATAAGCAATGTCTCTGATGTTAATATTATGACGGTTTGAAAAGGCGTGGTGCAAGTCTGTTGAGATAAATTTCCGTAGACGATCTGCTCATCCTGATGACAACGACAGTCACGAAACTGGGCACCATTAAATGCTGCAACATCACAAGGTATTATCGGAGAAAAATTATTAAAAATGTTAATATTATTATTATGTTATTATAATAATAATTATCATTATCATTATCATTATTATTATTAATATTATTATTATTATTATCAACAAGAGCTGTATACTTACCATATACCCTGCACAATAACGCTACCTTGTGTAACAATTTTGGATTGTACGTGTTAATTTGTTATTGATCGAAGCGAATGCCTGGGCCATAAGGAACTGGCACCGCTGGTGTCTCAAGATTGTGACGATTGATCGGCGTGCTGACCTGCTTCTTGATAAACTCTTTGGGTACAGTAGCTCGATTCCTCCTAGGGGCAACAATATCACTCTGACCGCTAGCAGATTCCCTCATCCAGCTTTTCAAATAGGAATCAACAATCAGTCAGATACGATTACATTCAGTGTTGAATGTTCGACACAAATGGGGTCCTTCAGCTAACCTCTGTATCTCGTAAGCTTCTGCCTTATGGAGGGTGACACTCACTACACACGACTCATGAATAGGAATGCATTTAAATTATTTGCTAACTATAGAAGGACGATTGTGGATCATGCGGAGCATGTGGCCTCCGCGAAGACAGTCTGAGCCACATTACCCAGGCCATGGAGTGCTACTTCCTATGTCAAGCTGCTACTAACCTTGCAGTTAGAACGTGGAGGGCAGCGTTTAATCAACTTGTTTTCCACTGAGTGATCTGTATATAAAATGTAAGGTAATTATCATAGCTGCTAAGGGCTCATTTCCTTTTCCTGTCGCTTGTAAGATGGTCGTGTGCATAGAACCAGCAAAGAAAAAAAGACATTAAGTTGGCACACTTCCGCTCCATTTCAGCACGCCTTGAAGAAATTCGTCATTGAAATGAATCCGAAGCTGGTACGTTCAACTACTCAGCTGGATAAATCGTGTGTTAAAATAAACTCGGTATTACAGTACTTGAGGATGGTTTCCGATCAGCCAGTTGACGTCCCACATATATCTCGTTCAGTCAACAACAAGTCAACCCCTGACACTATACAGCCCATGAAGGGCCTAGGCCGACCAAGCGACCGCTCCCCAGCCATTTGGCCTGCAGATATTGGGGTGACACGTGATCAGCGCATCGGGTCCCCTCGGCCGTTAATCTAGGTTTTCGTGATCAGGGCGCTGCCTCACTGTCAGACAGCTACTCAATTGTCCTCACGAGGCTGAGTGCACCCCGTTCCAACCCTCACGTCAGTTTTAAAATCCCTGACGGAGCCGGGAATCGAACCCGGGGCTTCTGGGTGAGAGGCAGGCGCACTACCCCAACACCACGCGGCCGGCCAATCTCGTTCAGTACTCGCACTTAATCGATATACATGACTGCGAGAGTTTTAGATTTAGCCACGACATTTCAAACTTACACTCAGATCGGAGTTGAGAACTAAGGTCGTAACTGTACAGTACATTGAAGTTAACTTTTTAAAATGGACAACGAGGTTAAACTGAGGATAACATTTAAGAATGTCACACTTAAAATAGGATTCGTACGATGTCTATATCAGAGCAACTTGCATATCAGAGGAGGAATTCCCGGAACCAAGCCCAATATACGCAGTCACATAACCAGCTCGTCCTTTCTTCTGGTAGAAGGTGGTAACGTAATGAGAATGTATTTTCTATTGAAAACACATGTTTGTAGAACAATATTATTAATATTATTATTATTATTATTAGTAGTAGTAGTAGTAGTAGTAGTAGTAGTAGTAGTAGTAGTAGTTGTTGTTGTTGTTGTTGTTGTTGTTGTTGTTGTTGTTGTTGTAGTAGTTTACAGTTCACCGTTTGTTTATTTAAGCCAATTGGTACATTTTTTAGACCTGCCAAGCTTACGCTTGTCGGCAGGTGCCAATTATAATTACTATATGTATGTTAACAAAAACAATTAAATTTATAACTATACAGTCCAATCTCTCACCTTCCAATTTTTTCATACAGTGCCGGTAATAATATTTCACAAAAATATCCAATCACATCATAAGTTATAATTATGATTATAATGATTATAATATGTTAATATTAATACAATAAAGCAATTGAAGTATATTATACTATTTTTATTCCTTAATGCAACAGTTATGTCGTTACTATTTTAAAAACTTAACTGAAAACTTAAAATACAAATTTTACTATCACGTTCAATTTATTTGCTCTTTCATATTGCCACAGTCTATGAATAGGAGTCTATTACATATTCATATGCAAGCAGTTGTCCACTTTACACAAGCAGTTGTCCACTTGGTTTTAAGGAGTTATTTAATATCCAATTTGTATACCTTTTTGTACTACTAGTAGTAGTAGTATTGGTGCAATAATTATTATTATTTTGATTATTATTAGTTGACAGAACAGTAATCAAGAGATATAATTTTAAAGTACAGTATACATTTCAGTAACTGAAGTTATGATGCTTCTTAGAATATGATGGCAAAAATATGCATCTAGAATTTCTATCTTTCCTTTTCATTATTACCCGGCGATTGTTCAATAATTTCAAACTAATATTTAATGCTTACTTCATTCTTCATGAATATACATGAAATATGGGACGAAAACAGCAACTAACCATTAGAACATAATTGCAGCGCGTCTATCGGATTATAGTCGCCTTTTTGGGATTTACGAACTTAAGAAATAGTCACATGTTCCGTCAGCTTCTAAATTTCTTTGTGAGAGTTATGTTGCAAAAGTCTTGTGTTTCATTCCTTCGGGTGTTTGGTTAGACTATTTTCTTATTTCTTACACCAATTCGTGCGCTGTTACTCTAGTCCTGTATTGAACTACTCGTATGACTTAGCTACAGTTTCATAAGCTATTGGATATTCAGTTAGAGCCTCAATACCATTGCATGACTCACCTGACCCGCCTTCCCCATATGTTCCCAGCTAAACTGGTCGCCGGAGATGGTCGACTCGGGGCTGACCTGCTATGAGTGAGACGAATGCCTGCCCAGTGCGAGAAAGTGATGACGACTTGATGGCCATTATCCACCCAGCATTTAACTAGATAAAGTAGGTGGATGGTATCACACTACGGGCTACGGATGCCCACTCTTTCTGCAGGTACTTTAAGTCCCGCGACTCTAAATAATGCAGCAATTCAGTTCCCTCATATGTATTTCCTCCCTGGAAATGGGTGGATCAGATGGTATGGGCTTATGTGTTTACTGTTGAACGGTCATGCTTTCTACTGATTTTCTTTTTTCAAAACTTTGGTTATCTGAAATATATTTTCGTAACAATTTTACAGCTGGTAATTTCATGGGTACTGTATTTCAAACATGTCGCTCTTCATGTCGTGACCGCTACGTTGGTTAATTTTATAAGGTAGTGATATGGTGATTTTAAAGCCTTTAATTATTCCTTGCATGTAAGCAATTACCTTAGTGAGCTGATATTTACGCGGCATGGCATCATTATTAGAAAACAACTGAAGGTGTCTTAATGCTGTTCACATTTTCATGTTAAAACACTAAAGAGTGAAATTTAAACACGCTATTTAGATGCAATGAGGGGCTTAATCTCATGCCAGTTATTTTACGCATAGCATAGGCTAATCGCTTAGAAACGAGCTGTTGTTGTTGATTCATTTAGGGGCTATCCGACATCGTGATAATGTAGCCCCGTGTGTGAAATTTGTCTGATAACCTGTGTTATTGCGATGACTGTATTAGTGTGTGTAATTACAATTGAGATGAGGAATGGGAAGGAAGTGGCCGTGGTCTTAATTTAGGAACCATCCCGGCATTCGCCTGGGGTAGAAGTGGGGGAAACTACGCAAAACCACTTACAAGATAGCTGAGGTGGGAATCGAACCCGCCTCTTCTCAGTTTTGCCTCACAAGGCTGGGAGTGGGCTCAGTTACAGCCCTCGGACCAGAATTAAATTCTTTGGCAGAGCCGGCAATCGAACCCGGGGCCCCGCGGTGGCAGCCAAGGATGCTAGCCACTCCGCAACGAGCGGGAGTGTTATAGCTGTAGGTGCTGCCACAACCATTTCACGTTGTTGTTGTTGATTCATGAAGGGGCTAGGGAGCACCATGGCCATGTAGCCTGTGTATTTGGGTGTATGTGGAATCTGTCTAGTAACCTGTGTTGTGACGGCAGTACATGCGTGTGTATATATAAGAGGAACTAGGATTGCATAGGACCTTAACTTTGGTACTCTCCCGGTATTTCCCTAGAGCATACAGGGAAACCCCGAAAAGGAACTTCTATGGAGGTTGAGGTGGAAATCGAACCCACCTCTTCTCAGTGCTGTCTCACGAGAATACCTGTACCCACCCTTTGACCAGAATTACATTTTTTGGCAAAGCGGGCAATCGAACCCAGACCACAGAGTGAAAACGAAGAATAGCTTACTAGCTATTACACCACGAAATGGTGACCATATCTCAACGAGGATCAAAAGAATGATCTTATTTCATTTCTGATTACGGAATTCAAAGTAGGCTATCCTAACTTACAAGAAGATAGGTGGTGGTGGTTTAGTTGTGATGGTTTTGATAGTGATAGTTGTGGTTTTGGTGGTGGCTTTGGTGGTGGTTGTAGTAATTATGGTGGTGGTATTGGTTGTGGTGCTGGTTGTGGTTGTGGTTGCGATGGTTCTTATCGTGGTTGTAGTGGTTTTGTTGGTGGTTGTGGTGGTTTTGGTGGTGGTTGTAGTGGTGGTTGTGGAAGTACATACGTACAAGAAACTGGAAAATCAATCATTGGAAATGACGTGTGGTGCGTAACGAGCTGAGTTGGTGCGGTTCGTCTCACCCTTACCACAATTAGAGTCACTCGCATCACAGTGATGCTATGCCGTCCGTCAATGAAGTTAATGACATCGCTAACGTAGTCTGCACTCAGGACTCACAGGCACGCTCCGTCAGCACTCACACTGTCACTGTGGGGATGAGTGGCGCAGTGTTCGATCCCGAGTGACAACCCATATAATTATTATTATTATCTTTTAAATTAATGAAGGATACTGATTTGGGGATTTGATGTATCTCGATATGTACAGTAAAATATGTACACAAATGTTGGAGCTGTAGATTTCTTTATTGATGGTGCATTATTATTAATTTATTATCATTATAGTCATTCACAAAGGTAACCATGCCTCCTGGTTCATTATTATTATTATTATTATTATTATTATTATTATAGCGGCTTCGGTGGCGTAGTCGGTAGCATGCTGAACTGCTATGCCCACGATTGCGGGTTCAAACCCGACCGAAGTCGTCGGATTTCTTAAGAGTGTTAAAATTCCTTCAGTATGCCTTCCTTCGGAGGGGAAGTAAAGCCGGCGGTCCCATGTCATAGATTTATGGCATGTATAAGATCCTTTCACAGGCTAAACTTGTGTAAAGCAAAAATTGTTAGGTTAGATTTCGTCAGAACGCTCTATCAAAGTCCCAACGTTCACCACTAGGTATCATTGATATCTGACGGCGAAAGTTGGAACTACTTGAAATTGAACGGAACTTGTAGCTCACCCTTTAGGGTGTCCGCTGGAAGCAGCTACAGACTCAGGCGAGCCGAACATGTCCTCGGACACTCCCGGCACTAAAGCCATACGATAAAATTATTATTATTATTATTATTATTATTATTATTATTATTATTATTATTGTTATTGTTGTGTTAAATCTAACTTCAGTGCATTTATCATGAGCTTAACTCTTATCTCACTTCAGCACATTGGTAGAAAGGAATTATAATTAATACTTGCCATGTGGTAGGCCTATGAGAGGACTGGGAAGCCATAGTTGAGAGGATCGATCCTGGGCCACGGCTATTATATATGTGTACATTTCCAGGATATAATATAAACTCATTCCAGCCAATGCTAGGATGGTGCTATACCTTCCTTCACTTTCCCGAATACATGCATCATTTTATCATATTGTTACGGCTGTGAGTTTGTGTCATCACCCGCCGCATGAGTCACAACTGCCCCAGGGCTGGGCTGTGTCCTGCCTCCTGTATTGCGCGCGCCTTATGCAACAGGGCTACTAAGACAAAGGGATAGTCCAGAATATTCGTGACTGGACCAGCGATGGAAACCTCGAGAAGCCGTGAACCCTGGATGGATCTAGAAGCATTTATTGAGTCACCGGCCTGCTATATAAGTGCGACCTGTCTAGCAGTTGTTGTTGTTGTGTTTAACGAGCTAGTGCGAGCGATTATCTTGTGCGACAGAAGTGTGGTGACGAAGTGCTGTGCGAGTTACGAAATCCAGTGACATTGTTTCTCCAGCTTGTGGACAGCGAAATAGCCTGCAGCAAGTGATCGTAAGTAATTGTGATCGGTGAACATAATGGAGAGGAGCAGGTAGTTTCTGTCAAGGCCACCGTACTCATTAGGACGGATTAACTTCTGTGATCTGTTGACAAGTGGAAGGGCCAAGAGCGCTCAAGGAAGAGACTTGAGGAAACTGGAGTAAGGCTCCTAATTGCTTGTATTTGCTGATTAGTGTAATTTTCTGGCCACAATAAAGTTAATTATTTCTTTAAGCAGTAATTGGTGTTGTGCTTTGTACCCCCACCGTAATCCAGTTAACAAAGGTGCCACTAGGGGGTGCCTCGTAACAACTGGTGTCAGAAGCCGGATTACGAACTCAAGCACAACACCTGACGGTCCTGGTTTCAAAACCCGAGCAGGTCATTTTCTCTAATTTTCCTGTGAGTGCATGCCCTTTACAAGACAAACAACTAAAATGGAGGAGAAATTGGCAGCATTGCTAGAAAAGTTAAATGGCATGGAAACCAAGATGGAGGACGGCCAGAAGAAGCTAGAAGACGGCCAGAAGAAGATGGAAGACGGTCAAAATAAGTTAGCGGAGGACCTGAAGAAGATGGAGGACGGCCAGAAGAAGATGAAGGACGGCCAGAAGAAGTTAGCCGAGGACCTAACTGCCAAACTAGAAGACGGCCAGAAGAAGTTAGCCGAGGACCTAACTGCCAAACTAGAAGACGGCCAGAAGAATTTAGCCGAGGACCTAACTTCTAAATTAGAAGACGGTCAGAATAAGTTAGCAGAGGACCTAACCGCCAAATTTCTGGATGGCCAGAAAAATCTGGAAGAGTGTCTGCTGACGAAATTAGAAGAAAGCCAAAGGAAATTAGAACAGGGTCTGCGTGAGGAAGTCACGGCAGTGGAAAAGAAGTTCGACGCCTTACAAGTGGAAGTTGCCGAGCTGCGCCAACGCCCGCTGATGGGGGTGGAGGAGAAATTCAACGCCTTACAAAAGGAAGTTGCCGAGCTGCGCCAACGCCCACTGACGGGGGTGGAAGAGAAATTCAACGCTTTACAAGAGGAAGTTGCCGAGCTGCGCCAACGCCCGCCCACCGTTACACCGGGAATATCAGGAACGAGACATAGCAGAGTGACGCCCCCAACCTTCGACGGAAAGGTCCCGTGGAGCACCTACTTACGTCAGTTCGAGGCGGCCTGTTCCATAAATAACTGGAACAACACTGAAAAGGCTACAGCTCTCATTGTAGCGCTGAGAGGTGACGCCCTTAACGTCCTTCAGGCCATCCCGACTGGATCCCAGGACTACGCTTCACTGATCGCCCATATGGAGTCCCGATATGGAGATAGCCATCTTCAACAGGCCTACCAGATGCAGCTCCGGACCCGGGTACAAAAGAACGCGGAAACCCTGCAGGAGTTCGAGATGGACATCGCACGCCTCGTAAGGCTCGCCTACCCAACAGCGATGGCCGACTTTCTGGAGCAGATAGCGACGCAGGCTTTCACCGACGGGCTACGGGACTCGGACACTCAACAGGCGCTGCGACTCGCGCGCAATAAGACCCTGACAGATGCGCTGAGCCACGCACTTGAGTTCGAGACGGCAAAACAGGCATCCAGAATGCACGCGCGGGTGCGTCAAGTGGACGTCGACGAACCAGTAAAAACTAACGAGACCAAGCCCCTGGCCGACGAATTAATGGAGGCGCTAGGCCGTTTCTTCGATAGTCGCGGTACCACCAGCAAAAACGTAGCCGAAGGACATCCGGAGAGGCGGCCCGGAAGAGGACTACCGACCTGCTGGACCTGCCGTAAGAGAGGCCACCTGAGTAAGGACTGCGGTGATCGCCGCCGCCAAGGGTTTCCGTCGGGACAGTGAGTCGTAGGGAAACCGCGCGGCCCAGGAAAGCAAGTATCAGCCAGCCTAGGGGGGCAAAGGTTGGCTTGTGGCAGTCGTCAAGTCCCGGCAGTCCAAGTTCGTGTGACGCAGTTACGGAGGGATAATAGCAGCCTGATGGTCGACGGAGTCGTCAACGGAGAGAGCTGGCCCATGCTAATCGACACGGGAGCATCGAGGACCATCGTCAGCCCCACCGTGATCCCGAAGTGGAGAGTTCAACCCACACAAAGGAACCTCCAGCTAATAACCGCGACCGGAGAGACCGCACCGGTACATGGCGAAGCATCACTGGAGTTCGTCATTGGTCGACGGGTGATAAAGCATCCAGTGCTTGTGGCCGACGTATCAAATGAAGTGATCATTGGACTGGACTTCCTGGACCAGAACAACATCATCTTGGATCTGAGTACCAACACTCTGCACTTCGGAGGTGAGGAACTTGCTTTGCAACCTGCGCACGAGTCCATCACCGCACGACGAGTAAGGCTGAGAGAAGACGTCATCGTTCCCGCCAGGACGGAGGTCAGCGCTGCCGTAATTGTCGACGGAACTGCTGAGGGAGTGGCGGCTGTCATCGAGCCAAAATATGAGGACATCCAGACAAAAGGATTGCTAGTTGCCAAGACTCTCATCAACACGACGTCTCGGCCGTACGTCCGCCTGTCCAACCTGAACGACTACGACATTACGGTTCACCGGGACACCAACCTAGGAGTCTGCGAGCCCGTTACCTGGATTGGCCGCATCACAGATACGACGTACGGACACCTGCAGACGGACAACCGAAGAAGACGCGCCCTGCCAGAAGAACTACAGAAGCTGTACCAAGGATCCCAGGACCATTTAGACGAAGAGCAATCGCGCCAACTTCAGGACCTGCTACGCGAATTCCAGGATGTCTTCTCCGTGGGGAGCAAAGACTTCGGCAGGACAAGCTTGGTCCAGCACAGAATCGACGTTGGGGACAGCGCACCGATTAGGGCCCCATTCCGACGTGTCCCGCTCGCCAAGCAAGCCGAAGTCGACCGGATGGTAGAAGAGATGAAGGAGCTAGGGGTGATCGAGCCATCACATAGTCCTTGGAGTTCTCCGGTCGTGCTTGTGAAGAAGAAGGACGGTTCCACCAGGTTCTGCGTGGACTACAGGCGGGTGAACGACGTCACGAAGAAGGACAGCTACCCCCTACCCCAGATCGACGACACGCTGGACACCATATCAGGGTCAAGATGGTTCTCCACCTTGGATTTGAAGAGTGGCTACTGGCAGGTGGAGGTCCACCCTAAGGACCGCGAGAAAACGGCGTTCTCTGTGGGCAGCGGGCTCTGGCAGTTCACCGTCATGCCATTCGGTCTGTGCAACGCCCCTGCGGCCTTCGAAAGGCTAATGGAGTCCATTCTGAGGGGACTACACTGGAAGACCTGCCTGGTATACCTAGACGACGTCATCGTTCTGGGGAGGAGCTTCGAGGAGCACTACAGCAACCTGAAGGAGATCTTGTTGAAGCTACGGGCTGCCCAGCTGAAGTTGAGCCCCAAGAAGTGTCAGCTCTTCCAGAAGCGGGTCCAGTACCTTGGGCATATCGTCTCCAAGGAAGGGGTGCGGACCGACCCAGAGAAGACCGCAGCTGTGAGGGAGTGGCCAGTTCCGAAGGACAAGTCCCAACTACGAAGCTTCCTGGGACTCTGCACTTATTACCGTCGCTTCGTGAGAGGATTCGCCGACATCGCCAAACCTTTACATCGATTGACTGAGAAGGACCAACTCTTCACGTGGACAGCAGAATGCCACAGTGCCTTCGAACAACTCAAGCAGGCTCTGTGCACCGCACCTATTCTGGCCTACCCCAGACCTGGAACAAGGTTCATCGTCGATACCGATGCCAGCGACTTTGGCATAGGGGGAATCCTGTCGCAAGTAGTGGACGGCGAGGAGAGAGTAGTGGCCTACTTCAGCAAGGCCCTGTCAAAGCCAGAAAGGAACTACTGCGTCACCAGGAAGGAGCTGCTCGCCATCGTGAAGACCATTGAACACTTCCACAAGTACCTGTACGGGCAAGAATTTCTCATCAGGACCGACCATGCATCCCTGCGGTGGCTCCTGAACTTCAAGCAGCCCGAGGGTCAACTCGCGCGGTGGTTAGAGAGGCTTCAACAGTACAACTTTGAGATTCAGCACAGGAAAGGCCAACTGCATTCTAACGCCGACGCCCTGTCACGAAGACCGCGCCCCGAAGACTGCACCTTCTGTGCCCGAAGGGAGGAGAACACCGGGATACAGTGCCGACGGACTACTGTGGAACTTCAGGGGAACTGGAGCCGCGAATCTTTCACGCGGGCACAAGCAGAAGATGATGACCTGGGACTGATGGCCGAATGGAAGAGGGCCTGTGTCCCCAGACCCGGGTGGAACATTGTGAGTGACTGCAGCCCAAAGTTTAAGTCCTACTGGGCACAGTGGGACTCGCTGATTGTAAGGGATGGCCTCATCTGCCGCGCCTGGGAGAGCACCGACGGGAAGACATCTCGGGAACAAGTCGTCGTTCCAAAGGCTATGACGGAGGAAGTCCTGAAGGACGTTCATGGAGGATCATCTGGTGGACACCTAGGGATAAAGAAGACCCTGGAGAAGCTGAGAGAGCGGTTCTACTGGATCGGATGCCGAACAGACGTGGAGAACCACTGCGCGAGGTGCCACGATTGCGCAGCCAGCAAGGGCCCAGGACGAAGACGACGGGGCCCACTGAAGACCTACAACGTGGGCAGCCCCATGGAGAGAGTGGCCATCGATGTTGCTGGGCCATTCCCGTTAAGCGAGGCAGGGAACCGCTACATATTAGTCGTCAGCGACTACTTTACCAAATGGCCGGAGGCGTATGCGCTCCCTAACCAAGAAGCCGCGACGATTGCAGAGACCCTGGTGAAGGAATTCGTCAGCCGGTACGGAGTACCCCTGGAGCTGCACTCCGACCAAGGGAGGAACTTCGAGTCGCAGGTGTTCCAGAACCTATGCCAGCTGCCGGGAATCCGGAAGACAAGGACAACGCCGCTACACCCTCAGTCCGACGGGATGGTAGAGCGATTCAATCGCACCATCGAGATCCATCTCCGAATTGTCGTCAGCGAGCACCAGAGGAATTGGGACAAACATCTTCCACTATATCTCCTGGCCTACCGCGCCGCCGTGCATGAAGCCACCGGGTGCACACCAGCCCGGGCCATGTTTGGGAGGGAGCTCCGTCTACCTGTCGATCTTGCCTTCGGCCGACCTGGGAATGATCCGATCCCGGTAAGCCAGTATTGTCCAGAACTGGTCGACCAACTGGAGGACGTACACGCGTTCACGAGGAGGAAACTACGGATCGAGACCGACCGAATGAAGACCCGATACGACCAGCAGACGGATGCCGGCGGATTCCACGAGGACGACCTGGTCTGGCTCTTCAACCCATTACGGAAGAAAGGCCTGTCACCCAAACTGCAGAAGTCCTGGGAGGGCCCGTACCGAGTCGTGAAACGGATCAACGATGTCGTCTACAGGATCCAGCGGAGCCCGAGGGCGAAGATGAAGATCGTGCATCGAGATCGCCTGGCAGCCTACGGAGGGGCACAGATGGACCAATGATTGATCGGGACGATCAGCCTTTTTAAGAAGGGGGTGGTGTTACGGCTGTGAGTTTGTGTCATCACTCGCCGCATGAGTCACAACTGCCCCAGGGCTGGGCTGTGTCCTGCCTCCTGTATTGCGCGCGCCTTATGCAACAGGGCTACTAAGACAAAGGGATAGTCCAGAATATTCGTGACTGGACCAGCGATGGAAACCTCGAGAAGCCGTGAACCCTGGATGGATCTAGAAGCATTTATTGAGTCACCGGCCTGCTATATAAGTGCGACCTGTCTAGCAGTTGTTGTTGTGTTTAACGAGCTAGTGCGAGCGATTATCTTGTGCGACAGAAGTGTGGTGACGAAGTGCTGTGCGAGTTACGAAATCCAGTGACATTGTTTCTCCAGCTTGTGGACAGCGAAATAGCCTGCAGCAAGTGATCGTAAGTAATTGTGGTCGGTGAACATAATGGAGAGGAGCAGGTAGTTTCTGTCAAGGCCACCGTACTCATTAGGACGGATTAACTTCTGTGATCTGTTGACAAGTGGAAGGGCCAAGAGCGCTCAAGGAAGAGACTTGAGGAAACTGGAGTAAGGCTCCTAATTGCTTGTATTTGCTGATTAGTGTAATTTTCTGGCCACAATAAAGTTAATTATTTCTTTAAGCAGTAATTGGTGTTGTGCTTTGTACCCCCACCGTAATCCAGTTAACAAAGGTGCCACTAGGGGGTGGCACTTAACAATATGTACCCACACGGCTTAGCACCCAGTACACAACTGATAAATGAAATAGAAACTACAGCTGGATGTTGGATGCAGAGTTGAGTTCGAGCAAGTTCTATACTTCATCTTATTCCACTTTCAGTATTCGATCCTGTAGCTCAATGTCTCATGCTACACCAACAGTCAAACTATTGTACTGTAATTACATTGATACTCTTCGGCGACTAATAATCGATGAGCGCCAAAACAAAAAATGACGAGTCCAACAAAGCATTTATTGCAGAATGTAATACAGTAAGTACTGACGACTTTGTGGCATTTTAGACAACTTTCAGGTAGATTGAGCGGCTCTTAATGGAAGATGATGTAGAATCATACTGTATATTAAATCACTAGCAGTAGTGCCCGGCTTCGCCCGGTGGATTTATTTGTTTTATTGATGATAATGAATACTACTACAGAACTGGCACATGCTACTTAAACTAACAGAAATAAAAATTAAAAATATAACTTTTTGTGGTGGTGGTGGTGGTGGTGGTGGTGGTTGTAGTGGGGGTGATAAGTAGTACAGTATAATGGACGTAACATTCAGGTCATTTCCCCGTAATAATAATAATAATAATAATAATAATAATAATAATAATAATAATAATAATAATAATAATAATAATAATAATAATGAATAGGGAAACGGCTATCTACTAACTACAGCACTGACACATGTAATTTACAAACGAATTAAAAAATTATTAGAAAGTGGAGTAAGTGAAATAACAGACACTGCCTAGGGCCTATAACTAAAGCCCTGCGCGGATGCGGATATCCGCTGATAAACCCGTGGATATCCGCAAAATATTTCGCCACGCGGATGTAATTTGCATGGCTGTGCGGATAGCGGATACGCTGCGGATAATGTTTGGAGTAAATTTGCGGATAGTTTTTAGAATACAATGTGGAACTTACGATAATATCACATATTTGATAAGCCAATCTACAGCTTCATGCTTAAAAGAGGAATACTCCTATAATGCGTACGAAATATCCTGGCACGTTTTGGACTTATACACGAGAAGATTATTTTACCCACATGCTATCAAGTACATTTTTTTAAGTACCGTATGTTTGTAGCAGATGGTCTTGACAACTCATCAATTCTCACTGCCATTATTACTACATGTACGAGATATCATGCTGTCAATGAGCTTGTTAGTTCATCTTGGTGACATCATCAACATTCCTCAAGTGAGCTATACTTCGCAGTCTAAGCTATCCTGGAAGATCTGTAGATTTATTTCCATCTCGGCACCGAAACACGTGGGCTGTGATATTGCAACGGAGAGAATTATGACATCAACTATGCGAACATGGATGGATCAAGAGGCAGAAGGATGATGACTGACTTGGAATTTCCGGCCAAATGTCAGTCCCTTTCTCCAAGCGTAAAGAGAAGTCACTTAGTGAATGTTACCGCGACCGGGAGTTTGTACATCATTTCACCAACATGGATCAAATATCTACTAAAATGAATTAAGGCGAATATTCTTTAGTGCGTGAATCAAAGCTCAAGTCAACGATATGGCAGACATTTGTTACATTTTCAATGGAAACGAAAAGGTGAACTATATAGTAGGATGTTTTACCTGTAAAAACGTGTATTCATACTCAGGCACATCAAACTTACTACGGCACACGTGCATTCCTGGAAAATATACTGCACCAAATCGTATATAGCCTACAAAACAAAACGTTTTAGTGCGATATGTATATTTTTATATTATGTGTTAATAAAAAGTAGGCCTAGTTCTAGCATCCGAAATTGTTGAATATCATTACTAGGACCCGGATATTTATGACATATCATAATTTTCCGTTATATTTCTTCCATAACAAATGTAAGATGATGGTTTAAGCTAATCTCATTCAAATTAAGTCATTAAGCATAATTAACACTCCGAACAGGAAAGGGTTGAAATTCTGGCTGTATAGCATTCATTTTAAACATAGCATAGGGGAAAGAATCTCTCCTCAAATGTCTAAATGTGTTGGTTTAACATCTTATGCTTTATCTAATAAATTAAAAATAATATTGAAATATTAGCGGATTTGGATAAAAGTCATGCGGATGCGGGGCGGATGCGGGGCGGATGCGGATAACAGTCGTGCGGATGCGGGGCGGATGCGGATAACAGTTGTGCGGATGCGGGACGGATGCGAATAACGTTTTGTTTATCCGCGCAGGGCTCTACCTATAACTCATTGGCTGTTAGAAATGTAGAGACCAGTAGTGTAGTATTTTGTCGCACAGCGCCGCAGGCAAATAATCAGAACACTTTGGAAACTTCGGCTGTCCCGAGCTCCTGAGGTAGCAATAGTATATTTTATCGCCACATAGCGCTCAACGATAAGGTTCGGAATAAATGAAGGTAAATTTGAAAGCACTAACGCTTATTGCAGCTGATAATCTCAATGTAGTGCACCCAAAACCATTGCACTTATACAGAGGCATAATATTTTCATGATGATAACTGCTTTAAGGGGCCTCAGAAATCTTTTTGCACTAATTACTCCCCGTGACTGCAATTTATAAGCTGCGCAAGATTTAACTATTTTCGCCATTCTGCACCAGAACACTGGTAGGGGCGACGTGATGCAGTCCGAATTGCCAGTCAACAATTGACTTATTAAAATACTCTTAGAGTTACACTACTACGGAAATGAATGGTTCTAGGGCCTTAATACGTGGTTTTCAAGTTCATTTTGCCTGTTATTCTAAATGTAGGGAATAGAGAGCGTTGTTGAAAATATCAAGTGGACAGTGTTACCAGCAGGATTTCGAAGTGTATGTAAAATTTGGTGCAATTAGGAGAAACGGTGTAGATTTGAGATAAAGGGCCTAAATGCAGGGAATGGAGTGATCTGTCCGAAAATTAAAGTGGACAGTGTAACCCTCAGGGTTCCAAAGTGTAAGAATGCAAAATGTGATTCAGATCGGTGAAATGGTGTAGATTTGTCCCAAAGGGCCTAAATGCAGGGAATGGAGTGGTCTGTCCGAAATTTCATGTAAACAGTGTTACTCGCTGGGTTCCAAATGGTAACTATACAAATGTTGGTTCAGATCAGTTAAAAGGTGTATATTTGTGCCAAAGGGCCTAAATGCAGAGAATGGATTGGTCTGCCATAAATTTCATGTAGACAGTGGTGCTCGCAGGGTTCCAAAGGGTAAATGTTCAATTTTGGTTAAGATCGGTGAAATGGTGTAGATTTGTGTCAAAGGGCCTAAATGCAGGGGAGGTGTAGCCTAAACTATTCCTCTTGAATCTGGCTATCAAACACAAAAATAACTTTTCGAATCCGACAGGTTGTTCCAGAGATTAGCGCGTTTAAACACACAAACTCTTCAGCTTTATTATACTGTATTAGTATAGATTTTTCACCCATACTTGTCCTAGGATCACAAAAGCACGGATGCGGTAAAAGTAGGTTAAATCATAACCCTATGCTTTTATATTAAGTAGCCTTAAGAAGTTAACAATTTCTATCGGAGGGGCGTGGTGGCGCAGCGGTCTAGCTGGTGGTCTCTCACCAAGGTGGACTGGGTTTGATTCCCGGTCAATGCATGTGAGATTTTCGAAGTGAAATGCTATGTCCTGTGGCTTGGATTCCACGTAAATAGGACGTCCCGTGGCTCATAATCACAAGATTCACGGTCACGTAAAACTAAAATCTTCCTTCTTCCTTAAACAATGTTTAGCCTACTTTCGATTTTTGCAAAAAGATATAGTAGACTTAGGCTATAAGATCTACTCGGTCCGTGTGTCTATGTCAATTCAAACACGACGAAATTGAATTGAACAAAATTTGATACGGAGGTAGCATTAGCAAAGGACACCCCATTGCCGTGGTTTATAATGCCGTCATCTTAACAATAACAAAATGCCGGCCACCCAAATGTTCCAAGCTTACATCAAATTGTGACTAAACTAATTATCGGATCTCTACCAAATTTTGAATATACATTCATGTGGGGAGCATCTGGCTCCTAAATTACAAGGTCATCAGCTAAATAATTACAAGATGGTGGCTGTACGATCATGCAAGCATTATAATCCATAACTTATGATCCAATTGTTCACAGTATTTGGTATTCAGATAGCATTATAAGGACCCTCGGTTGTCACCATGAAAACAACATGAGACTACTGTCGACCAAAGTATTATGTGCACTCGAGTTTGAAGGTTGTTTGTGAAGTAACCAATAGACGTACATGAAATCCAATAACATCATCATCATTTTCGTCGTTCTATTTTACGTTTGGTCATGTAGGTTTGGAATTTTTAATTTATATTTTAATATTTTTATCGCAGTTGGAACACAAAAAGTGCACGTTTTTAAGCGTGTTTCAACCATGCGTCACATTTACGAATTATTATCTCAAAACCTCGTCATCAGATCGAATCCAAATTTTAACACAATATACATTGGAATGTTGTATAACTGGTTTATTAATTTCACAGTTGTGTGTGTCCAAAAAACAAAGTTGTTATCATTGTTGTAAGGTAACATTTTCTCGGCTCGGGGTGGTTGGAAAATGTAGTTCTTGGTTGCGTTGTAATCGGTATACATCAAAAGGTTATGCTGTATGACTGTGAAATACGTAAATTAATTCACTTATTTTATATCGGTTTGTATTTCTACGGGGAAATAACACATGTTTCACCTGCTAGCCGCTCCGGCAAACGCTGTACAGCGTTGCTGAGATTGAGCCCATCACTTCCGATCGAGACGCGCCATGATGCGTGTGGGCACCATTACGGCAACGCTGTACAGCGTTTGCCGGAGCGGCTAGCAGGTGAAACATGTGTTATTTCCCCGTAGAAATACAAACCGATATAAAATAAGTGAATTAATTTACGTATTTCATAGTCATACCTTTTGATGTATACCGATTACAACGCAACCAAGAACTACATTTTCCAACCACCCCGAGCCGAGAAAAAGTTACCTTACAACAATGATAACAACTTTGTTTCTTGGACACACACAACTGTGAAATTAATAAACCAGTTATACAACATTCCGATGTATATTGTGTTAAAATTTGGATTCGATCTGATGACGGGCTTTTGAGATAATAATTCTTAAATGTGACGCATGGTTGAAACACGCTTAAAAACGTGCACTTTTTGTGTTCCAACTGCGATAAAAAATATTAAAATATAAATTAAAAAATCCAAACCTACATGAACTAACGTAGAATAGAACGACGAAAATGTTGATGGTATTGGATTTTATGTGCGTCTATTGGTTACTTAACAAACAACCTTCAAACTCGAGTACACATAATACTTTGGTCGACAGTAGGTTACACGTAAACGCCATCTTGAAATTATAAAATATAAAAATAAATAACTCTCAACATCTATGAGCTACAGCAACAAAAATTAGTGACTAGGTAGGACCGTATATGTGGCCTTGTATGACCAAGGCAAAGCAACAGGCTCTCCATGCAATTAAGATGGTGACTGTGCGAACTATTAGAACATTAAAATTAACTCCGAATGAAATTGGGTAATTAAAACGAATCTTGCCAAGAGGTGAGTTTAATATAAGAGCCCTTACTTGCGTTAGTCAGAAGATGATCACACTTGAAATAGCGCACAACGGCCATCTTGAAATGTAAATATTAATAATTTTCGGTATCCTAGAGCTATCTTAGCGAAATTTAGTAATGAAATAATGTCTTGTAAGTCGCTTCGTATGCCCAAGACAAAAGAACAGTGACTCCATGGATTCAAGATGATGGCTAGGTTATTATTAAAGTAAACAAATTAGTTACTTGATAGAAGAGGAGTCGCAATTTGATGTTTTTCAGTCGTTCAACACGATTGTTCCCAATTGCAATGGGCGTTTCTCTAATACTGGGAACAATTTGAAATGAAAATCCACAGCCTGCTTCCAGTCTCCAACCGGGTCAGGAATGGAATGAATGAAGCCCCCATCTAGCGGCGAGGATATGAACTGTGCCGGCTGCTGAGGCCTGACGCACTCCTCTGGGGCAATGATTAAATGAATGACAGATGAAATGAAATGATAGTGGAGAGTGTTGCTGGAATGAAATGTTGACAGGGAAAACCGGAGTACCCGGAGAAAAACCTGTCTGCCTCCGTTTTGTCCAGCACAGAGTTCACATGGAGTGACCGGGATTTGAACCACGGACCCAGCGGTGAGAGGCCGGCGTGCTGCCGCCTAAGCCACGGAGGCTTTTAATACTGAAAACAATTTACGTGAGATTAATATATGAGTCGTCCAGTTGCATAACTCGTTTAAATCACTTGTGAATAAGGATCATTTTCATGAGAAACGTTTCTGAAGACACGGGATGGTTTATGGAGTCTTCATGGTAATCCTTAATTGACACTGATTATGCAAAGGATTGTTTTAATTTCAAGGAGCTTAATAAGAATCAGCAATAAGGACTTGGCATTTGCGGTGAAATATAACCTGGCATAACTTTTTAGGACAGCTTCCCTTAGAGCAGTCATATCTGAAGAGAGGAAGTTGGAAATCAGACCATCCTCACTTTTCGAACCCGGGTAGCCCAGTTGTGGGATTTCTCAATACTAAGCACGATTCTCTACTGAGAACTATACCATCAAGTATACAGATAGAATGGAGTACAGGAGTCTGTTAACTGTCGCGCATTTGACAGCAAAAATACATTGAAATAATAATCGTGGGCAGATGACGACAACGACAGCTGAGTAAGTACGTTGAGACGCATGTAGTCTTGATCAATATCCATAGAATAGCGAGTCAAGTGCGTTCAAGTTCGCAGTCGATCATACTTGAAATGACTCTCCATGGGTGATTTTGAATTTCAGAGTACGAGTAATCGTATATCATCATTTGTTTCGTTTGATTTAGAGGCTTGGGACATCGTGATGCAGTGTATGCAGTCTGTCTGATATCATGTGTCAATTTGGTGACTGAGCTAGTGCATGTCCTAGGATTGGTTAGCAGCTGGTCGTGGTTTGTACAATTATCAATCACCGCATTTGCCTGAGGTTGAAGAGCGAATCTCCCGAGAACAAGTACTGAGATAAATGGGATTGAGATTTGAACCCAGATGACTTTTCATATGTCTTCAGGAAGAAGAGTGTACTCAATTTCAATCCTCGTAAGTTAAGAGTATTAAAATACTAAATACCAGAGTCAGGAATCGAACCTAGGTGATCCATTCGGAAATCGATTCTGAATGATTCAAGACTTCAACACTCACAAAAAACGTTTTGCAATGTTTACACTCACTTCATTTCTTCTTCTAACCCCAAATAATGATTTATCGATCAATCGATCTAATCGATCCCAAATTCACACATATCAAATACTTCCAACGGGTTGTTGGCAGAGATATCTCAAGCCACTAAATAAATCAACTCAACACAGAACACAGTAGCGAGTTGCTGATGAAGGAAGTGAAACACGTCATCAAGACTTCCAACAGCACGACTTGGTAAGGTGAGCACATGCGTGCTAAATAACTGGGATACAACCCACTGTACTAACAGACAAGAAAGGAACTGGAAAGAAGTCGCTTAATGTCTTACATGTTTTTTTAAACATAAATGTCTAATGCATTCAAATTGAAGAATGAAAAACGAAGACGTAGTGTGTGTATATAGCCGCACATAATTACACGAGTATGCTCACTTAATGATGGGTTATTACCGTTCCGAGATAAGGGGCTAAGAGTTTCTACGTAAATATGCATTACTTTTTAAAGTGTGAAATTCATAATTTAATAAAATACCATATTAGATTCTAAACGAACGGAAAGAAACAGCTTAAGGTATCATTCAACTCATTAGCTAGTTATTTCACAGAATAATGAAGGAACCTCAGTCAACATATGATTTTTTCCTAACTTCATGGTTTAAGCAGTTAACATCACGGCACACAGTGAATGCGCACATTCCAGATGTCCTCACTCACAAGCTCGCATGACCCATGAAAACATGCAAGTCCATGATCTCATCATGTTCCAGCTTCCGTTGCTGTTGTTGCTTCATTTTAAAACTTATGATATCTGTTCAAGTGTGTGTATTTAGGCTATAACTGATGGTAGTATTTAGAAGGTTGCGCAGTCTAGACGAAAATACCATCCTAGCATTTGCTTAGAATGTAAGTGTGTGGGGGGGAAACCACAGAAAACCTCTTCTATGCAGTCTGGGATGGGTTTTAAACCCACCTCTGCTCAATTATCCTCACGAGGTTGAGTGTATCAGGATCCAGCCCTTAGAACAAAATCAATGTTTGCCATAGCAGGGAATCGTATCTGGGAATTCAGGTATGGTAGCGGTTTAACAATGGAGGGACGAATTGTAAGAGTATGAAGAAAGGAATTAAATAATGAACTGCGCTGCTCTTGAGGAAAACATACATTAATGAAAGCTGAAGACAGGCATCAAATTTATTGGCTGCTACACATCCTCTAGCATCGCTCAAACTAACGTTCCAAGTGAGAATGATGCACTCACTGAGTCTTTTTCTACGTCTCTGTATATATTTCTAACCCATATTCGCCTATTTTAACTACTGTAGATCAAATATTGCTATGTGAGATCAACTTCGTCTAGGTGTGTGGGTTCCCCTACATTTTGAATTCAAGAGATGGTATCTAGCAATCGAAAAGTTACTACACGTTTGCCACACTCTCTGAATATGCTGGTAATATCCCACATGCAACCAGTCTAGTGGTAACATCAATTATCCGCACAACGTTTCATTTTATTCAACTGCTCTTTGCGAAAGCAGCATTGATTTTAAAGACCAATTTTCGAAATAACATCTGTACGTTTCTATTTCCCAAAGCAATTTCAAAGAAACATGGTACAATCTTATACGACCCAATTGGACCCCGATAGCACCTTTAAACTTTTGGTGAGTTTCACCGATCCAATATGGCGGGAGTGAAAAATATTGTACCGGTACGCAATATCACTGGAACTATTACAGCAATCAAACCGTATTGTATATGATAGAGAATGTCAGTTCTAACTCTTCAGTCAGTCAACACGATTTTGCACAATGACTGGGCAAGTTATGCAATATATGAATAATAAGTGAATAACACTCCTGGAAAAAAATACATTAGTTATGAGCACTATTACAAAGAGGAAATTTTAGGATTACGCATTTCGACCTTCAAACCGTCATCATCAGATCCTGATCACCGAGTAGAGGTTTAAATTTATATACAACTAGCAATAGTTCCCGGCTTCGCCTGGTGGATTTAGGCCTATTTGTTTTATGGATGATAATGAATACTACTAATGAACTGGCACATGACACTTAAACTAACAGAAAATAAAAAATAAAAATATAACTTCTTGTGGTGGTGGGGGTGATAAGTAGTAGAGTGGACGTAACATTCAGGTCACTTTCCCGTAATGATAATGATAATAATGAATAGGGAAACGGCTATTTACTAACTACAGTACTGACACATGTAATTTACAAACGAATTGAAAAATATTATTAGAAGGAGGAGTAAGTGAAATAAAAGTCACTACTTAGGGCTTATATCTAATTGTCTCTTAGAAAAGTAGAGACCAATAGTGTAGTCTTTTGTCGCATAGCGCCGTAGGAAAATAATCAGAGCACTTTGGAAAACTTCGGCTGTCTCGAGCTCTTGAGGTAGCAATAGAGTCATTTATCGCCACATAGTGCTCAAGGATAAGGATCGGAATATAGAAAAGTAAATTTGAAAGCACCAACGCTTATTGCAGCTGATAACCTAAATGTACTGCACCAACACCATCGAACTTATACAGAGGCTTAATATTTTCATGTTGATAACTGATTTAAGGGGCCTAAGAAATCTTTTTGCACTAATTACTCCACGTGACTGCTATTTATAAGCACCGCAAGATGTAACTATTTTCACAATTCTGCACCAGAACACTGCTAGGGGTGACGTGATGCAGCCCGCATTGCCGGCCAACAATATACTTATTAAAATATTCTTTCGGTTACACTACTACGGACATGAAAGCTTCAAGGGCCCTAAAACGTGGTTTTCAAGTTCCCTTTGTCTGTTATACAAAATCTAGGGAATGGAGAGGGTTGTCCAAAATACCAAGTGGGCAGTGTTACCAGCAGGGTTTCAAAGGGTATGTATGTAAAATTCGGTGCAATTAGGTGAAACAGTGTAGATTTGTGCTAAAGGGCCTAAATGCATGGAATGGAGTGGTCTGTCCGAAATTTAAAGTGGACAGTATTACCCGCAGTGTTCCATAGAGTAAGTAGCCTATACAGAATTTGGTTCAGATCGGTGAAACGGTGTAGATTTGTGCCAAAGCGCCTAAATGCAGTGAATGGAGTGGTCTGTCCGAATTTCAAGTAGACAGTGTTCCTCGTCGCGTTCAAAGGGTAAGTAAATAAAGTTTGGTTCAGATCAGTGAAACTATGTAGATTTGTGCAAAAGGGCCTAAATGCAGGGATTGGAGTGGTCTGTCCGAAATTTCAAGTAGACAGTGTTACTCGTCGGGCTCCAAAGGGTAAGTACAGTATGAAAAATTTGGTTCAGATCGGTGAAACGGTGTAGATTTGTGCCAATGGGCCTATATGCAGGGAATGGAGTGGTCTGTCCAAAATTTCAAGTAGACAGTGTTACTCGTCGGGTTTCAAAGGGTAAGTATGTAAAATTTGGTTCAGATCAGTGAAACGGTGTAGATTTTTGCCAAAGGGCCTAAAGGCAGGGAATGGAATGGTCTGACCGAAATTTCAAGTAGACAGTGTTAGTCGTCGGGTTTCAAAGGGTAAGTAGATAAAGTTTGGTTCAGATCAGTGAAACGATGTAGTTTTGTGCCAAAGGGCCTAAATGCAGGGAATAGAGTGGTCTGTCCGAAATTTAATGTAGACAGTGTTACTCGTCGGGTTCCAAAGGGTAAGTATGTACAATTTGGTTCAGATCGGTGAAACGGTGTAGATTTGTGCCAAATGGCCTAAATGCGGGCAATGGAGTGGTATGTCCGAAATTTCAAGCAGACAGTGTTACTCGTTGGGTTTCAAAGGGAAAGTATGTAAAATTCGGTTCAGATCCGTGAAACGGATTAGATTTGTGCCCATGGGCCTAAATGCAGGGAAAGGAGTCTGGTTCAGATCGATGAAACGGTGTAGATTTGTGCCGAAATTTGTGACCGAAATTTCAAGCAGACAGTGCTACTAGTCGGGTTCCAAAGGGTAAGTATGTAAAATTTGGTTCAGATCGGTGAACTGGTGTAGATTTGTGCCAAAAGGCCTAAATGCAGGGAATGGAGTGGTCTGACCGAAATTTAAAGTGGACAGTGTTACCCGCAGGATTCCAAAGGGTAAGTACACAAATTTTGGTTCAGATCGACAAAACGTCGTGGATTTGTGCCTAAAGGTCTAAATGCAGGGAATGGAGTGGTCAGTTCAAAATTGCAGATGGATAGTGTTACCCGCAGGGTTCCAAAGGGTAAGTATACAAATTTTGGTTCAGATCGGTGAAACGGTGTGGATTTGTAAAAATAACAGACAAACAGACAGGCAAACATTCAGCTTTATACTGTACCCATAGAGACTAGCAGAAGTATTTCTGTGAGACGCAATGCAATTCCAATTATTGCATTACTGAGAAAGTTTGGTTGGTTTGTGTCTTAATTTAGGGGCTGCGGCAACGAAGACATGTAGCCCCGTGTACTTTGGGTGTGTGTAGATTCTGTTGCCATTGTTACCGGCTTGCATTCTTTCATTGTGTTATTAAATGAAATTAGTTTTCTGGGATTATCTCAAACACTATTGGTTTTAGGGCCTTAAAATGTGGATTACACGTTTGAACCTCTTAGCCAGTTGTTTTATTGTCCGATTTATAGGAATGGGTCTCCCTAGAAATTTCACTTGAAACTTTTGTCCGGTTCTAGTCCACGATTTCCCACAATTTATGTATGGTACGTATTGTGCAGATATACACGTTCACGTAACGAATATTTCACAGAAGGCATTACAGCACTATACGCAATCACAATAAAACAACTGGTTAAGAGATTCAAACGTCGGCAACAGGTTCAGTAAACAATAAAACAGACGTAAAGTTCGTTATCTCCCTACTGAAGCTAAATTAACCGGAGTAACTGGAAACTTCTTAAGGAGATGCCGATTATGTTTGGCAGCGGATGGGGAACATTTTCAGCATCTACTGTAAACATGGTGAGTAAAAATGCAAGATACTGATTTTAATCACCGTATTCTGCCGTATATATGCGCGCGCGGTCGCCGGCAACTAAGCCGTCACTGGCGGAGCGCGTGAGCAAGAATGCCCTTGCAAAGCAAATATAAAAACCCTGTATATTGTTGAGCAATCTTTGATCTATAAATCTGTAATAATGAAAGTCTCGAAATAGCTGATATTTGTGAATATATTTACTGTTTCTCACATTCCGTAAGTAATACCACCCTTAAAATATGTTCAGTAGATATGAATAAAGGTGCTTCAAAAAATCTAAATTGCAAGAGGAATAAGTGCAACTCAGTGCCTTAGAGCATTGCAAGAGGTTTGCGGGAGAGAAGTCCTACCTTATTGAACTATTGCAAGATGTGTGGAAGCCTTCCGGCAAGGAAGAGAGGAATGTCAACACAGAGCACGTGCTGGTAGACCCATTGCTGCAACTGACGATCTCCATTTTTAGGCTGTAAGGGCATTATTGAAAAAAAAACAGACGCAGGACATAGGCGGAGATTTCCACGGAACTTACTGCAGCATCGTCTTTCCAACACATTTTAAGAAGAGAGCTGAAGATGTGAAAAGATTCTGCCAGAATGTATTTAGAGCGATATGAACATGCAGGTGAGGCCTTTCTTCGTCTCGTTATCACAATGGATGAGACATGGGTACGTTCGTATACACCTGAGCTGAAACGACAATCAAGCGAATGGCGACATACAGAATCACCACGCCCAAAGAGATGTCAAGCATTTCAGGATTCTTTGAAACTGATGAGTATTGTGTGTTATGATTATGAAGGCATAATCTTGGTACATACTGTACCTAATTGCATAAAAGTATATGCTGACTACTAATTGCGTCACTTGGAACATCATCTGCACCCAGCATGGCGTAGTAAAGGACCTCAGGTCATTGGGAGTCATACTGTGTTATATGACAATGCTCGTTGCTATGTAGCCGCAACAGTGAGGAATTTGTTTATAAGGTGGAACTGGGAAGCTCTCGAAGAATCACCAAATTCACCTGACATGAACCCTTGTGATTACGACTTATTCTCAGAGCTCAAAGAACCTTTAAGAGGCGTTCGATTTCAATCAAGAGTTGACATTGAGAGACCTCTAGATCGAGCAGTGAGAGAGATATCCAGAAATGGTGGAGCAGATGGAGTTCGTGGTCTCCCAACGATTTGGCAACGTATTATTGACATTGCAGGAGACTATAAACGAAGTTCGTAGTGTCAAAATGATCCAAATAATATTATTTGTGATGTTATAGCAGTATTGCCATTACTTATCGAATGCTCTAGTATGTCATAAGTTCTACCTCACTGACTTATATCACTGTCCATCACTTCAAAGATTTTTAACCAACAACAATAAATATGTAATATATCTTTTGGAGCACAGTTTTTCACCAGAATATAGAACACATACTATATCGGAGATTGTAACTACCAAGCAAACTCGATAAAGATGACGAGATGATATTATAAAGTCAAGTGGTTTTTTGTTTTGTTTTTGGTAAAAAGAAAGGATGAGCTGTAACTTACCCTGTAGAATTCTCTGAACGGTTCGAAGCTGCTTACTTCTGCAACCGGATAACGCTGAAGGTCTCAAGAACAAAGTTAGCACAAGATTTGAGAAGTACGTGGCCGGAGCTTAGAATTAGCCAGGACGCGGCGAGCCGAGACAAGGAAGTGTTGTTGCTACTAACATGATAAAGATCACAGTAAGCCAGGCTTACAGCAAAGTAACATTCCAGTATCCTCAGCATTGCGTTATTTCTCTATTATAGCATGATATTTCTCTATGAGTATTTACGTAATGACTGTCATTTTTTTCATTTGAGGGGCCTGGACATCGTGTATTTGCGTGTATTTAGAATTTGGCTCATAATCTGTGTTATTGTAGTGTCTGCAGTAGAGTGTGGGTGTGTGTGTAATTCAGATGAGGATTGGGAAGGTGGTGGACGTGGCCTCAAATTACCATCCTGGCATTTTCATGGAGTAGAAGTGGCAAACAACGGAAAACCACATCCAGGATGGCTTAAGTGAGAATCGAACCCATCCCTTCTCAGTTTTGTCTCACGTGGCTGAGTGTACCCCGCTTCAGACCTCAAACCAGAGTTACATTTCTTTTCGGGACCAGGAATTGAGCCCAGACCTCATGTATGACCCTGCAGAATGCTAGCCACTGGGTCACGAGGACGCAATAACCGTGAAAGCGTTCACGACTGTTTAACGACGGAGGGACATTTTCCTTGTTCGAAACTCATACAATTTTACAGAGATTATAACAACATGTGTCCAAATGCTGAGCCAAAACGTCAGCACCAGTACCCAACAAGACAAAAAAACTCATTCAATTAATTAGGCGAATACACGTGTTGATGGCATAAATATAACTTGATTTTGCACAATAACTTTGCCAGTCAGAAGTAATACCATACGCAAGATAATTACTGTCCTCGCACTACAACTCTACCACTGAGTGACCATTGCGTTTATAAGAAAGTGAAGGGTCCAGCGGCTGTCAGATCCTCTATTCCTAATCATTAGGGTTCCCAGTTAGTGGAGTACTTTTATGACAACTTCCATTTCTTTTAAATTGACATTAATTTTATTTTTAGAATTGTGTTTTGGGATAAAAAATTACTCATTTATTCAATGATTTTATTTAGGAAAAATCTCCATAAAATAATCCAACTTTTTTTCAGAAATGTTATTTGGTTGGTGTCCCGATCACCTTACGGCACAAGATTTTTAAGGGTGCTCGTTTATTAATCTATAGATCCATGTTGACTTCAAGCCAAGAGCTTGTGACAGGCGCCCAATCATTTTATATGTATATATAATTTATTAATGGTAAAAGTAATAAGAGCCAAAACATTTGATTTGGTCACCCAACGCCGGACAGAGTGTTACGCCTATTCAAAGCGTTAGCACGAAAACTAGTGCACTCCCCGCTTCCAATACTTGGAGACCTTCTTAACACTTCAATAATATGGATGCAGTTACGCCAGTAACACGAAACTTGGCTAGAGACCTCGCCAGCAATAGGGACACTATTATCACACGAATATAGAGCGCAACTGCCATCTTAAAAATAGAGATTATTAAAATCGATAACCCACCATTTATTAGAGATGCATTGACCACACATATAAGATAGGTAGACACTCACAAGATTCCTTCTCAGTAAGAAAAAGGCACATGATCTACAAGTCCATACATTCAGAACGGTTGATGAGCTAAGAGGATGCAATAGCGGTTTAACAACCAAACAGTAAATGGGGAGATTTTCTCATATCATACAGTACGGTACAACTCTAGCAATAGCCTCAACAAATTCAAACTGATTACATGTATTTGCCTATATAAATCTGTATCCCCACAGAATGTATTCCATTAAGTTCTTGTTGACGTAAAGGACTCATCAGATCAGATATCCGGGGAAAGCACTCTCGTTCAATGAATATCAGTCTGTTATTTTCATGACCCATCTCTCTCAGCCGAAATAACTGTCAAACTTGTGTCCAGAGAGGACGACCAGACCTTGTTGTCTAATGACACAAAACCAACACCAATTAATGCACAGTCAGATTAGTTATGGTGCCTTCAAAAATCACCAATTAAGACTTCACATTATAGCTCCCTGGCAACCTAACTGGTGTTGCAATTTCCGTATTGAGCAATGCTTTTGGGCACGTGTATTTGCTACGATGGTCGCCGAAGTATTCGATTTTAAAGGTTGTGATTTAAAATCGTCCTCTTATGTAGCCTACGTAGAGCATTCATCCCTTCTTCCATATTTCTGACTTTTAAAATACTTGTTCATTAGGGTCATTTCATATGTCATGCCATCTACGTCATGTCTTCTCAAATATCCAAAATATGGTTAGTTCAGTAAATACGTGTAAAAACCTGTTTTATACAGTACGGACTGCCTTCGTCAGATTACGTCTGTGTACACTGTGCTAGAGGACGTCTTCCAAGTAAAGGTCAACACCGGCCACACTCACAAATCATTCCTGGTGTACAATCTGTGTTGTAGAATTCAGAGGAAACGTCCAGCAGTGCTGGACAATGCCATAATCTTCCTAGATGCCGACGCAGCCCACTCTGCATTCCTGTTAGGAAACGGAGAGAGTGAGATCTGGGAACAACCTCCCTACACGAAGACGATTCGCACACTACTGATGACATTCGACGAATTGGCAAGGATGTGTGAAAGTCTTGAGGGATTATTTTGAAGGGTGTTAGTTGTGAGTAATTTACTTAGTTTCCTTGTGTGCATAATAGAACAGCGATATCTTTCAATTTTCCTCACCCGGAACCAATTACGTACTACCATTGTGAAGCATATTCCAGTGTGACCTTTCATTCCTGCTGCTTTATCGCCTGATATATTTTAGGCTACTTGCCATGACTTACCAAATTACACTCGTATATTTCATAAAAATTCCCATTATCGAATTATAACTTAATACTGGAATTTTCTTCAAACATCGAGATATACGATTGCCAAACAAACACCCGCTAGATGATTCATCACACAGTGTAACGCCGAATATGAATAAATCGATTTAACGTGTAAACGAATGCTTACCAATAATTTGACAGTGCGTCGATGTTTAAAACTCTTATGTGATATCTGATGGGCAACATAGTGACCTGAGTTTCTCCACGCGTCCCCTGCTCTCAACCAAGCAAGCGACAAGCCTCCAGGTAAAACAACGATCGATCGTTCTTTTTTTCTCTTTATCCGCGTGCACACAGGACTATTTTCCTTTGTAAGGTACTATCAACACCGTATCATGAGATGTGTCAGGTGGAAGAGGAATTCCTGAACGAATGAAATAAAAGTGTTGACATTCTTTCATTAATAATGGATCTCTTTGTAATACGATGTAACTGCTATGCTAGATAATACTCTCACATTTTTTGCAAAGAGACAGCGATCTGTAGCCCAAATAAAACATTAATGGTCAGTAATTAACAAAGGACTCCAGGACGTGACCATCTTCGCCATGTTATTTTTTATATATTTGCTTTTCTAAGCCACCATTGAAGCTAACATTCTGAAATTTCTCGTGAATGATCTCATATATATAAACTACGGAATGTGCTTTATTCCACCATTTTTTGATTCTTTTAGTTCCGTAATATGCATTTAAGAATAATTAATTATCTCTATAATAAAAAGTATTCGATTTTTATTATTTACTTTCTGGTTATTTTACAATCATAACATTACATGCAAGATATCATCTTTTATATAACGTCTGCTGAAAATCCACAGCCTGTTCCAGTCTCCGACCGGGTCAGGAATGGAATGAATGAAGCCCCCATCTAGCGGCGAGGATATGGACTGTGCCGGCTGCCGAGGCCTGAAGCACTCCTCTGGGGCAATGATTAAATGAATGACAGACGAAATGAAATGATAGTGGAGAGTGTTGCTGGAATGAAATTTTGACAGGGAAAACCGGAGTACCCGGAGAAAAACCTGTCTGCCTCCGTTTTGTCCAGCACAGATCTCACATGAAGTGACCGCCTAAGCCACGGAGGCTTATATAACGTCTGCTAAAAATTCTAAATCTATTTTATTGTTATTTTTCAGAGAAGTGTTCTTAAACCTAAACAAATATTATTTTAAGAGTGGAAGAAAATTCAAATCTCAAACACTGAGGTATAGTTTCTTCCAGAATCTCCAGAATTCACAAGCTCCATATGTTGGAACACCTTTTAATTCGACGTCTAGCTTTCTCTTCATATCCTTTTTAATTTGTCTCGCCTTCTTAGCCAGCAGATAATATCGTTCTGTCTCAAGCTCGTCTCGTGAACAATCTTCAGTTGAATCACAGAGTTCACTCTTGCAGATCAGCATATCCTTATTTAACAGTTGTCCGCCCCATGGGGTATTGGTTAGCACGCTAGGTTTTGGCCCGAAGGGTCCCGGCCGGGCCATCGCATCGGGAACTTTAATCTCATGGGGTTTATTTCACTGACCCCGGGACTGGGTGTATGTGACGTCTTCATGATCACTTCATCCTCATAAGGACGCGCAGGTCACCCATGGGCGCCAACTAGGAAGATCTGCACTCAGCCTCCCAGCAGGAAGGAAGCTCGTCGTTTTACGTGACTGTTAATCTTGTGATCATGACCCACGAGACCTCCTTTTTACGTGGAATCCGAACCACAGGACATGGCATTTCACTTCGAAAATTTCACATGCATTGACCGGGAATCGAACCCGGTCCACTTTCTCCCGGGAGGCCATATGACTTAATTATTATTATTATTATTATTATTATTATTATTATTATTATTATTATTATTATTGTTATTGAACAGTTGGGTCCCAACCCACGAGAATAAGTCAATATTAAGATGCTTAGAGTTAGTTGGTGTAAACAATTCAGGATGTGGGGACTAATTATATGCAAAAATCGTGCTTAGCTGTCCAGTAACTACTCGCTTGTCATACCTAAGATTCTTTCGCAGTCAGCTTTCGATACATTTCAATGCACACTAACAGTAAGTCAAGCTTCTGTGCGCTTCTTCTTGCTATCATTTCTTTAGGTGGGTTCCAAAGTGAACTGAATAAAATTGTTATTTTTCAGGAATGCAATATTATCTCCTTAGCCTACTTCATAGCAGAGTAGATTCTTACCTGCCGTATTCATTTGATATTTCACACTTCATTTGAGAGTAGAGGATTAATATATAAATTCTAAAACTGATGTTGATATTACTGGTCTTACTTTGAAAAGTTTCAATACCATATTGAGTTATTCAATATATAATTTATTTGCATGGAACACGTACGCCAGGTGGAATATTAAAAACGAAAGAAAAACAGCATAGCCTAGAAGCTCTTGTATAATGTATTCCGGCAAAAAAAATGTGTATTGACGCGTTAGAATCCCCCTCATGAAACATAAACCATATTTATGTTGTCGAACTAACACATAATTTATTGTGCCTCCCACACGTATTGAATATCTGAATGTATACTCTTAGAGGATACAATGGCATTCCTCATGTGTTTTCATTCGAGTACGTACGATGGCGCAGGTCGCACACAGGCGTCAACTCGAAAGATCTGCACAAAGTCTTTTCGGAGGCCAGGCGCAGCTACAATATATCTATAGATATAAAGCTAAAGTGTTGGTTTGTCTGCTATTTATACAAATCTACACTGTTTCACCGTTCTGAAAAAAATTACGTACTTACCCTTCGGAACTCGATATGTAACACTGTCTACATGACATTTCTGCTAGTGTTCTCCATTCCCATCAATTTGGCACAAATCCACACCGTTTCACCGATCAGAACCAAATTTTTTGTACTTGCCCTTTGGAACCCTCCGGGTAACACTGTCCACTTGAAATGTCTGACAAACCTCTCCATTCCCTGAATTTAGGCCCTTCGGCCCGTTTCACTGATCTCAACAAAATTCTACATACACACCCTTTGGAACCCGACGAGTAACACTGTCTACTTGAAATTTCCGACAGACCTTCCCATTTCCTGCATTTAGGCCTTTTGACACAAATCTACACCGTTTCATCGATCTGAAACAAATTTTATGTACTTACCCTTCGGAACTCGATAAGTGACACTATCTACATAAAATTTCTGACAGAATTCTACATTCCCTGAATTTAGGCCCTTTGGCACAAATCAGTACCGTTTCACCGATCTGAACAAAATTTTGCGTACTTACCTTTTGGAACCATGCGGGTAACCCACTTGAAACTTCGGACAGTGTTCTTCATTCCCTGAATTTAGGCCTTTTGGCACAAATGTACACTGTTTCAGCGACTTCAACAAACTTTTACATGCATACCCTTTGGAACCAAACGAGTAACACTCTTGACTTGAAATTTTGGACAGCCCTCTCTATTCCCTGAATTTAGACCCTTTGGCACAAATCTTCACCATTTGACCGATCTGAAACAAATTTTACGTACTTACCCTTTGGAACCCGACGAGTAACACTCTCCACTTGACATTTCAAACAGACCTCTCCATTTCCTTCATTTAGACCCTTTGACACAATTCTTCACCGTTTCACCGATCTGAACCAAATTTTACGTACTTGCCCTTCGGGGTTGGCTGGCAATGCGGGGTTAATCACGCCGTCCCTACCCGTATTCTGGTGCAGAATTGCGTAAATAGCTACATCTTACGCTGCTTGCAAATTGTAGTCACGGGGAGTATTTAGTGCAAAAAGATTTCTTAAGCCCCTTAAAGCAGTTATCATCATGACAACATTAGGCCTCTGTATAAGTGCGATGGTGTTGGCGCAGTACATTGAGGTAATCAGATCATGCAATAGTATAACTGTTCGTGCTTTCAAACTTTCTTTGATGTACTCCGATCATTATCCTACAGCGCTATGGGGCGAAGAATGACACTATTGTTCACTCATGAGCTCGGGACTGCCAAAGTTTTCCGAAGTCCTCTGATTATTTTTCTACGGTGCTATGTAGCAAAATACGACACTAATACTCTCTACTTATCTAACAGCCAATGAGATATAGGCCCTAGGTAGCTTCTTTTATTTCACTTACTCCTCTTTCTTTTTTTTTTTTTTTTTTTTTTTTTTTTCAATTTATAGTAAATTACATGTGTCAGTACTGTAGTTAGTAAATAGCCGTTTCCCTGTTCAATATTATCATTATCATTATCATTAGGGGAAAATGACCTGAATGTTACATCCATTATGTTACTTTTCACCACCTTTAAATGTTTATATTAAACTCATTCTTTTCTGTTAGTTTGTAAGTGTGATGAGTCACTTCAGTAGTTGCATTCATTATCATCCATAAAGCAAATAAATAGCTAACGCGCGAAGCCGGGCACTACTGCTAGTTATTATTATTAATAATAATAATATTACAGCATTAGTAGTGTAGTATTATTATCCCTATCATTATTATAACTAACTTACTATAATGACCGTTATGATTATTATTGTTATTATTAGAGTATACAGTGTGTAAAAATAAAGAGCTGCAGCACAATTCTACAATGGATGTTTTTACATTTTTTCGAAAACTTCTTGAATAAGAAACGTTACATACATAAATATTATCCATCTGCAAACACCGAGATTTCAATTGAACATTAAAACGAATACCGTAGAAAACAAACTTAAAAACTGAAGCTAATGGTAGGATAGAAACATTCACATAAATATTAATTTCCTTTCCATTGTTAGAAAGTGTACTTACAGCCGGATTGCGAAGGTCCCAGGTGAGTAGCTCTGAAGATACCGGCTTCTCTATTTCTGGCTGTTCGAGAAGGTACACACTGCGGAACCCGCGACGATCCACGCCGTGCGATGGCAGAGGCCCAGTCGCTCCAAGAGGTTCTTCGCTGTGATATGCGTACAGCATGCGCATCGTATCATTCTGAAACACGTCATACAGTATTGTTTACTACCATTTCACTTACTCTAAGGTGGTACAAGCCCGCTCTGAGGTAGAAACACAGCAAGAAAAGCACATTCTACCGTCAGACTTAGAATAATATGGGCAAGTTGGTCATTTCCAGATTCTCAACTTACACGTGGTCTTGTACTTGGGGATGAATCCCCCAGCCTATTTCAATAATCGATTTCCCTACCCAAAACGCAATAAAGGTTCATTTACCTCATTTTCCATACAACCCTAACTACAGTATATTTCAAGGTTGTTGCTGCTGCAGTCAAGGACGTGACGACTTTGACCGAAAATACCCGAATGCTTTTCACCAGTGCAAGAGGTATGTGAGCGAAATTCAAGGCAAGCTCTTTCTCTAGGCTGTCGTTCTCTCTATTTAGGAATACATTTAAGTGAGAGAAATGCAATGAATGTTTCTGTTACATAGGAAAGTCATTATTTCTTGGCATACATTTTTTATTTTTTACACCTTGCCTTTTAAGGTGTCACACCACTTGGTTACAGTAGAAAGCTGACAGATCCTGACAAGAGGTTCATAGCCATCATTAATTGAAGATAATTAGACAATTTGCACACCAGAATCAGGAGTCGAATACAGTAAACACGGGTGAGTCAGTTCTGCTGCGTTGGACCCACTCAATTCACTTTATTTCTATTTGTCTGCATTTCTATATTGCATTTCAAGAGCCCGCGCTCTCGCTGCAACAGTCGACACCGCTAGCAGTTATCTAGGATCTGCCTAGGCCACTTGAGTTACCTTCAGTAGCGGCTCCCAAGAGAGCCGCAACTCTGGCGATCGTAACCACAAACAGTCACAGATCTGCATTCCTGGTATGTTACGGGTCTGCACGGTAGTTGGGGATTAAACACAGACAACAGAATGGAATAACATTCTGTACTGCAGTTGCAGGGGCACTGTGTCTAATGTAAATAATACTGATAGGGCTAAGTGAGAATTCGCACTTCGTTAGACAATAAGTTTCTATATTAATCGCAAAACTGCAAAATCGTAGGGTAACAATTGAAGTATTATGCAAGTAATAAGTAGTTTATTTCAGTGATCTGCAGGTCAATAGTGTAGGCTCGTGTACGTGACATAACCCATTCGCCTGCTATACAGCGGAGTTTTGGGAGCAGATACCAAACCACCACCACCACCACCACCACCACCACCACCACCAGAGTTCAGTTCAACTGAAAGCCTTCAGACGATAGCTGTGAAACTAAGAATAATTCATTTTCTGATTGATGGTTTGTAAGATATTCGTTATTTTTGCTCACTGTCACCAGCCTGTTTCCTTATACAAAAACGCCAATGTACGCCATTCACTCCATTGGGTGTAAAATCGTAACATATAGAGAAACATCATGCTAAAGCTATATGTTATCATTGCACTTCATGTCATTCATATGAAAGAGTTATTCGCTGAAAATCGAAAATGTGGAGAGAACAAGACAATTTTTATAAACTATTACAAGTTGCACTCAGACGTAGGCCTATGTAATAAGACTAAGAGTATCTTCGTGCTAGTCAGGCGTCTCCCAAAATCCTCATAACCCACAGGCTATTATTTGAATATGCGCAATCTCCAGTGAGACCTAATCGGGTGGTTACGTATAGATTTGGGGAATGGTTCTGTTTGCAATGACTGCTGAATATAATAGAAATGTAGTGGAAATGGATTACTGTAAGAGAATACCCAGACGTGAATGGAGAATGTATTCTTAAAGGGGATTAAAAGGTGTACTAAAGCAGAAGTTACCTTGTGTATTTGAAATTGTCAACATGGCAGTTAAAATGAAATAACAAAAGCAAGAAACATGTGCGGGCCTGTACGTGGCGATACCATCCAGTACTTTCATTTTGCATTAGCATCAACCAATGATACTCTAGCCCAGGCTGTTCCAGCCGAGCAGTTCGCGAGTGAGCGGCCGAGTACTCGCCACCTTGCGTGAGTAAACCTGCAACATGCAATACAGCTCTGCTGTGGGGGATGCCGCCACTGCGCGGTGAATACATCAAGACCAGCAGGAAACGCATGGACTTGTGTTATGACCTTCACCCAGTGACGTTTTGGCTATCACCCCCAGTCCCTCTTCAACCGTGCTCCGACCATCACTGCTGAGTACTCGCGTGTAATCACACTAACTGGTGGATTTGGAACAGACTGCTCTAGCCTATGTAATCGTTCCCTCTTAGGAGAAGCTTTGCAAATGTGATGCTTTTTTATTCACAAGCAGAGTACACGAATATCTCAAATAAGAAATTTTCAACAGTTATGAAATTATCAGGCCTCAGCCACTTTATTGAGCTCATTTCGAATTCATCAGAAATAACCAATTGAAATAATTATCATAATGAATGCAAATACAAAATAGGCTACGGTACATCTACTTAATAATAGCGCTATTCTTCCGATCACCGCGTGGCATAGTGACTAGCATTCTTGGCTGTCACAGCGGAAGTCCGGGTTCAAGTCCCGGCTCTATCTCATTTAGCCTCGTAAGGCAGAATTGAGAAGAGGTGGGTTCGATTCCTATCTCAGCCATCCACCAATTGGTTTTCCGTGCTTTTCCGTTTCTACTCAAAGTGATGCCGCGATGGTACCTAAAGTAAGGCCAAGGCCACGTCCTACTCAGTCCTAGCCCCAATAGCAAACACACACACTAATACAGCCATCACAATGACATAGGTTGACAGACAGATTCCACATACTCCCAAGTTCACAGGAATACATGAGCACGATGTCGCAAAGCCTCTAAATAAGTCAACCACAACAACTACAACAACAAATGCTGATGTTAGCCCGTTCAACCCCAGTCTGCGCCCATCACTAAGAATAGGCCCTACCCCTTATCAGCTTTGAGTATTGGGCCTAGAATGAATACTTAACACTCCCAAGTTCTACTACGCTACAGTGTCATATTAACAGCTGAAGAACTTGAAGGATAATATATTGAGATGAGTTATAACAATCAATAGACAGTACTCAGCATGAACCTCGAGGATTGAGTAACGGTGAAGAATTAGACAAGAACCAGTGTTGTACATCTGTTCAGCTATTGTAACAGGAATAGTAGTGGTAGTAGTTGCTTCTTTCTGGAGGTGTGGCTATCATGGCCATCAGCCCCATGTGCGTACTGCGTGATAACTGTGTAACTGTCCCTGAACTAGTACACCTGAAATTATCTGCAGAAGGCTGGCACAAGCCCGGACCAAACCCTCACTCAGAACCCCCACTGAAAGTCATGGAGACCCAGAAACCTGAATTCCTAGTCAATGCCATTACATACCTTTGCATAATAGAAGAAATATTTGAACGAAACCCTGTATGGGTGAAAGGAGTTCGACCGGAAGTTTAAAAGAAGCAGTTATGTTAAGCAACAAGGATATCTCATTCTACCCAAAAATGCAAATCACAAGCGTCAATCAGATTGTGGGCGTTATGGCTGCCGGTTCCGAATAGAATTTGTATTGGATAAGACGGACGTTTCCCGAAATCAATAACATAAACAGTAGTATTCATTTAAAAGTGCTTAAACTCCAAATTTCAAGCTAATATTTGCATTACTCCATAGACTATTACAAATTATTATTATTATTATTATTATTATTACTATAAGTAGTAGTAGAGCATTTACAAGCGAATATGTTTCTTAATAGTTACTTATAATGGGAAGGTCAAATTACGTAACAAGTAAAATTATGCTCGTAACCCACAACGTTCTTGCGTCTAGCAGCAACAATTACATCTTAGTTCACTTTTATTCCCAATCCTCAGCAACACTATTTGCATTGTTCAATGATCACTGTAAAATGTTTGCTGATTAACGATTGAAAATATCTAAAGATAAGGAATGTTTGTCCAATTAAAAAGTATTTTACTGTTACAATATAATAGTATCTAATACTCCTTAACTTACTGCATGAAACATCGTAAAAATAACGGGATGCATCCAACATACTTCCACTCCTCCGTCGCACGGGCGAATGACATTTTATGAGATTCACCTGGAGTTCGCGTACATTAATAGGCGCAGGGAATCCGATGTCTTCCTTCATGCATATTTTGGCAACTCTGAAGAGATAGACTTATCATCAATTCATGAAGCCTTATTACACTTCAGTTACCTTGCAGCCTTGTCAAACTCTGACCTAATTACTAAGCTTCGTGTACGTCACTGACATTTCATTAATAATGTAGGAAATGTCTTCCATTTTACTTTTTTACTCATAATACTTCAAGTTACACCGTGTTTCCATCCCCAGCACCTTAAGAGAGTTGATAGGTTTGGTCCCATATCACGATGATATTTGGTGGACATTCTGAACAAAGTTTATCCAAGAATTTTCTGCACGCAATCCACAAATATACTGGGATTTTCCTTTCTTTAAGTTACTGATAGGCTCAAGATGAGCACACAAGTTTCTTTTTTTTTCTTTCTTTTTGCACAGTTCGTTGAAATCAATGCAAATACTATATTTACTGTACTTGTAGGCTAAAATGCGTAAACAACTCATATGAACAGCATTATTTCAACACGTTTTCCTAAATTTGAGTATTCTGTCATATCTTGCGCATAATTATTTTTCAATTGTTCCTTATTTAGCGATTTTTTTTAACTTTTTGGGAAAGTTCTTTCTAGCTATTCAAGGTCTGTCCTTGACAGAAAATGAATTGAATATCGTCCATGCGCCTGGAACATCCACTATGCGGCATTGTTGTTCCTTCCCATCGGTCGCGCTCGCAGCTGGATGTGAGTATGTAGCCCAGTATAGCAATCTCGTAAGGGTCATTTTGCTGTGTTTCAAATAGAGAACTGTGAACTGCTCGGTTGGACTGTATATTAATGTAGGACTGGGAGGCGTGACTAGCTTAGGGAAAAGGATGGAAAAGATCGACATTACCGTATAGCGGATATTGCAGCCGCAGTGACGATATGTTTTTCGTATATTTCCTGAAGTTGGTATTATCCCCAGCTATCTGAAGCCATATCCGTGATATAGTGTTCTTGGGTGGCTAGATCTGATAATTACCGTCTTTGGCCGAGTTTGAGAGTATGCCCTTTGCCTATAGATTCGGGTATTAAGAACTCAACTTGCTGCTAGTTAGGAATTATGCGGCAATGTTACTTGAAAATTCTTTGAAGGACAAATAAGTTGGCGCAGGATTTGCCAGATTTGAAGACAACTACAGCAGTTCTTTATTACGAGTATTAAAGCAATACGATAATTTAAAAAGCAGAAGTCACTATTAACAGTTAAACACTGATAAGGATTTTCGCACCTGTCTATAAGGTCCACGTTGCAGTCCATAGGGTCCACAATATTATCAACTCATCTCAACTGAGGAGTCGTAAGTTAACTACATATTCGTCTTCAGAACCGGAGAATGTAGAGAACAAGTTTTGTAAATTAATTCTCATGCGAAAATAGAATCAATCTGAAATTGTATCGGGGCAAAAATTTATTACTTTCCGCCTCTCGAGGGAAACGATTTATTTAGATATGCACCTACCTGGTAATTTATTCAAACTATGTGAGTGTTGATATCAATTATGCATTATTAAGAAAGATTAGACATTCTCCTTGCTGATTCATATGAAATGAAGCCAAGAGCGTCTCATAGTGTTTGGTATGTTAATGCGTATAATCATTTGCAATTACTCTGCGGTTACTTGCGGACACTTTATTTGATGTCGAACATATTAGACTTTGTATCCTCAAAATTAAATATTCTCCTGCATAAAAATCCCGACACTAGCTATACCTTCACTATCAGTCCCAAATAATTCAAATTCACGCACTTTCTCAGGTATTACAGTAACATGGGCTATCAGGGAGGTTTCACACGCAAAGTCAGCACAAGTGCTGATAACCGCAGTGTTTCTAGTTAACATGAAGGACAAGTTTTGAGTCACCCCGAAGAGCATCGAAAGTTGAGAGGTCAATATAAGAAGGCAGGATTGAGCGCATTTGTGTAGTGATGATAATAGCTTATTTAGCCTTACATTATTGTCTGATTTGAATAAAATACCTAGCTATATAGAAAAGTCGGCATGGATCTGCAGATGGAACAGCTGATTTGTTTGTTCTCACCCACGAAAGCGTAGCAAAAGGATAAATATTCCTTTAGGGTGGGTATGCGAGCTGGAAGATATCATAAAGACTTAGATTTGCATTCTTTTAGCAATTATCTGACGAAAAAAAGTTTGATGCTTTTCAGTCGGTCAACACGATTGTACCAAAATTAGATGGGTTATTCCCTAATCCTGAAAACAAATTACATGAGATTAATAAATACACTTGGATGACCAGTTTTGATCGTCAAGCGATCATCATCAGATCCATTACACTTAGGCTATAAAATCTATGTCTGAAAGTCTGGGTGAAAATATTTACAATATACAGTATTCATTGTGGTGTTTGAAGCCATATTTTCAGTGTTGCCTTAGTAAACAAGAGTTTAGTGCTTTTCAGTCGGTGTTGACCGACTGAAAAGCACTAAACTCTTGATACAGTATTCATTAATTTAGTTGCAGTATTAGTTAAGATAATGCAACTCTTCAATATTTGTTAGTTGTAGTCCATGTGATGTTTTGTTACGATACTGAAGTGGTGATTGACCTCCGTAATTTGCCTGTTTGGAGTGAATATATGGTTGTTGTAAATGGTCAATTCAGATTGTATTGTACAGGCCACTTATCAGGTTGAGTCTTGCGCAGTCCTGGTGAGAGCAGTTAACTTGGTCACTGTCTGCAGACAATCATCACTTCCAGTATCTTAACAAAACATCACATGGACTATAACTAACAAATATTGACGGGTTGCATTATCTTAACTAATACTGCGACTAAATAAGTGTATATATTGTGTGCCCATTTGGGGGGCACAAGGTTCGAATATATGATCTTTCAGGAAAAGAAAGGAAGAAAATCTTAAAAGATTTCAGTACAGTTTTAAGCCAGCTAGAGAGTTAGTGAGATCATTCATGTGTGACTCAGGGAAGATATGGCGTTATCTGAGTTACAACTTGCAAGCCGTATATGAGATCACCCAGCCTACGTGTGTAAAGAAGCTTGCGTTTGAAGAAGCAATCGCCAAGAGGAAATTTCCATTGAAAAGACAGAGACAGATGATTCACGTAAAAGTCCTGACTTAGCAATAAAACGGCAACACTGCTGGAGAGGCGGGACCAGAAACTGTGGTAAAATACTGAAATTGACAAGAAATATGCAAAAAAATTAAAAGATCTCATCGGAAATATTAATCATCCTGGTAATCAGAATTTTAAGGGTTATAAAATTTTATAATAACTGAATAATATAGAAACGCAGTGTAAGCACTACGTAATGGGGGGTTCACCTAGTCAGCAGCCCAGAGAGAGGGGAAAAAAGTATGTACGCCTACATACGGCAGGAGCACCTTTTAATTTTTATAAGTACGTTCTAACGATCGATTTTTGGAAATTTTAGTATCATTGAGACGTTTAGATCGTGAGGAACAAGGAGGTATTTTTTTTTTCAAAAATGTACGACGTCTATTTTAGAAATTAGTTTTGATAAGGAGCGAAACTAATCTATTTTTAGAAGAATCGAATAAATACCCAGCGAGCGCAAGGGTAATCATTCAGTCTCAGTCAGTCCTAGAAGGACGTGACGCTGTTTCACCATCATGCAGTCTACAGTTACTCCCTGAGAGGAGTTGCTGTGTCAAGTATCATTCAGCGGGATGCGCTGCTTCGCAACGTTATTAATCATGCAGTCTTCATCTGACCGTGAGGGGTCATGCTGTGTCACCGAACGTTCAGTCTTCGTAATCCCGTTGGGAAGAACGTACAGTCGTGCTGCGAACAGTTATAATCAGTCTTTGGACTTCAGCAAAGTGTTGGACTTTAGCAAAGTGTTGTACTTTGGCCAAGAAATATATTCAGCCGACGAAGGCATTGTAAATCCTTAGAAACGAACAGTTATAGAATCAGTTATCGAAGACAGTACATCAACATCTCGACAGTAAACGAGACTTTAAAAGAGTAGTGAAACTCTAATTTATCCAGTGCGTTAAAGAACCGCGTCAGGGTCAAAACGTAGGATAACAGCCTAATCTTCCTGTGCTTAGGAGATTAGGGAACAAGTGACGTTAGATCAGAGGAATCTGAAGTAAAGGCAGTAATTGCTGAGTGAAAATAGGAAAGACTCTGGAAATCGTTCCACGAGTAGAATACTACAATATTCCAGGGACAAAGTTCAAACGTGGACCAAAGTAAAAACATTGTTGGAGCGCGTTAGTAAAATAACCAGCGACTCCAGAATTAATGTCAAGCATAGACATTTTGCAAGACAGAAAACTTGCCAACCGATCGAGTATAGTAACGTGCAATTGCTCAAAGAGTGCCGATAACTAAAGCAACCAGAGTAGGGTACAATTATCCGTAACCAGTAGAAGGAGGGAGTGGACGAGACTTTCAATCAACCCGATAGGAGTTAGATCGAGGGAGTCAACGCTAGTACCTACACCCTCGGAGGCGGAAAGGAAAGAAAAAGTGTAACAATTGTGTGTAAAAGGCATTATTACATGCCAGAAGTGAATTTTTTGTATATGTAAATAGTTTTCAAGTGAAGTAAATGTTTCCCAGTTTTTTTTATAAATCTTATAGTGTTTTTAAGTGTTAACGATATCACGAGTGTATTTCCTCAAGCAGAGGTTATCAGTGTATATAAAATGTATAAGTTTGCGGAAGAATTAGTGTTTGTAACGTGTGTTGAAATGTGTGGGATGACGGCTTAAACCCAAATCTGTGGGCGAAATGTCGATTCATTGGGATCCAGGCGAGCAGCTCTGGAAAGTCATGTAAGTAACAAAATTTGATTATGTATTGTTCTTCGGGAGAATTCGTGGAACAAAGAATATGGAGAAAGTATTCTCATTTGAAAACAGGGATATGTGAAAACAGTGTGTATGATGATATACGGGTTTCTGGACGATAATTTAATTATGAAATTAACCAGATAAATGTGTTAAATAAATACTCAGTGGAGTTGTATTCGTTGAAATACCATTAAATGAAATAATAATGTAATATTCAATACAAGCAAGAATAGAAAGTAAAAACTTCATGAATAAATTAATTGTTAAATTAATATTCAGTTATAATGAATTATGGAAGCCGCTAGGTTCCTTGAAATAATAATAATAATAATAATGATTGTTGAACTATTGAGTTCTAGTTAAAGAAATGTCAAGAATTGAATTACAAGAGGCAAATAATGTTAAATAGACGGAGATTAAATAATTGTTAAGAAGTAAATAATCTTACTCGAAAGGCATCACGTAAATAATAATTAATTAGCGCTAAGATAGCGCCTATTATGTTATATTAACGCTAGTATTGCAGTGATTTAAGGCCAGGATAAAGTTAATTTTGGGATGTAGTTGCGTGCGGTATCGAAGATATGTGTGTGTTTGCTGAGGCAAATTTTGAAAAGGGTGCTGTATTTATATTGTTTTGCGTGCAGGGGACATTGCTGAATGCCGCCCAGAAGTCGCTAATTAAGGACGATTGGCAATTGTGCCCTCGCTCCTTCATTTAAGGTCCTAAGCCCTCCCTAAATGGAATTTCCCAGGAGGCCAGCCAGTCATGAACCAAGGTTCTGTTAATTTGGAAGCCCCTTTATTTATTTTTGTTAGATTAATCTCGGACACACCAACGTGGATATTTTCACAATTAATGTCTCACCTGAGCAAATAATGAGCGGATGATATCGCCGCATTAATGTTATGTTGAAAGGAACTATTGTGTTGCTCTTTCGAGTTTTAGAAATGAAGTTGCTTGCAGCCGATCGGCTGTATTGAAAGCATCCCGTCTGACAAGGGGAGGATACGATGCCTGGGTCACCGATTCGAACCATCTTTAGTACATGTGTAGGGCAGCGGTAAGAGCCCTGCTTCGTAAGCGCGGGATCACTGGATCGAATCCCCCCAGTGAGCCATTAGTTTTTTTTTGTAAACATATGCAATTCGTACAACTGTAGGTGTCGTGAATAATGTTCATTTTGCAGTCAATTGTAATAACGTGTTACGTGAGCGGGAAAAGGGAGTCGGAATAAATCGTACAGGAGATTGATGAAAGAATACCTTTATTCACAGTATTTGCTGTTAGTACAACTGCCCACCGTTATCGTTAGTTTGTGTGCAGGTGATCTCGCCAGGTCCGAACACTTTCCAACCAATACCCATAGCATGAGACACTACTTGCAGGGTACGGGGTGGTCTGATGGTTCACTGACGTGCAATGAACGGAACAGACTGGGCCTTCAGTGTATAAACGTATACATATAATAGAATACACCTGACCATGTATAATACCAATGCATTTGCAATGCCCCGACTGTACATTATGTAATGTCACAAACGTTCACCCCCATACGATGATTTCAGAATCCCTTTTCCCGCTCACAAAACACGTTATTACAATTGACTGCAAAATGAACATTATTCACGACACCTACAGTTGTACGAATTGCCTATGATAAAAAAAAGGCTCGCCGGTGCGATTCGATCCAGAGATCCCACGCTTACGAAGCAGGGCACTTACCGCTGCACCAAGCGGTCCTTGGCTTAATGTGAACGTACAGCGCACATGAACGTCGTACAGCAATTAGACACGAATAATTTATAAATAATTTCTCGGAATCAGCTGAGAAGCGCACCTTACTACTTGCATCTGGTGTACGCCTAGTCATGCCCTACAAGTGTACTAAAGATGGTTCGAATCGGTGACCCATGCATCGTATCCTCCCCTTGTGAGTGTTGGAGGCCACGCGCCCCTTCGCCTATAAATCAGCTTGAGTGCCTTGAAAGGAAAGGAGGTTCGCTTTCAAACTAATTGTGGTAGGTCGAGAATAACCCATGTATTTATGTGGTTTACATGAAGTTATAAACATTTGAGATGATCCGGTAGTCTGCACCGAGATCCATTTATGTTAACTATTCTTGCTTAGTAACGTTCAGAACCGTATTAAATAATGATATAATCGTCATGAAGATTATAATAAAAATCCCTTTTGTTTTTTACACAACATAACTATTGTTCCCGAGTATGTGGAAATCTTAAGATAACCTGGGGAGTTTATCTTGACTTGATTTAATCAGTAGTTTCCAAAACTCCAGGGGTACACGAGTTCTTCCCGGACAATGCAGAGTAGTAGAGTTGAATGAAGTGAGATGATAATTTAATGATCATGTGGACCAAATGAAATGGTAATTGTTATTATCATTGTAAACAACTAACACAGTAAAAGTAATACTCCAATAAGAGAGTAATCAGTGTGTTTTGATCATGTAATAAATGTATAAATGTTAACACATATGGAGCTCGCATGTGCTATTTAGGGAAAGTGCTATATGGAAGTGATAGTTGATTTTTGTCAGGTTCAGTGGAACCTTAAGCATTGATTTTAAGGATATGTTCTTATGATTCCTTGTCCATTCAAGGACAAATGTGAAATATTCATTGTAAAGTTTTGTTTTTTGTAGCGCCTAATTTTGATTTATATTAAATAGTTTTTATATTTGGATTTTGATGTTTATTTAAGTGTTATCCTTATGCTTTGATCCAAGATACGTGAATCATAGAGTGGGTGAATGTACCATGCCCCGAATGTCCTATTGAGCTAGTGGAATATGATCACGTATTTATTGTTCGCAAGGGCACAATTGCAAATATGTTCACCCAGACTTTCAGACATAGATTTTATAGCCTAAGTGTAATGGATCTGATGATGATTGCTTGACGATCGAAACTAGTCATCCAAGTGTATTTATTAATCTCATGTTTTTTGTTTTGTTTTTTTTTTCATGATAAGGGAATAACCCATCTCATTTGGTTACAATCGTGTTGACCGACTGAAAAGCACCAAACTTTTGTCCATTAAGGGATCATTGAAAATGTCTTCAAACACCATAATATCTGACGAAATTCGCAGCAATTTTCTGCACGTCATAGCTGAAAATAGGGGCAAAACCATACAAAGAAAATTCTGGAAATAACAGTTGTTACTTCTTAATTGGGATCCTATAACTCATCCAAACAGTGTATATATTGATGCACAATCAAGAGAATTAATGACATACAGGATGGCGCAAAACAAAGTTAACAAAATTAAACGAATTGCTCCTCCTTCAAACGAAATACAAAGTGCATAATAAATGAAATATACATAAATAACATTATATCTATGTGTGAATGAAGGAACCTGATAGGTTAAACATGTAAGATAGACGTTTTAGGTCAGGCTTGCTCAAACCAGGCATTTCGCCAAGTGGATGCCCACTCAGTACTCGTGCCGCGAGCGGGCAGAGTAGCTGCGTTCAGTCTTGGTAGCATAAACCAACCGGTTGCCTCACTGCAGTGACAGCTGATGCTACGAATATGGAGTCAGCTGAGAAGAGACCAAGTTCGAGTGCAAATAGCGTGCAACAAGAATCTCAACGTGAAGGGCAGTGGCTTTTTGTGCCAATTGGAGAACGTGCTAAATGTTTAATATGTGGACATTCCGTGATAGCTAAGAAATATAACGTTGAGCGGCAGCTATAATGTGCGTGTTTGGTTTTACATACTGCATTTATGTGAGCAACGTTTCTCCGTTTTAAAGCTTTGCAAATCGAGACATCAATCACAAATGACAGATAGCCATCTGAGGACCATTATTCGACTGCACACCAGCAGTAGTATTTGTTCAGACATCCCCTCGCTTACAGATGAACCTCAGACATATCCATCATAATGTACACACATGAATGCCTGCATCTTTGTAATGTAATGTAAATACATTGTCAATAATAAAACAGTATTAGATTGAACCTGCCGCCCCTGAATCTCTATCACATCCCTTTATGACACACTACTCGCAATGCCTGCCCGGTGAGACCGGGCACGCTCTCTTGCTCCGTCTCGCTACACTGTGACGTGTGCATGCTGGTATTACTATTACCCATTTAAGTCACGCCTGCCCGGCTGCACTGGGCCGGGGTAAACGGGCCTCCTGCTGACCACCTCTGTTTTAGATAATGGAATGGCAACTTTGACTTCGTCACAATGTCAAAATTCTAGTATATAAGCATTCACAAGTCTTGTGCTTTTACTGTATTCCAATTCCAGTGTTGTAACTTAAACATCAGACCTCCAACTCTCTGGATGGACAGCAACCTAGCGTGCCTAGCTATTGACGTCCGAAACGGGGGAGGAGCTTACGATCAGCTGTTTGCAATATGGCGGCGATATAGTGACGTGAAGTAATTGGGTGTGCGTTTGTTATGGCTTCTAATTTATGATGGCAAAATACTACATATTTCCTTTCATTGATAGAAATATTTTTATAATCAATTTAAATGCAGTGCCTAATTACTACCAGTTAAAAATATTACCCAGATGTAGATAGTTAATTTACTGTCTGCTGTTACATATATGAAGCCTGTACTTGGGAGCCTAGCGGTATCGATGTTTTTATTATTTTCACAATATATATATATATCACATAACACAAAGGATGACTCCCTGATAATAAATTGAATCAAGCAACCCTGAATTTGCATGAATGTTCTGGGTTCAAAGAAGCGTTACTTGGGATGCTCAAATCATACTTCAATATTGCAAATATTGACCTACATACTTGCTGTTCAAAGGCAAGAATGTTAATTTATTAATCTCTTGCCACAGGCAAGTTAAAATGGAGACATCCTCTTTATCAATATATTTAATTAAATATTTAAAGTACATATATTTAACAAAGCTGGAGTCTCCATTTGAACTTGTCATAAGCAAACGGAACAGATCAAAATTACACTAAAAGCCAAACCAAATTCACTCCTCAGCTCGACATAAACCATAATACCAATATACAAAACATACTCTCCTTACTGTTGTACAACTTTCAAATCAACTATTCGCACTCAAAACTGTAAAACCCTGAAATGAGAACTAATTAAAGTTAGAATAGCCTAGGCCGATCCGGTCTCCTGCTACATTACCGCATATGTATACTTAACATCACTATAACTTCAAAATTACTGCTAAGGGACCTATCTGTCTGAGTATAGGTGTTGCCGGCCTGCCTGGGATGATGGGTCACCAAACCGATACTTAAAACTAAGATTTTACATTTTAATTAACTAAATTCAACAGTAGGGAGATCATAGCGAAAAACACAATTTAAGCCAAATCATACTTCAATGACCTACATACTTGCTGTTCAAAGGCAAGAATATAAATTCTCTAGCAAATTAAGGCTAGGAACAGCATTTTTCTTAAGTTTTCTAACCATTCGGCTATTGTCAATCGGAAGAACCCCTAAAATAAGTTTACGAAGAGCGGATTACATTCTTTGTACGACACAGAAGTAATAGGCTATAAGTTTATCAGTATTTTTGATATAGCTAAATCCATGTGAATACAAATTAGAGACAATAACTATCAATAATCAACAGTACCGGTGGAAAGAAGTCGTCTTCACAAAAATGCAGGCTGCACACTGTCAAGTAACATGTAACACGTTTTCCAATTGACAGCGCCGATGCCCATCTTTCTCTCCGAAATTTTTGTACAGGAAAGTAGTCAAGATATTTCGTAGCCGTTTTATACGATTTGCAACCGTATACAGAGCAGTACCTCCTCGAATTTGACAAATTTCTTTCTGTTTCCATCACGACGGCAATGCTTCACCATCTAAATAAATCTCACCAGTCACAATGTTACAGCTTCAACATTCCGCCGCGTGGCTGCGCCATCCAACTTTTCTGACGTCAATAGAGGTGTCGATTACATTTAACGAGTGGGCTGATTCTACTTTTTAACCATAACCCATGTTCCTTGATATGACCAGCTTGTTGAGTCGTGCGTGTCAAGGGGCAAGCACATGCACCATAATAACAAAGATTATCACTAGAGGGTGGATACTATTAAAATGTCACTGTATTCCTTTCATGGTAGAACGATGCCTGGTAGCATACAAGTCCTTTCTATCGAGTGGCGATGTGGAATAATTAATTATTGAAAATCCACAGCCTGCTTCCAGTCTCCGACCGGGTCAGGAATGGAATGAATGAAACCACCCATCTAGCGGCGAGGATATGAACTGCGGTGGTTATCTTAACGACTGGTTTTTCCCTGCCTTCCCCCCCTGTCCCTACGTGCTGTGGGGAGTGATCGCGATGTGTTTATGTGAGGTGTTGCCAACCTAGATAAGATGTATGTTATTGAATGAGTTACTCCAAATTAATCTAGAATGCCAGATACTATACGTGTGCAAAGTTTAGAGCTATTGGCTTGCATACTTTCTGATATATTGATATTAGGGTAAAAAAAATATAGACAGCATTTATTAAGAGTTGGCAGCCCTGATTGCTCTTAACAATACTTATAGTCATATCTGTTATGGTACACATAGCACATACGAAATTTGGTTGAACTCCAACTGATAGTATAGAAGTTACATGTATTTAAATATTGGTACTATCAGCAGGCTTATAATCATGTTGGTAGAACTGACGTATATAAGTTACTCCAAATTAATCTAAAATGTCAGAATATACGTGTGCATAGTGTACAGCATCCCAGGGGTATGCACCCCTTGGAGACCATCCCCCCAACATCTGGCTAAATCCCCTAAAATGGCAACCCTTGGAAAGCCGGGGCAACATCCATTAATACTGTAAGGACAGCTTGCTACTCCATAAAGCAGCTCAAGCCTTACGTAATCATTACACTCAGCGACATAGTACTAACTGGGCCAATACATTGCTGACAGGAGGGCATCAGAAGGTATAAGAAGACGTCCTAATGAGGTCAAACTCTCTCTCCATTGTCAGTGCTCCATCGAGACGGCCGAGGCTACGCTGGTGTCAACCGAGGTGAGTCAGTCAATCGTGTTCAGAGTTCCTATTTATGTAACCTGCAACCCACAACTTGTATCACATTATAAACATAATTTCATTCCCTACAAGGGACTCACACAAAGAATATCACAGACCAATAAAACACTTGGTCCACACTCTACACTAGCATCACTGTTATACGCCTCTTTACATCCCAACGCCCTTCCTTATTCCCGTCACGTAAAGACGTGACAGACGGTAAGCCATTAGCGCTAACTCAGGTATCTTTGTGTTTCTCGAGCCGTCTGCCAGCAAGCAGCGCGTGCCACCCGGCTGATACGAGCAGAGTCGATTACATAACAAGCAGTCAGCTGAGCGACTAGTACAGCGACCCTTTGCAGTGGGTCCCATCCCCTCAAACACTACCACATTATTTATAGGAACGCCCCCTAGTTCCTAGCACACCACAACACACTACACTGGTCAGCTTGCCCTGTCAAGGGAAGCTACCCTTCTTTAGGCACAACCTCATAAATTAGTACAGCAACTCTCCCTTTTAGATCCACCCCCAAATAAGGGATCTAAAACAATAGTTTAAAGCTGTTGGCTTGCATACTTTCTGATATATAGGTATTTGGATTAAAAAAAGAGAGAGAAATTATTGACAGTTGGCATTCCTGGTGGCTCTTAAGAATACGTTCAGTCGTATCTGTTTATGTACAGATATTACATACAAAATTTGGTTGAAATCCAATTGATAGTGTAGACGTTATATGCATTTAAACATTGGACCTATCTGAAGGCTTAAAATTATTTTGGCAACACTGTCATAGTTGTCCTCCTGGAAATTAAACTGAAATAGAGTTATCTACATGTGTGCCAATTTTGGAATAGCTCCCATGCATACCTTGCAAGATATCCAACATGGAGCTCAAATTTCTAGTGCGTTTTTTCAGCAGTTGGTAGCACTGACATCATTTTCAAATATGGACGTGAGATATTCCGGTGCACATCTTTACTCATACTAAATTTGGTTTTGATTGCTGCAGCCGTTTAGGAGTTGATAGGGAGGGGGACACACACACACAGCCAGCCAGACAGACAGACAGACAGACACACATTTTCCCGGATCGATCTCATAAGTCTACTTTTTCCTCATTTTTGCAAAATGTGAAAAGTAGGCTAATAAAGCTTTCTTGTTTCAGTTAGGAGCTTGGGCATCATGATCCCCGTCTGCTTCGGTATGTGAGTATGTATGGAGTTTGTCTTACAGCCTGTATTAATGTGGTGTCTGTAGTAGCGTGTATTTGTGATTGAAGTGGTGATATAGGAGAAGGCGGCCGTGGCCTTATGTTAGAAAGCAAATCGGTTTTTATCTAGAATAGAAGTGACTGGGGTGAGAATTAAACCCACCTTTTCTCATTTTGGCTCAAGACGCTGCGTGTACCCCGTTCCAGCCCTCAAACCAGATTTCAATTTCTTGTCTGGGCTGACCTCGTCAAGAATTCTAGTCACTGCACCATGAGGTGGTCAAAATAAAAGCAACTGCGTAACTAATAAAACAGCAAATTATTTCTCCTACGAGATCCCTCCAATACAGGTAATACATGGTGCGGCAGAAATAACTGACGAATTTCAAACGTAAATAACACACCAACCCAACACGATATTTACAAATTTATTGCGCAGTTTAAAAGAGCAGTGTTTGCCATTGTTGTCACATAGATTGGAGCGGCAGATCTAACACCTGTATTCGGAATTGTAGGCCCTTACTTTTTTGAAGAGGAGGACTAAACTGTGACAGTAACATCTGCTCGTTGTGTACAACTGTTACGCAACTGCCTGCAGCCAACACTCAACGACTTAGGGAATCCTCCTGTGTGGTTTCAACAAGATGGTGCCACTGCACTCACAGCGAGGGCATCGATGAGCGTCCTCAGAGAGATGTTTCCTTACGGGGTGACGTTCCATGGCCAGCCCATTCCCCTGATCTCCCCCCTTGCGATTTCTTTCTCTGGGGATACCTGAAGGCTCGGGTCTTCCAACGTAAGCCACGAACACTACAAGACTTGAAAGCTGCTATCCGTGAGGAAATCGAGGCAATACCACTAGACATGACTAGGAGGGTCATGCGGAACTTCAGGGAGAGGCTTCAGAAGTGCATCAAAAAGGGCGGTCGGCATTTGGATGACATTATTTTCATAACCTAGTGTGTTTGTGTATATGATGCAAATGGCAAACACTGCTCTTTTAAACTGCGCAATAACATTTGTGAATATCGTGTTGCGTTGCTGTGTTATTTACGTTTGAAATTCGTCAGTTATTTCTGCCGCACCCTGTACAAGCTAATTTTGAATTGATATTTCAGGTCATTCTTTTTAATGTTTTCTTCATAAGTTTTAGAACATTTTGTCAAGCCTTCTAAGTGATCTTCTATGGCGTCTACATTTGCCTTCTAATGATCCCACTCCACGCACCCTAGATGCGTTCGGTGTCGTATCTTTGTTCTGAACCTATTTTACAGTGTTAAGGTTTGTGGTATCAGCAATTTTCATCTGTGTGGAGGTGTCCTTAACGTAACTTGTCCCCGGTGTAATGAGCCACTTTCAACAAATGGGGAATTTGTGCATTGTAATGGAAGTAAATCCAATTACCACTTTGAATGCTCCCCACTAACGATAAGGGTGTGCAGAAATATGTCAAAATATAACAATGCGGCGTGGCGATCTCCATCTTGTCGGATATGCAAGGAATCTGCGCCATCGGATTCATGAGTTAACGCAGCACAAGTTATTAAAGGCATGATGCGGGAAATGATAAGGGACACTGCCACACTGAAACAAAGGGCATTTGGATCAGAGGCGGGGATTTATTACGGGAGATATGAGGACACAAGCTCTCATTCGTAAGTAAAGAGCACAATTTTAATAACGCTTCATCCCTTTGTTCACATGGTCCAGATCTAACCACATGGTACATACTCAGAATGAGACAAAATTGGATAACATTTTCATACTGTGATGGTTAGTTTACGTTGGTGAGCATGAACATCATCACCACAATATTATTATAATTATTATTATTATTATTATTATTATTATTATTATTATTATTATTATTATTATTATAATCTTTATTATAATTATTATCAATATTATTATTAGTAGTAGTGGTATTATTATTATTATTATTATTATTATTATTATTATTATTATTAAAGAAACATACTTATATATCATCCATCCTGGAATATTTCAAGAGTAGGCTTTTTAATTGTTTCTTCCTTAAATAGGCTAGGGACATCGTTGTCATCAACCCCGTGCACAAAGTGCTAGCAAATGCTGTCTGTTAGCCTGTGTTTTACGTACCATCATCAGTGAGGGTTTTGCAATTACTTGAAGCAATAGTTGGGAAACGTGCTCCTAGATCTCAACTAAGTTACAACCCAAGCATTTGCATCACGGACGAATACCACAAAGTTGTCTTCATCTTCCCCATTCTTATGGCATCACTATCGTCACGTCCCGTGTATAGGGTCCAAAATGATTAAGAACAGAGAAGTTGCTAATAATTTACTATGAGACCTCAAGTGTTATGACAGGGAGATAAATCCAGTTATGCCTTGAAATTTTACATTCTGACGTTGCTCAAATAACAGGGTACAGACACATTGCTAACATAATTTTAGTTATGAAAAGTTTCTCGGCCTTTCTTACAGAGTCCCCCAACATCAGAGCCTAAATTACTTTGACGAAACCTATTTCCACAGGAGGCGAGAGGTGAAAATATTTCCTGAACGATGAAAACGAAGTCAATAAAGCTCCAAGATGGTTCCAGTGCTTAACTTATTGATCATGCTGCACTCCTAAAACAGCACAAAGGTAAATGAGAATTCGTTATAAATACCGAGCCACGTAGGCGAGGAACAAGGAGCGTCATTTTATTACCATAGTGTTGGTAGTATTGACGCTAGCTCATTGCGTGGGGCTGCCTGACATTGTGTCCAGGTACGTAGCATTTCAGTTGCGGGTGTCCAATTACATTGGGCGGTTAAGGCTAAGATTGAGTACAACCAAGTAATGAAGATACAACAAAGGACTTACAAATATATCTCTGTATGTAGAAGGAAATACACATTGTCGCAAATAAAAGCACGTTCATTGAACTTTTAAAATATTCAGTGTTTTGGCAGGACAGTGAATGGAACTAAGCATTTCTTTAACGGAAGTTATACGTCTATTGCTAAATTTCCAGGCGTCTTCCCTGAGAAATACTGTATAAGTTACCGTTTAAGGGGAGAGTCTGGTGAAAAATAAGATAAAAAGATGAAATATGTGAAAAAAATATTTTTTCATTTTAATGACTTCACAACACTTTTTGTTCATATGATGCTGTTATTTTTGACATTTTGAATGTTTAAATGCCTTTGAGCGCCATTTTAAATCACCTTGCAAAGTGGAATTGGAGCTTCCGTTGTGACAAATTATTCATAAGTGCCCTTCTTTATGCAATATCATGCTAATAATATTTGTCTCAGATGTTGTATTTACATTATGAAACAATACTATGGTAGCATTGTTGTTTTATGCTATGGTTTCTCTGTTTTATGATATGTTATTGTTGTGTTACTTGGCAGCAGCTTATGAGGAAACGGCCATTACTGTTGGGGAGTTTGACTGCTCTTACCATAAAGAAATTGACTTCCTACTACAGGAATTCCCTGAAAAATATCATTCCAAATGTGCAGGAAATTAAATCTGCAGTGTATGCTACATTATACCACTACATGAGCACTGTTGACAATCCTCGTCACTTCAAGTGCCCCTCAGAGATTAGCACATGGTGCTTCCACAATAGGACAATTGCGAAGAAAGAAAAGTCAGCAAGTCACAAATACATGAAATCCGAGTTAGAGCCTGCAGTGGTGGTAAAAATTATGCCCGTTTACCAAAGGCTGGCAGCAGATGAAATTCTTACCAGGTGTATTAGTGGAGGGACTCGAATGCTAATGAGCGTCTTCACAGCACTGTGTGGTCAAAATACCCTAAAACAATTTTTGTGTCCAAGAAACGACTGGAATATGCTGTTGTATCAGCTGTAAGCCAGTTCAACATGGGGTGCGAAACTAGCTTGGAAGTTCGGAAAGTTGTCTCAAGAGGAGAAATAAGTGACATTGCAAGGAACATCAGTGGACAACGAGACAGGCAACATATCTACCTATCCAAAACTAGGTGTTCTGAGCAGTCCAAGAACGTGAGGAGGAAATTGGAACTTAATCAAATAAGGGCAGAAGAGTTCCTGAAGAAGAAGGAGGGTCTACATATGGTGCAGGAGAGTTTTAGACAGCTTCTAAGTGTCTTGGAACTTTAAACTGCTTTTTCTCCAAAACTTTTTTTTAACATTTTTTCGTGTTTAAATTGCTCCTTGCAGAGCAGTTCTTAACCAATTGTCTTGTAAACTTGCACAGTTATTCCTTGATAGGTTATGTAAAGATTCAAAGAGGGATTTCAAGAAGAAAGGAAAACAAGACCTAATTTTCATTAATCATAAATTATAAAGCTGAAAATGTTTGTGAAAAATTAAGTAACCCATATTAAATAATTAATATCTCTGAATGTATCATCATGATTTAAAAAAGCCTCTTTTAAATCCTTACAAATATCAAGATGAACTTGTATTAAAAAAAACAAGTACCTACACTGAAAACTATAATGCAAGGAGCTTTTACACTAGATTACCATTTTTGTGAAAAATGTTAATGGAAAAACTAATTACCTGAAAAACTATTCAACATAGGCCTACTGGTTTCAAATTTTGTGTTGTAAGTAGGCTAAACCAACTTCAATAGTGTGCAAAGTTTCAAGTGTGTACCTAATGATGTGTAGATTTTGGTACTTCCACCAGACTCTCCCCTTAATGTGTCTGTTACTAACAAAGTCAGGAGAACGTTTCTAGATGGAGGAGAAATTAATGTTACCATAGAGAAAGTTCCAGCTACTCCGTTAAATTGAGAAATGTATAAATCTTCGCCCTGAAGAGGGACACACACGTCACCAGTGGTGGTGGGAATCCCTTATATGCCAATGGTTTGTAGCGTGAATCCATACTGAAGAAGAATAGTCTACAGTAAAGAAGTTTAATATATTCCTTAGTTTTAAGTGATCATGGACTGTATTAGAAACTCTTGTCCGCAAATGCATTCACATGTAACATTAAGATTGGCAATTGTGACGACGATTTCTTTAGATTGAATATAATATGTCTTCAATCTTATAGGGGTGCTAGGTTCCTAGTAACGAAAGAATGATGTCTTGTGATGGAAGTACAGAGTGATAGATCTCCACAAATTAGCGTTGCTCACAGAAAGTGCATTGCGCAATTCAAAAGAACAACGAACTTGGCTGTGCCTAATGCGGTGTCAGCAGAAGACTCCTCGCTGAACGCTCAATTCCAAGGATTTTACTTTTCGAGCTAATACTTCCCTTACATCTTACAAAATACATTACAATGCACTCACTAACAAGGATCAATATGTTTGTAGGCCTAAAATTACTTACAGATAAACCTATGGCATCAACTGATTCTTAAGTTATGAAACTTCTGAACATGCCAGGTGAGATCTTGCCTTCTAAACTTCAGTTATTCTACACCACTGGTACTCAATTCAGATTTCCTTGTTGAAAAACCACCCAGTATTTCCTACAAATTCTTTCTAATCAAACGACTGATAGTAGTTACACACCTGCAAACACAAGTAAAAGGACAGCTGAAGCTATAGCACATTTAGGAACTTCCTCAAAAACGAACTGCAAAATAACTGGTATATTGGCTTTCACGGCCAGTGAATTAAAACTCAGCAATTTTTCTTGGTTTGTGCCGTGTCTTATGTGGGGTTTCTTCCAGGACACCAATCTGGCTCCTCAGCGGGGGGCGGGCGGGGAAACCAAGAGCCCGCTGATGAGCCAGCTTGGTGTCCTAGGCGAAACCCCCCACAAGACACGGCACAAACCTAGAAAAATTGCTGAGTTGCAAAATAACTGTTTTTCATCAATGACATAGCCTACATTAAAATTATGTGACCAAAGAAAACAACATTCAGAAGTGAGAGGAAGAGGAATAAACAATGAATAGCATACAACAGTGAGGAGGAAAGCTTCATACACCCACTGTGTATAGGCTACGTCGAACTCATTGTGTGCAATAACCTAATTAGTGGTTACGCTCCCGGTCTGTTGATATTAACCAGGAAAATATATTTACCAATAATCCCACTGTGTAGCGAACAAAAGTTTCTAACTAGAGAAAATTGATGTGAAACAGTGAATTGGGATGATGTAGTGTACATAGGAATTTCTCTTGGGTTCGTGTCACCTCTTACAGTGACGTGACTTCCAGAACTTTTACCTACCGCCAAGAAATCAAATCCTTCATTCAAAGGTATTGGGTGACACCTCGTGGTGTAGTGGCTAGTTTTCTTGGCAGTCGACCCAGAGGTCCGGGTTCGATTCCCGGCTCTGTTAAGACATTTAAATCTGGTCTGAGAGCTGAAACGGGGTACACTCAGTCACGTGACGCAAAACTGAGTAGAGGTGAGCTCGATACCGACTTCAGCCTTCATAGAAGTGGTTTTCCGGGGTTTCCCAGCTCTCCTTCAGGCAAATGCCAGAATGATTTCTAACTTAAGGTTAGAAAATAACATCAGGGGGCACGGTGACGCAGCGGTCAAGCTGTTGGGCTCTCACCATGGCAGACCGGGTTCGATTCCCAGTCAATGCATGTGAGATTTTCAAAGTGTAATACCATGTCCTGTGGTTCGGATTCCTCATGATCGCGATATTAACAGGGACGTAAAACTACAAATTTCCTTCCTTAACTTAAGGTCACGGCTTCTTCCATCCCAGTCCTCGCCTCAGTTACGAATACATATACTACAATAACACAGGTGAGCAGACAAATTCTACACACACACACACACACACACACGCACACGCACAGGGGTTTGAAATAACCGTTATGACCATGCCCATAAATGAATCAACAACAGGGATTAGGTACTACGCGTGAAAATGAAACGGAGCTGCCTTCAACCATTGGACGGGGTCAATATTAAATTTCCAAGTGGTAAATGAATTAGAAACAACGTAGCAAAAATTCTGACATAATTCTTCAGATTATTCCATTTCAATGTGCTAATCTGCTTTATATGAAAAGCACGACATAAATACAATGTAATAAGATAACTACACCAAAAACCTTCCGACACTTGGTTTAATAAAAGTTTCTCAAACGGCACTTTTAAGGGGTTCTGCAGTAGTTGATAGAATTGCACAGAAATCGTGACACATTAGAAATGTATAAATAATTTTCGGGTTAACACATTTTCTCAATCGCATGAAACTCCAATCTGAAGTAATGACATAATTTGTGGAATTAAAGACTATAGTTCCACTTCGTTAGCTCCTTGATAATTTGAAAATGAACTCCTAACTAGTTACCTAAATTTGTTCAGAAATTGTGGAAATTTGGATGTAGGTTCAAGAAAAAGATTACCAATGTGCTTCTACGCGTGGAGTATGGCATTGCTCGGAGCACAGAGGAAAGTATATGAAAGCAGATGTGGGTGTGGCGGGGGTTGGAAAGGATTAGCTGGTGACGAATGAGAAACTGCTAAAGAGGGTTGGTGAAAGTAGGAAAATATTGTAGACGATAAGAGGAAGGAAAGGAAGAGGACGAAAGAGATATGAGATGATAAACGATATAGAAGTGGAAGAAAATTTGTACTGATGAAGAGGAAAGCGGAGGACAGAGACATATCGACAGCTGCCTGTAAAGGCAGGCCACCACTTAGTATGGTTCAGAAGGAGGTTTAAAGCCCTGACAGCTATGTGATTCACACCCTACTTGTGTTAATCACATGGAGACGCATGCTAATACTGAGGTTTCGTCAACACAGAATACCACAAAGTGCACTTCAATTACATCAGCATCTGACAATTTAGTTATTGTAATCGATCACCAATACTGTGCAGTTTGTCCGTCCAGAGTTAAGAGTGTACTACGGGCTCTTATGGCACAAGCGTTGCCACGCCTAGCGAGTGTAGAAGGGCAGCTATTGTACAGCACTCCACACGAGTAGTACAGCCCGCTGCCGGACTGAGTATCAGGAAGCTCCTCATCCGGACGGAATTTCGATACTTCGCGCCATTATAATCTGCAACCTTTTACTATAATTCCCGTAAGAATAACAGAATTTGGATGAACAGTTTTTAATAAAGATAAAGACTGAGTTATTCCCCTAAGGAGTGGGGGAGCCGAGGATAGCAATTGATTTACATAACAATGCTTAGAACGGATTATAAATACTGCGACAATTTACTATTTATTTACATTGGAATTTTAGTTACGTACGGTATGGCTATGACAAAACAATTGAAATGACATGAAAGCTAACCTGAGTCATCCGTTAGATACGGATCAAGTTTAATACGTAATATGGCAATATATTCTCCAAGGTCAGCCTAGGTCAGTGACAGGATACAAAGTATCTGTCGCAGCGACACCTACACAGATCCCAGTGAGTCACTTTCATCTGCAGAGGCGAAGAGAGTACCCGGAAATAACAAGTAATTTTTGTTCTTATCATACGATACTTCACATATTATTACACGCGTAGATGAAAGTTTTTTTTTTACAAGCTGCTTTACGTCGCACCGACACAGATAGGCCTTATGGCGACGATGGGACAGGAAAGGCCTAGGGGTGGGAAGGAAGTGGCCGTGACCTTAATTAAGGTACAGCTCCAGCATTAGCCTGGTGTGAAAATGGGAAACCACGGAAAACCATCTTCACGGCTGCCGACAGTGAGGTTCGAACCCACTATCTCGGCGCGAACTTTAAACACCGTGGTTCTTGAAACGCCGCATGCATCAGCAGTTTCTCTCGCAGTCCAGTCCACATTTTTCTCCTGATTCTTGGTCTTTATATAATTGTAGACGTTACAAACTATCTGTCGTTCTCTACGCCTAAAATTTCCCCTGGTTTACGTTTCGCAAACGGAACATCAGCCATATCTTTAATGCCACTTACTTATACCTAAATCACAATTATTTTTATATTACACAAAACGATCCTTTCACGCCAACACTGTTTCAAATATCTTGGAGAGATCTGGACTCGTGAGTTCAGTGGAGAGCTAAGACACGTACTACAGCGCGCGCGCTGTTCCATCCAGTGCGCAGACGCTGCTGTCAGATATATTACAAAATCATGTTCCATATCAAGAATGTAAGAATTACATATCATTAAATGAATGCTAAGGATCATGTACTCTCCACCCATGACCATTAACCTATTAAATAACTTATCGAAAATCCAGTTTTAAAGACTTCGAAGTCATCAATTGTGGGGGAGTCCGCTAAATGTAAAAGCCCATAAGAGCCCGTAGTACACTCTTAACTCTGGACGGACAATAGCAAGCCACGATTCTGCTTGATAGCACAACACCTCGTTCTCAAATCATGTTTAATAGGCAGGCAAACAGTGGACCATATCGTTTGAAAAAAAATCCCCAAACATGCTTATATGCATAGGCTAAATACATACAGACAGGCGGATGGATAACCCGACAGACAGACAGACAGATAGACAGACAGACAGTCAGACAGTCCGCCTCGTTGCGTAGTGGCTAGTATTATTGACTGTCACCGCGGAGACCCGAGTTCTATTCCCGGTTCTGCCAAGAAATTTATTTCTAATCTGAGGACTGCAACGGGGTACACTCTGCCTCATGAACCAAACTGAGAAGAGGTATGTTCGATTCCTACCTCCTGGAAGTAGTTTTCCGTGGTTTTCCACCTCTACTCCATGCAAATGCCAGGATGGCACCTAACTTAAGGCCACGGCCGCTCTCTGCCTCAATCCTACCTTGTTTGCAAATACGCACACTAATACAGACAACACAGTGGCACAGGTTATCAGACAGCTTTTACACACCTATGTACACGGGCTACATGACCACGATGTCACAAAGCCCGCAGACAGCGAACAGCACTACAGATCTTTTCCTTGCCCTGCCTCCCAGTCACATAAAACTGTTGTTGATTGCAGTATCGTGGTCATGTAACCTCGTGTACATGAGTGTGTGTGGAATATGTATGATAACCTGTGTCATTTTGAAGGCTGTACTAATGTGTGTATATGTGATTGGGCTATGATTTGGGTAGGAGTTGGCCGTGACTTTAATTTAGGTACCATCCCGGCATTCGCCTGGAGTAGAAGTGGGAAACAATGGAAAACCACATCCAGGATGACTGAGTTGGGAATCGAACCCACCTCTTCTCTTCCGACCTCAGACCAGAGCCTGGAATCGAATCCGGACCTCCAGGGGCGAAAGCCAATAATCCTAGCCGTTGCACGACGAGGTGGTCTAATTACAAGTGCACACACTAGTACCGAACACTTTGTACAGGGGGTAAGCCAGATACTACACAAAGCCTAGCTCGCAGAGCTGATTACCGCGATGATCCAATTCCATCAATGAACCAAACACAAGTATCTCGCTGGAGATGAGAGACACTCCGAGGCTTACGATCGAAATTCTTGGACGCCCTGTTGCACGCTGATCGCTTAGAGTTTCCCATTGAGACGAGGCTGCAGACCATCAATGGCCCACTCGATCATGAATGCAGAACCATTTGAATGCAAGAGTACATCGATCACTAACAGATTCAGCCACCTATCATTGCTCTATATCAGTACTGGCCGTTTAGATTTACGGTCTGAGTTTGAATGCGATCGGAAATTGACCCCCGATACCTCGAGCAAGTGATTAACACGCCCCTTGTCTTACACACGGCGTACTGTACATGTAGTGTACAGTATCAGAGGATGTTTCCACAGAGCACACCGCCGGCAGTGTCGGAACTCCTAGCAACGAACAGACACTCCAATACAGAGGAACAGGGTTTTGTTTCTTTGTTTATTGCATATTTACTGTAGTTTGTCCAGTAACTTTTAACATGGCTCTTAGCAAATTAGAGCAGGCTTCATTGAACAGAACAATTCGAGTGCTTCCATTCACAACCGATCCGTAGTGATGATTACGTAATCTATAACTGCTATTAGCGCTTCGTTAAGTAGGCGTGGTAATATTGAGCGGAGGGGAATGGTTTGGGACAGAGTATTTAGAAGTTGGCTAGCAGAAGCGCAGGGACTACTAGTAATGTTCCATCATAGCTGACGAACCCTGAGTTAGAGCACCTACTGAAATGAAAATCCACAGCCTGCTTCCAGTCGACCGACGGGTCAGGGAATGGGATGAATGAAGCCCCCATCTAGCGGCGAGGATATGAACTGTGCTGGCTGCCGAAGCCTGTCGCACTCCCCTGAGGCAATGATTATATGTCAGATGAAATGAAATGATAGTGGAGAGCGTTGCTGGAATGAATTTTGTGACAGGGAAAACCGGAGCACCCGGAGAAAAAACCTGTCTGCCTCCGCTTTGTCCAGCACAAATCTCACATGGAGTGACAGGGATTTGAACCACCGAGAGCACCTACTAAAAAGCATTATTTTGTTCAGAATTTGTTTTCCTGAATTAAAATATAAAGACTCTTAGGGATCAGAAGTTCATGCTGTAAACACAGCAATCATATTGACATACAACAGTAGAACAGTCACGAGTTGTTAAGATACTGGTACCGGTAATACTGTAGTAGAGCCATATACAGTATTGAGGGTTGTTGTTAATTCATCTTAGACGCTCGAGACATCTTGGCCATCAGCCCCGATAACATAAATACAGGCTGCTGCTGTTGACTTACAGTATCTTACAGGTTGGTATACATCACATGGTATTCATGGTCACGAGATTAATGGTCACATAAAACTACAAGCTAGCTTCCTAATACAGTACACTCTTCTTGCAATCGACCACCGATCGTAAGTAATAATAGATTGCTTACTGTATCCAGGACCTTTCTCACTACCCACTGGCGATGTTCATTTAACTTTACAACCTGTAGCCTAACCTGATGCTGCCAACAAATAACGTTTGCCACGATGATTAAGATTCAAAATATTATTGATATATTGTACATTCCGCTTCGTCCCAAATTATCTTCTGGTGTGACAACAAGAATAACTTATCAACAGTGTGAATGCAAGACATCGTAAGCCACAAAGCTGTGCCTTCCCATTCTCTTCCTTGTAGGTGGTCAGATGTAAATGGTTATAAATTCCTACGAATATTGTATTTAAAGTTGAATTTTCTATGTCCACGTGCATAAGACATTGAAACTTAAATGTCAAGTTTGACGGGAGTATATATCATCTTATGACTAAGGGTTGTATATCAGACATAAAGAAAAACATGGTGGCTTACGAGGTGCATGCTCACTGTCGATATTATTCTGGAATAAGTCGAATGGTGATTTTAAGTTCATTCCACATGCATGTTGCTACCATTTTCGTGAATTCAATAGACTTCACACTTAAGCTAAATTGTATCTGTTTTCCTTCCCGTCGTGGTCGAGCTCATTACCATACCGTTGTTATTCTATCATCACTATGCTATTCATTCGCATCTAATTAATTTAATGCTGTAGAGAAGGACTGCTGCTTCTAGTGTACTGTATGTCTAATGTGCATCATACACTAAAAGGCACAACTCAGTGTTCTTTACTTTTGCCTTTCAGTGCAAAAACTGATTATTAATTTGATATATAAATAAGAACAAGAAGTTCCGTTAAGAACTATACAGCCTACTTTTCATGCCAATGATTATTCTACAGAATATGAACCTATCTAGAATAATGACGAAATTAAGTTGGTAATATCGAAATATCTAATTAGTTCAAAATATAACTTACCTGGTATAATGTAGCCTAATAGAGCACTACAGTTGGCAGCCCTGGTGACTGAATATATTCTTAATTCCATCTCTTAAGGTACAGAATACAAAATTTGGTTGAAGTCCAATGGACGTTACATGCAGTTAGACACTGGATCTATCAGCACGCGTAAAAGCATGTTGCCAACAATGCCATGCGTGTGCTGGTCAGAAATAATCTGAAATATTATGATATCTTGTTGTGCCAATTTGAAATCCATTTGTTAGTTTAGAAGTTACATGTATTTTAAAATTGGACATATCAGCAGGCATAGAATCATGTTGGCAGCACTGCCTTGTATTAATTACTCCAAATTAATCTAGAATGTCAGGTGCTATACGTGTGCAAAGTATAGAGCTGTTGGCTTGCATTTTTCTGATATATTGATATTAGGGTAAAAAATATATAGACAGCATTTATTAACAGTTGGCAGCCCTGATTGCTCTTAACAATACTTATAGTCATATCTGTTATGGTACACATAGCACATACGAAATTTGGTTGAAATCCAACTGATAGTATAAAAGTTACATGTATTTAAAAATTGGTACTATCAGCAGGCTTATAATCATGTTGGTAGAACTGACGTATATAAGTTACTCGAAATTAATCTAAAATGTCAGAATATACGTGTGCATAGTTTAAAGCTATTGGCTTGCATACTTTCTGATATATTGGTATTTGGATTTTAAAAAATAGAAAGAGCAATTATTAACAGTTGGCATTCCTGGTGGCTCTTAAGAATATGCTCAGTCATATCTGTTTATGTACAGCTATTACATACAAAATTTGGTTGAAATCCAATTGATAGTGTAGAAGTTATATGCATTTAAACATTGGACCTATCAGAAGGCTGAAAATTATTTTGGCAACACTGTCATGATTGGCCTCCTGGAAATTAAACTGAAATAGTATTATCTACATGTGTGCCAATTTTGGAATAGCTCCCATGGATACCTTGCAAGATATCCAACATGGAACTCAAATTTCTAGTGCGTTTTTTCAGTAGTTGGTAGCTCTGACATCATTTTCAAATATGGACGTGAGCTATTCCGGTGCACATCTTTACCCATACTAAATTTGGTTTTGATTGCTGCAGCCGTTTAATATTAGGGTAAAAGAAAATATAGACAGCATTTATTAACAGTTGGCAGCCCTGATTGCTCTTAACAATACTTATAGTCATATCTGTTATGGTACACATAGCACATACGAAATTTGGTTGAAATCCAACTGATAGTATAGAAGTTACATGTATTTAAAAATTGGTACTATCAGCAGGCTTATAATCATGTTGGTAGAACTGACGTATATAAGTTACTCGAAATTAATCTAAAATGTCAGAATATACGTGTGCATAGTTTAAAGCTATTGGCTTGCATACTTTCTGATATATTGGTATTTGGATTTAAAAAAATAGAGAGAGCAATTATTAACAGTTGGCATTCCTGGTGGCTCTTAAGAATACGCTCAGTCATATCTGTTTATGTACAGATATTACATACAAAATTTGGTTGAAATCCAATTGATAGTGTAGAAGTTATATGCATTTAAACATTGGACCTATCAGAAGGCTTAAAATTATTTTGGCAACACTGTCATGATTGGCCTCCTGGAAATTAAACTGAAATAGTCTTATCTACATGTGTGCCAATTTTGGAATAGCTCCCATGGATAGCTTGCAAGATATCCAACATGGAGCTCAAATTTCTAGTGCGTTTTTTCAGCAGTTGGTAGCACTGACATCATTTTCAAATATGGACGTGAGATATTCCGGTGCACATCTTTACCCATACTAAATTTGGTTTTGATTGCTGCAGCCGTTTAGGAGTTGATAGGGACACACACACACACACACACACACACACACACACACACACACACACAGCCAGACAGACAGACAGACAGACACACATTTTCCCAGATCGATCTCATAAGTCTACTTCTTCCTCATTTTTGCAAAATGTGAAAAGTAGGCTAAAAATGTGATTCTGCAATCTTATAAAATATGCAAATACATTTGCGGATGGAACATCTGAGGGAATTCTCTGTTATATACATTCAAGTACCTTCAATTCAACAGGGGTAGCATTCCTTTAACGATGCGGCTCTCTCTATCTACTTCGCCTTCTAAATCCGTGGATGCGTCGCTTTTAAGCTCAGCCATTCTCATTGATGTTGACATTTAAAAGACACATTCGTTACCAGCTGTCACTTTCTTGTACGTCGTTTTATTATGCTTCAGAGAGCGATCGCGCAAGCCGAAAACAGTTCCCGTCGTCTGCTGCATTCAGACATACAACATTCTCGTTCACAATTGGCAATCATCATCAAGAAGTTTGGAAAGGAAACTGATTTGCATTTCATGGCCAGAACTATCAGCTAAGTGAAGTTTCAGTGGCAAAGAAAAGGGAAGCGAATCCACCAATCTCCAAAGAACATTCTGTTTACGATTTGTTTTAATGGAACTTGTTCTTTGCAAGAATGGATTGTTACTTAAAGCGCACCACAGTGAAAAATGAGGACAGATTATTTCATAATCCCTTTCAGGCATGGAGTACTTCAAAGGAATTCGAGCAATGTAATCATTTGCAATGAGAACAGATGCAAAGAAGATTTTAGGCAGTTTGTTTGCCTGTCTTTGATTCTTTAGCTGGTCTTTTCAGAATGCTGGTATAAAGGCCAACTTCCACTTCAAATGATGGCCATGATACAATTGCTTTAATTTCAACTATTCCTCTCGTCTATCATACGACTCCAAGCATTTTATCACAAAACCCAGTCACATAATGGAAATAACTGTTCCTTAGTTCAATGTAAATAATGACACGGCAATAATTAATGACACTATCTCAACATCACGTTTGAAGAAATCTTTTTATCAGCCAGGTGCATTAATTAAAGTTACTGTAGGCTATATTCAGAATTAATTTGAAACAGCGAATGAATTGTGAGCTTTAGAGTGAAGGAGTAAGTATTTTGTGAAAACTAAAGAAAGGAAGGAAGCTTTTAGTTTTTCGTGGCCGTTAATCACATGATCATTCTTACGTGGAATCCGAACCACATGACATGGCATTTCACTTCGAAAATCTCACATGTATTGACCGGGAATCGAACCCGGTCTACTTTGGTGAGAGCCAAAGAGCTTGACTGCTGCGCCACCATGCCCCATATGAAAAATAAACGAACAGTATTGGTAAGAAAGTTAACATAAGGACGGCAACTCAGCTACGTTATATAAAGCAATGAAAATGACCGTATAAATTTTATCTCGAAAATTTCGTACTGTATCAATTTATCTCTAGTCACATTTTAAGCAGTATCAGAACTGATGTGCTAATAATAATATTGCATACATTTATATCTCAGGCTCATAATTTAGTCAGAGGTGCAAGTTCCTCCAAGGTGCCCAGTTAATAATTAGCGTATCGCCTTATGAAGCACCTTAAACGTCGAATCAAACCATCGTCTACTCAGCTCACCCTCTGCAAGTGAGGTCAACAGTCTCCAATATAACATCCTAGCAGCCTCATCAGACATGGTGATTTTTGCCTTCACCTTAATTAAAACTACCATATTGCAATTGCTCCTTCATGTTAGCACCAGCAATCCTTTGCGCTACTCCTTTGTCTGTTATCTTCAATACAATCGGCTTTTGCTCCCGTTCAGTCGAGATGGTCCGAATAATGAACATTGCAGCAGTAGTATGACCTTCAAACTAACTTCTTGCTTACAAAATTCAGGAGTTTGCAACTAGGAACTCAATGCTTAAGCATGGGCGCATCTTGTATTTGGCTGCATCACTATACAGCCATCCTGGAAGAATACACTGCCCAAGTAGCCTACTTGAAATGGTTCACTCGCTCCTACAGTATGTAGGCTATAGTTATAATAATAATAACAATAATAATAATAATAATAATTCAATTAAATACCAATGGCATTGAAAGTTATCCACCAAAAGTCAATTAAATACATTATTTGAAGATGTTTATTGAACTAGTTTCAAGTACATTGTGGTCTTCGTCAGCATAAACTACAATTTATCTCGAGAAACAATTGGAGATAATTGCAAGTATTTTAGTGTATTAAGTGGAGCCGTCGTCCTTCCGCGTGAAACAAATATATTTGGTTTTCAAATAACGCTCATCACTATAAAGCTAAATAACCTTATATATACTAATTACCATTGAAATTGTTAATTCAACATGGATTGTTATTGGAAAGTCCTTAAAAGTATATCAAATAAACGGTAACTAGAAAATCAGAGCTGTTACAAAACCATTTAAGTATAATTTTCTGACAATATGAATAATGCTGTGTGAGAGGTAAAGCTGTTAATCACTGGAATATGTGAAGTTTCAAGCGTAAATTTCTTCTATAAAGCATTTCATAAAAATGGTAGTACTTATCAAGTATTAAAATTTAAATTCAAAAATGTCAACATTCTCAAAGAAAGGGTTATCAGTTTGCCTATTCTAGTTAATATTAGGCCAAATGGTGCAAATATCGTTCCAAGCTTGCAAGAACTGTGTGTAGGCTATAGTGGGAAGCATCATATAGTGTAATTACATATTATTTCATTCCGTTGGTCGATTGTTGTCGATATTGCTGAAATGTTTAAGATAACAGGAGTTCAATTGAAATAAAGGTAGGCCTATATAACCTAAATGTTTCTTGATCAAATTTGATTTTGAAGGTTTACTGTATATACGATTCATAAATGGGTGCTATTATGCGTATGTAACGTCATAAATTGTATTCATCATAGAGATATATATAGTGGTGGCTCTACACACAATTCTTGCAAGTTTAGAAGTTTAGAACTTGCCAGGATAGTACCTTACTTAAAGTCCCGCGGCACCAACTTCATCTCTGACCCTAATGCAGTTACACATACTAGTACAGTCATCGCATAAGTATAGGTTATCAGACAAGTTCAACACACACCAAAACTACACAGGGCTAATGGCCAGGATATCCCGAGCCCCTAATATGTATTAAGAACAACAAAAACCAAAATTGGTATTTAACATTTTTAATTTAATGAAGTAACAAATTACAGAATAGTTTGAGTATGATATGCATCTTGAATATGTGAAACTAAACGTAGAATTTCGAAACTTTGCAAGAATAGGCCTATAGGATATTTAATCTGCCACAAAATGACGAATGCATTGTGTTTATGCTTTCAAGATGGTGGCCACTAGTACTGTTAAATCATTAAAATCGATAACTCAGGACGAGAATAAGCTAAACCACGATACATGATGATGTAGATACACCTTATTTGCTCAAGTTTTAAAGCTATCCAACTGTATGTTGCGTGCTTTGTCCGTCAAGAATATGTACAATAATAAAATCAATATTTCAGCGTTTAACAATCTAATAATCTTCCAGTTTTTAAACTCAGAAAGAAGGGATTCAGATTGTTGGCAAAGCTCTTTACGACCAAATTCCATTCCCGATGCAACCCTCCTCGTAGGAGTTAATGCGAGAGTAAATTAATGAATGAATGAGTGAATGATTAAATAAAAGAATGAGTGAATGAATGAATAAATAAATGAATGAGTGAATGAATAAACGAAAGAATGAATGAATAAATAAATAAATAAATTAATTAATTAATGAAGGAATGAATAAATGAAGGAATGAGTGATTGAATGAATAAATAAATGAAAGAATGAATGAATGACTGAATGAATGAGTGAATAAATGAAGCTTGGCAAGGAGCAGGAAGGAAGCGGCATGGCATATGCCAGTAGTTGAAAGTAAAAAAGAAATAACATGGCAAACAATTTCAAGAACAGGCGTCAATGAAGTTTAAGCTCACTCCGGAGATAGTCTGGCCTTGCGCCGTAACGCGCGCAGCCAATCTGGTCGGTTATGCTTACTATTATACATCAAGGTCGATCAATCGGGGTGTAATTGAGCAGTTGAGAAATAACTTTTTAACAGACGAACTTGATGTAAGAGACGTTACTTGTACAAGCCAGAATATACAGACTGCATACATATTAAAATGTTTTTTGAATATATCAAATATTAGGATGAATATAACAAAGCAGAATAGTAAAGCAAAGCCATCTCCGTACAGGCCATGGAGGCCCTGGGAGTAGTGGAAGGTAGAGGCTCCCACTCTTTGTGACAACAACACTTGATAGGATGGAGTTGTCAGCTACAAGCCCGGCTGTCGTTGATCCCAGGAATTACCCTGGTACTCATTCTAGTGTAGACGGAGTGAACCTCAGGGCTACTTGCGTCTCCGATAGTGGTAATTTCGTTTCTAAAATCCACTACATGGGTGGAGATCGAACCCACTCCCTTTCAGTTAGAAGCTCGGCGACTCTACCGACTGCGATAACGCTGCGCCACAGCTATTGAGAATCCAAGTGACGTTAACTCAGCTCGGAATGACAAGCAACTTTATACCCTTTGAGGTCAATAAACGCCTCACATACGCTACTCCTACCAGCCTGTCATTCTGGGCTACCCCAAAGGCTCAATGGTGATGACATCATTTACAAGAAGTCCTTGAGTTGCTCCCTTCCGGTTCTCAATTTCCTATAGCACACGATTTGCTATGGACTATGTATCAGGATCAGCTCAAAGAGGGAACCACTGTCGTTGTTGTTGTTGTAGTTTGGGCATCAGCCTCCTGTACTTGGGTGTGTTGAACTTTCCTGATAACCTGTGTTTCTGTGGTGAATGTAGTAGCGTATGTAGCTGTACTTATTACTATCGGGGATGATAGTAGGTGCCCCGGGGACTTAAAATAAGTTACTTTCCCAGCATTTGCCTGAAGGGAGTGTGGAGAAACCCGTGGGAAAATCACACATACAGAATAGCCATTGTCAGCGCCGGGATGTGAACCTCCAATCTCCGGGCTTGCTGCAGCTCCCCGTCCCGGTTGGGGTGAACGAGTTAACGTGCACGGATACGCCGCAAGGTATAGGCCACGCATTAGGCATAATGCGACATGTGACATATGGTGTGAGGCTGCAGAATGAACCCCGTCTAATTTTGACGTAGAATACGCACCTCTGACAAACTGCCGTCATCCATATTAGGTCGCTGAATGAAGAGGTCATGCCACTCACTTATCTCAACTCCCGGACAAGGGAGACACCTTTATCTAACAAGAAAAAGTACGCTCTCCTTGAAGGAGCACTTGAATCCATCAGGTTTAGAATGGGATGTACTTATAAGTAAGCAATGCAGATAGACAGCGTCGGACAGACTAGGAATGTGTTCCCCTTCAGCACGTCGCGTCGTATTGAGCAGAACAAGAGAGAAGAGCAAGCGAACATACGCTCTAGAAAATACTCGCTATCGGTAATATCCACGCGTTGCCTCATATCCATTAGCCAAGCTGCTTCAGTAGTCTCAAGGACTTGGGTTCGATTCCCATCTCAGCTATCCTAGAAGTGGTTTTACCTGGTTTCCGATTTCTGCTACAGGCAAATGCCAGGTTTAAGGGCATGGCCGCGTTTTTCCGAATCTCAGGGGCAGGTGACCTCGATGTTTCACCCCTTAAAACAACAATAACTATAGCTAACTTCCCAATCCTCTCCACAATTACAAATACACTCATTACTGCAGACACCACAATAACAAAGGTTAACAGACTATTTCTACAAAAACACCCAAGGACACGGTGCTGAAATGAGCACGCTGTCCACAGCGACAACAACGCTGTTGAAAGTGATACAAACAGAAAAATTAGGCCACTGTAGTACACACAAATACAAATATTCCAAGTAAGTGAAAACTTAATTTTGAACATGCTGTATATGACTATGACAGGACGAACCGTGGAAAACAGTCCAGGGGTAGATGGAAGACTGGTCGCAACCATTTCAACTGGAACTTGGTAAATTCCGCACAGGACGCACAACTCTTGATCCGATGAAGCTTTAAAAATCGCAACATGGATTGAACGCAAAAACAATAGTTAAGGAACTGTCAGAGAAAAGTGTGTAAATACTGTTGTAATAACAAAGAACAAGTGAACGTCAAGAAACAGAGGCAGAGGAAATTGCGATATCATCAGGAATACGCAACGATCATCAACACACACCGTATTCCTCAGTTGGCTTTATTTAGCAAGGGGCAATGAAATATTTTGATAGCAATGTCTAACAATTGTCAAAATTCCCTTTATGTTTATTTTTATTTTTTTATACCATGAAACATTTCATTCTAGGCTTTGGCAATAATAATTTTAGATTCTACTGCATTTTAATGGCCACCAACTGCCACTTAATGGGGCAATTCTCATCAAGGTTTGCACCACAGAATACTGACGCCTGTGTGTGGGTATTGCATTTCCCCATTACAGTAGATCGCGTGCTCCCAGCAAACAACACTACACACATTCGACAAGGAGCATTGCTTCCCTCAAATTGCGAACAACTTTCATTTGTTTATTACTTTGATTTCGTTTAACCCTTTATTGGACAGAATTGTATGTCTACCCCTTATTATTCCCGTTTTCCAACGGGGTCGGGGATGAGATGCGATGGAAGTCTTTGTGGCGATGTTTTTACGGCCGGATGCCCTTCCTGACGCCAACCTCATGAGAGGAGTTAATGAGAGATGAGATGAATGATGGTGAATGAAACTGGACAATGATGTGGAAGGAAGCGGCCGTGGCCTGTCAGCATTTGCCTGGTGTTGAAAATGGGAAACCTCGGAAAACCATTTCAAGGACGGCCGACGGTGGGGCTCGAACCCACGCGTCTACCGAGTCAGCAGAGAGCTTGGCTCCATGACCTAATGCTGCGCTTTAGCCAGCGTAGCCACTACTGTCGGTCCTTTATAGGACAGAATAATTATTTCAAATATTTCATTGTGTTTTCTTTTATTTAATTTTGAATTTCATCATTTTAATTTTTATAATTATTTTATGTTTTTAATTTTATTTTTTAATTTACTTTCATAAATATTATGCTTATAGGCTATTGATTTATTTGTATTTTAACAGACTGTCTATATTGATTATTTTTATTGTGACTATTTCTTATTCTAAAAAAATTGAAACTTGTACCCAGTACCGTAGGACAAGAAGGAAAAAAATGTTTGATTTCCACAAATATTAACACTTCTACAAAAAATAAAATTCGTTCAAATTAACCTGAAAAATGTAATCATTATAATCTTATTGGTTTGTGTCCCTTCTAACTACTGTAGCTTTTAGAGACTCCGAGATGCCAGAATTTTGCCCCGAAGGGGATCTTTAACGTTGAAGTGTTAGAAGCCATTCTTCAATGTTGCCTAGTTCTATTAAAGAGAGCTTCCCAGGCGGTCAACACAAATTATGGCCTTTTACATTAGGCGGGAAAACAAGTATTTATATAACCTAACCTGAAAGAAATATTATGTAAGATATTTATTACAAAATAACACGCTTTTATGTACAAAAATGGGGGAGGGGAAAATTAATTGAATGTCATGTTTCGATCATCATGCGATCGTCATCAGATCCTGCCCACATAGGCTTAGTTAATGTACGATGTTTATGAATTACATTTATGCACAAATACATAGGCCTATACAATGTATTACATAAGTTTATAAGAACTCGTCTAACGTGCCAACCTTATTTACAGATATTATTGCTCACTTCTATAGTTATTGCGTTATTAATAATGTAGTTTAAGAGTGTCAACCTGCTATCTATTGACTTCTTATTGTGTCGAACTTCAGGTATGATGTTGTCTACACTATTTTGTTACAGTATTTATGTTCTAAATCAACCATTACTATATAAACTGGTGGATGTCGTTACCTTGTCAGTGTGGCGATACATAAATGACACACTGCACTAGAGTGCAATAAGGTAATGTAAACTTAGCTTGCCTTTGAAGCCCGAATCCTATACGACGTCTGTTCTCGTTCGTTGCTCACCATCATCTTAAACGGGTCAGTAAAACTACTGACCCCAGGGCGGCTCCTTCACATTTGCGCACTCTCAAATGTCATTTGGCTGCGCCAGGATACGATCCTGCAACCTTGGGAACAGCAGGCAATAATGTTAACGATGTGCCACACGGCACGTCCGTCAGCAACGTTGATAATAGAAATCGGCGTATGGTAGTGTTTGGTATTCTGATAACTTTCCTATAAAAAGTCAGTATCAATGTTATCCACCCTTCACTTCTTTCTCACCAAGAATCACACTACATATGAATTACCCCATGGTGTAGTGGCTAGCATTCTCAGCTGTCGCCCCTGAGGTCCGGATTCGATTCCCGGTTCTGCCGAGAAATTTTAATTCTGCTGTGAGGGGTGCAACGGGGTACACTCAGCCTCGTGAGGCAAAACTGAGAAGAAAAGTGTTCGATTCCTACTTCAGCCATCCTGGAAGTGGTCATCCGTGGTTTCCCACTTCCTTTGCAGGCGAATGCGGGAATGATTCCTAACTTATGGTCACGGTCGCCTCCTTCGCAGCCCTATCCCAATTGAAGAATACACACATTAGTACAACATCACAATAACACAGGTTAACACACAAATTCCACACACACATAAATGCACATAAATGACTACGATGTCACAGCCCCCAAAATGAACAAAACAACGGGGGACCAGAACCACTACAAAGCAGTTTGCAGGAAATAGAACCCACGTTGTAGGGAAGCGAGCAATTAGTCAACTCTATTGCCTGCAGTTTAGCTCATCAATAAGGATGCGCTTGCTAGGTGCAATGTAAGTCTTCATTGCACCTGCATCACGCCCTCAATATCACGACTGAACCAGCTATGAAATGGCTTCTCATATGGACGTCCAAGTCTCTCAGCTCTGTGACCTTAATAACGAATTATCGAGAATGAAACTTCAACGCAGGAGTAACACCCCAACGGAAAAATCTTTCAAGGGATTAAAGTTCTTACGAACTTTGTAATTTAGACAAAGTTATGATGCAGAAGGAGCATTACCCGCAACTGTCACACTCAAGTCACACTCAAACCAAATTATGAACCAAATAACGAACGGTCATATTCAAATAAGATTCTCATTGATTCGTCTAGGGATATGTTGTTCACACTCCCCACGTGCGTGTGGGCAAAGTAGTGTGTGTAAATTGTGATCATTATACTTTAAGACTGGAGTGGGAAACCCAGTTTGTGTGTGTATATATATGTGTGTGTGTGTGTATGTGCGTGTGTGTGTCAAAACTAACCCGATAGAATGTAATGGACGCTGCCAGCTGTATGAGAGTAGGCCTACATTGATTTGTGAGATAATATCATTACGAACACGGTACTCACTTGACGGAAATTAAAATTGTAATGGATTGAATGGTATTATCTCAATATCCAGTACCACTGCGTTAACTTGCTCCTCATAGGTTTGTTGTGTTGTTGTTGATTCTTTAGGGGCTTTGTGACATTCGAGAGGTATTATGTTTGAATTGTTGAAATATGCAGTACAGTGACTTTTGTATTGCATTCTTACGAAAAAGTATTGCAAATATATTTCAAAATCAAGTTACGACCTATGAGCTAATGATTCTCTCGGATTTTCCGACAATTCGTACTTAAGCATATCACAAAGTCCAAGATAGAAGCAATACACTGACATGTACCACTTACATGAGGCTGGCCATAGTGGAAATTAAACCAAATCATCGCCATTCTTCTCTTAGAACTCCTTACACCACTAGATGCATTGACATTAAGATAAATAATGTACATGTTAGCTAAACATATCAGCCGGTAACTTGCAATTTGCGAAGCATTCAGTTATAAGTTATAGTTTGTTATCCATATCGAGATAAAGGTTCTCTTCATTCTAGATTTTGCTAGCCTTTGGGCTCATCATCCACATAGATTAGTAAATCTTCTTTGACACTACTGTGCACTACCTCTTTTACAGGATATAATGAATGGGACGTCAATAACTATGACTAATGGCTACTACTTAATTGTTAGGTCTTCCTTTATGTTTGTGTGCGTTAGAATACCTGGGATTATTTCTTCCAATACTTGATTGACTGGTTAATATTACAAAGCTCGATCATTGTTCACTTCATCATGAGTGATATTTACATACGGATAGACACAGAGAATACACCACTCACAGCAGGTGTGGTATTGCGGCCGAGGGACACGGGTTTACAGGCTCATCTCCTTCCTACCTTCCATAGCACTCCACCTAGGCTAGAGAACACTACCTATTTCCAAGAGCAGTCACAGAGTATACACACAGCTTCCCAGGCTCACCACCTCAAGGATTTGTTCCACAGCGCACCAACTACACTAGAGAACACTGTACCCATTTCCAAGAACATAATGATTGCAGACGTGCGAGGCTCTCTAACTGTGCGATGTGTCTGTTGTCGGTTCGAATCTGATCTCAGATATGGGTGTTTATGTTGTCTTACTTTCAATGTTCAATACTATCTAATCATCACTTATTATACATGTATAAAGCGTGTGCTTCATGACAAATTTCAAAATACTAATAAAAATTACTCTGAATTTAGAAGTCATAGCAAATTGGAACTGGCTAAATGGTCGACAAGACCAAAGAAGAGAAGTGCACTTAAATATATACTGTACATCATACATTAAATTAAATTTGCTTAGTGATGGGAGTGAATGAAAAGTTGTACGTCCTCTTTAACCTAACTTCGCACAATATGCATTTATTGTGTTCAGTACACCGATCCCTACTGCTCAAAGAACGTCCATTACCTGCATTCGTCCTGCTTGGCATACACATCTTTTGCAAGTATATATCAGCATCTACTCAGTAAATAATTCAGGGTGTGGCCAGTGTCCCAAACAGGCATTGTTCATGAACAAAACATTGAACACTGCACCTCATTGAGTAAAAGAAATCACGTAAAGATTTGAAGCCAATTTTCAGTATTGCGTATTCAAACTGTTAGTTGTAACTCTGCAGCCGGTGAACACAACTTGTGTTACAACTAAAAGTAAAAGAAATCAAGCATCGCAATGTCTATATTACTAATTCACCATTAATAAATTATTTTCGGTTTAGTTCAGCCCTCAAAGGCTTCTGCTCTGAAGTTTGTAATGGTACACTTCTGAAAGGCATGTTGATAATGTTATTGTTATAATTAGAATAGTCATTGTGAATATACTTCATATTATTTTGATATTAAAACTGTCTATGTAATAACATGCGTGATACCAAACGTTTGTTGTATTATTAATAATTATTTACTAGCCATATCTCTGTAATGAATTCAGCGGACAAGGTGTTACAGAAGTTTTCTCATTCACCCAGGCTACAGTAAATATTGAACAGTGCAGAAACCTTACACAATTGTCGTCAGAACTCCCAGTTCTCGCCTTAGTAAACATTTTAGAAACATCTAATTATTACATAAGCCTCGAACAATCTGGAAACCCAATTGATGGTGTTTAAGCTGGTCTGACATAAGGATTTGTCTCAAACAGTATGGTATGTGAAACGTCAAGCACGCAATGCTGTTTGATGGCGAGTGAAAGGCAAATCAACATGTGTTAATGAGTAAGCCCTTATCTGGCGTTGCGTTGTATCTGATTGCATGTTTAAAATTGCTCTTAATTCACGAGTGTAATTTCTGTGATTTGCGTAGGTGAATACTTTAAACTGTTATTAGAAACCCTTCTTCGAGCATCTGAATTGAAATTTGAAGATCCATCCCCGTGGGACCAACTAGGAATCCTTCCACCAAATGGCTGCAAAGTGATCACCTATCAAGAAACTAACATCAACAAACAATGTATTTTATGGTCATTGAGGGACAAATTTACTAAGTAGTCAAAATAAATAATTCACAAATAGAGTTTGGGAGAGAACAAAAACAATAGCGTACATTAAATTTAAAACTGTTTATTCATTCTAGCTAATCAATTAGTCTAAGCGTGTATAATGATTACTGCGATTCCTGTGAAAGTCACAATTGGCAATTTACTGAGCGACTCTTAGATAATTATTGACTTATCTTGTAAAATGTTTCAGGTAGGCCATCATCAAATTAAATGAATAGGCTACTCAGCACTTCTACTTGGTATTTCTGTAATTGGAATAATTCTGAACTTGGCAGGCCAGACAGATATAGCCTATACCATGCCGCACTCATTTTCCCTCCGCTCACGAGCAACTCTCGCTAGTAGGGAATTGTATGAAGTTAACACATGGAAGTTTAATCAAGTTGCTGAATGGCTTATACAATTTCGGTTAAATTCTGAACAACCATTTTATCATATGTACATATGTATGTTGCTACACAGGAAGATTGTAAAGGTTACGCAGAAATTGAAGAAGCTCTTCGAGGGGTATGTTGGAACGTTGTTCTTTGGGAGTCAGAGCCAGCCTGTGAACACCAGGTCAGTAGCTGATAGTTACAGATTTTGAAAACGATATTTAGTGCGCACATCAGTTTCGAATGTGTATAAATGTAGTTCATTTTCAAAATAATACGAGGGTGGATCAAATATAAACGGGAATTATTTTTAAAAATTTATTGCATTAAAAGAATATAAACACTTAATTAGAGATCACTTTTCTACATAGTGTCCTGTCTTCGATACACATTTTCTCCATCGGATTGCCAATTATTTGATGCCGTCCTTATAGAAAGAAGAGGGACGTGTGCGGAGCTAGTTGCGCACGAACTCTTCCACATTTGCTGTTCTCCTAGGTCTTATTTGAGCGGTCCAAACAAATGGTAGTCGCTGGGCGTTAAATCTGGACTGTTTGGAGGGTGTTCCAGAGGTATCCAAGCAATTTCCTCTAGTTTTTCCCGCGTTACAGCTGCTATATGCGGCCTTGCATTGTCAAGGAGAAAAATGTTGCTTAGTATCGGTTACCGACGTCACTTGCTGCAATACGCTTATTCCTATGTCTAAAACAATTTCAGAAATTTGTATGTGCTAATCGTCTTCAATAATGTCAGGATTGGCAAAAATGCTGTCTGCTGTGATGCTTGTCCGCGACCTTCTTTCATGAGGTTCGTTTTCAACAGCTTCTCATCCTGCCACAAATGTTTGCCCCACTCATACACTCGAGTCTGCGACAGTGCTTCTTCCCCAAACTGTGGGTGGAGCCATCTCAAAATTTCCGAAGGTTTGGTGCCCTCTTTTGCGAGAAATCTGATAACGATGCATTGCGCAACATAAGTTTGGACCTGTTGCTCAGTCATAGCCTACTGAAGCAGCCCAGCTCCCCACCGTGCGTGCGCAAATATCTTCTTCAGACACCCCATCTAACATCCTGGCAAAGTCCCGCCTCAGACGTACAGTATTACTAACAGCAGCGTTACATTAAAATTCCCGTTTATACGTATTTGATACATCCTCGTAAATAAAATGAATTTTCCATTGTGATCTTTCTTACATTCCTAGGCTCATGCGCACACAGGGCTTTGTCTTGGGCCATGTGTCCTCTATGGACTACTTCGGTTTCTGAGCAATCATTTGAACCTCCCTATATCTATTCAGACATTGAATGACTAAAGAATTTCGGGACTGATCAGGAGGTGACAAACAGTTGGAGAATACTTGAGTACCTCTAACTCAGAGTAAAATTAGAATAATCAGAGTGAAGTATACATAGCAGTGGTTAGCGTTTTATTCCGGCCAGCTCTGGCCTGGCATGCTGTGGCCAGAAAAGACAGGCCTCAAGCAAAGGAGCAGTGCTCACAGATATTCCACCGAATGTAACAAAGTGAGGGATCTCAATGGTTCTGAAGTATATTAGCTGTATATTGAATTAAGCCTGCGACATCGTGTCGCACCCTGCCGCTTTTGAGTGGCAGGCATGTTCGTGTGAAATGAACTACGCCTACACCTCAAAGCGCTTAACTTATCGCAAATGCCAGGACTCACACGCGATCCAGCTTGTTAAAGTATATAAATACTGCTCGACTCATGAGGCAATATACAACAGCAAACAGTAAGTATTTCCAGTGGTATGTGAGTTCAGATAATCGACGGGTGCTGTATCTTATAACGCAATATCTGAGGACTGGACGCCCCGTTATTTTCTGAATCTCCTTCAGAGCAAATTGCAGTAAGTTATCATTTATGAATGGAGTGCCTTACAAACCTACTGAGCTTCACCATAGGATTCCCCTAAGCTATTATTACAATTTTCGGGAAAAGACAGCAGATGAACACGTCATATTACTATATTCCATCCCCCTTCTCTAATTAACATAATTAGAAATCTAAGAATGATGCTGCGTATTTATTAAGTGATACGTTTCAGTGCAATCTGTATGACAAGAATGTAAAATGAGAAATATCCAGCATGCAAGGGTACCTGTGCTCGAACGTGTGGCACATAGGCTTCATGAATTCTTTCTACAGTTTTCGGTGGTAAGTTCCAAAACCTGTACAGTCCTCAAGATCTCCAGATGTCTTCTAGACCTGAGGTTCCCATTAGGTTTTCTCGAAACCCCTAAAGCGATCGTTAAGTAAGCACGGACCCCCTGCTCCAAAATCTTTTAAGTCAAGACTTAAAATATTTAAATTCCTAATGGGAACCTCTGTAACTAGTTCACAGGAAAGAAGAAAACCTTCATATATTTCGTCATGACATAAAAAACGTACCGTAAAAAAAACCATTATCGCCTTTTTTGATATGTCGGTACTCTCATCCAACTGTAGAGCAAACATGTCTCACATGTGAAGATTTGCCAACAACGTCCCTTCAATATTGCTTGACATATCTGTAATTCGCCTTTGCACAGTATTGTTAGACAGCGGGATGGTACTTATAAGCTTTGCGGCAGCATCGCCCAGCATTATCTTGCACAAAATAATTGCTGAAGGTAGAATCAACTCATCAGCAATGGTATGGTTTTGACACGTGTTGCGACAAGCTGATATACTTTGTAGGATGCAAGTGTTGCATTCTTATTCACATTAGCACCAGACTGTTTGGTAATTACTTTCATGCATGATTTCAGTTCAGCTAACTTCATTTTGAAGAATTCAATGGATTTACCTTTGTGCTCCGAGTGTTTAGTAACTAGATGCATCCGGAGATTTGCAGGTTTCATACTTTCGTTGGCAAGGGTTTCAAAGCATATCACGCATATAAATGTTTCTTACAAATTCATTCACATGCCCTAAATTGGTTCATTAGATGACATTTGGTTCACAAAAACTGTACCTACATTATTCATGTTTTTATAATCAAAGAATATCACTAAACATTTCTCAGAACTTCCTGGGGTGACATTCTGCAGTCTACCATTTAACGTACGTTATGTCTGTGCGATGAGAAGAACTGTACTCTATCACAGGAAACTTGAATTGCCCAACAAGTTGTGGATTGATGTTGGTTGCTTGAGATTGCGATTCTCATCCAGAAGTGTAGAATTGAATACTTTCTTCCCAGAACTAATTCTAGTTTACTGGAAATTCTTCATGCCTGCATTTCAATTTTCTCCCTATATACTCCTGTCAATATATCTTCGCGCTTTCTTAAGCTTCTGATATAGACAATGCCTCACAAATGTTAAGCTAACACTCTTCTGTTTTCTAATGTCGATTTCGTGCTCTATACCAGGTGAGTCAGCCGCCCCTTATTTTTTTTTAGTTTTCGGCCACACTTCCAACGTCTGATGCCAACATGGTCGACAGTTCCCCGTCTACACCCAAGCCACAATGACCCTAAACGACTTTACAAGATTTATGACGACATGGAAGCAAGACCTTTACAAAATCCTGTGGGCGACAAGTGATAATTCAAAGCATCAAACTGTCATACGGGCATGTACAAAGAACATGCCGATTATACGGTTTCAGTTGGATATGAAATTAACGCTAGGTACGGTGGCTTACTGATAAAGAAACGTGAATGAATCTTCGAAGCGGAAAACAGTATCACATCCCATACGCTTTCAGGCAAGCTGAAGGGACAAGTAGCCGTGGAGCAATGGTCTAAGTGCGTAGAAGATAATCGTCCTGTTTATGAGAGGTGGGTTCGAGAACCACCTCCGTTGAATATTTCTGTGCTCATTTTAAACTTTGGAGATCAAATACAAGACGATGATGATGATGATGATGATGATAATTGTTGTTACAAGGGTCCTAACATCTAGGTTATCGGCCCCTAATGGTTTGGGTGTAAATGAAAAATACCTATAATTAAATCTAACTACCAACTTTCACTATCGTTTTACCCTCCAGGGTTGGCTTTTCCCACGGACTAAGTGAGGGATCCCACCTCTACCACCACTGAGGGCAGTGTCCTGGAGCTTGAGACTCTGAGTTGGGGATACAACTGGGGTGTGTGACCAGGCACTACGCCCAGGTGTCCTCACCTGCAAAGCGAACAGGGGCCTGATGAAGGGATGGGAAGAGTGGGAGGGTTAAGCAAAGAAGTGGGAAGGAGGCGGCCGTGGCTTTATGGAAATTACCATCCTGGCCCGAAGACGAAGTGGGAAACCACGGAAAACCACTTCGAGGATGGCTGAGGTGGGAATCGAACACTCTCTACTCATTTGGACCACCCGAGGCTGAGTAGACCCCGTACCAGTCCTCATACCATTCTTCAAAGTTCGTGGCAGAACCGGAAATCGAACCGCGGACCTCCGGGGTGACAGCTAATCACGCTGACCACTACACAACAGAGGCGACTGCTACTAGCTTACAACTAAAATTAACTACTGACTTACACATGCCGTTTATACGATTTCAGTTGGATACTAAATTAACGATGAGTGTGGTGGCATACAGATAAAGAACGTGAATGAACCTTCGAGGCGGAGAGCAGTATCACATTTCATACACTTTCAGGCCAGGCAAAGGGACGAGTAGTCGTGGAGCAGTCGTCCAAGTGCGTAGAAGGTAGCGGACATGTTTTTGAGAGGTGGGTTCGAATCCCACCACCGCTTAATATTTTTATGCACATTTTGAGCTTTGGGGATCAAATACAAGATGATGATGATGGTGATAATTGTTGTTTCAAGGGACCTAACATCTAGGTTATCGGCCCCTAATGGTTTGGGTGTTCTTGGAAAATGAAGATGAAAATTTAAGTAAATCTAACTACAAACGTACACAATCGGAAAAGGAAAAGAAAACAAAAGAAGAGTAAGGGAAATAAAAGAGAGGGGGAAAATGCCCTCAACCCTCGAAGAATGAAGATTGAGGGACTTTGAAAGAAGGAGAGCCATGAATGCCAGGGAGGAAAGGGAAAGAGGAGCGGGCCCGCCCTAAAGGCAATGGAAAAAGGCGAAAAACCAGACCCAGCTCAGGAATCCCTAGGGATCGATAACTCTCGAACTCACCAGCTGTGATCCCTTAAGGGTCTAGCATTATCCAAGGTGCACAAGAACTGGTGGGGATTCACATACCCTGCCTCCTTGAGGGCCTTGAGCAGAAGGCTGGAGGTACCTGAAAGAAAAACCCTCGAAGAATGAGGGATCAGGAAAAATGAGAGAAGAGCCAATTAGGGCTGAAAAGGAGAGACTCCATAGGCCTCGGATACCTTAATACCGTCGGGGTCGGAAGAGAACAAGAGTTGACCAAGAGAGGTCGACAGGAAAGAAGACGGAGAGGAGCCCGGCACAAGCAAGTCGAAGCAATGTCAGACTAAGCTGGGGTCCCGTAGTCGCCAACCCACGTCCCACCAGATGTGACCCCCCCCCCCCCTGGGGCATCAAATACAAGAACATGGCGATGAAATAACCAGCGCTTCTAGGCTGGACACTGTGTCAACCCTATATAACACCGCATGATATTAATCAAATGTGGCACGAATGCCTTTGTATATGATTCCCAAAGCTTAAAATGTGCCTAAAATATTTAGCGGTGATGGGATTTGAACCCACCTCCCAAAAACAGGACTGTTATCGTCTATGCGCTTAGCCCATTGCTCCGCGGCTACTTATCCCTTCAGTGGAACTGAAAGCGTATGAGATGTGATACTGCTTTCCGCTTCGAAGGTTCATTCACGTTTTTTATCAGTAAGCCACCGTACCTAGCGTCAATTTCGTATCCAACTAAAACCGTATAATCGGCATGATCTTTGTACACGCCCGTATGACAGTTTGATGCTTTGAATTATCACTTGTCGCACACATGTTTTTGTAAAAGTCTTACTTCCATGTCGTCATAGATCTTGTAAAGTCGTTTAGGGTCATTGTGGCTTGGCTATTGAGGGGGAACTGTCGACCTTGTTGGCTTAAGACGTGGAAAGTGTGGCCGAAAACTAAAAAAAATAAGGGGCGGCTGACTCACCTGGTATAACTTATCGTCCATTAGACCTTTGAATACCTATGCAAGGTGTAACAACAAGGTACGGCACAAATTGCAGGACACATTCCTCACACGTAGACGAAGAAATTATGTTATATGAACATGTATCCGGAAATGCTTTGTTTCCAAGTTATAGCCTACCTCATTGTTTCCAACTCATTTATCATGGGAAACATACAAGACCAGAACGCACCAGCGTACCACATGCAACTCTTTCTCACAGGAAATGTCCAATATGCCCTACGTGCGCATTGATACATTCATCAACCCACCGCCGTAGTGAATCTCGGATGCGCTGATGTATCCCTGGAGTACTGCGAATGGTGTCGTAGCCTTCCATAATACGGGCACGGAGACTCTGAACATCTTGTACTGGGGTTCGATACACAAGAACTTTCAAATGCCCTCAAAAATAAAGTTCAGTGATTTTAGGTCCGGAGAGCGTGGAGGCCAGGCAATTGGTCCACCTCTACCTATCCATTTGTCACCCAATCTGTTATTTAGAAGCCGAAGGACATTAGCACTAAAATGAGGAGGTGCTCCATCGTGCATGAAGCACATGTTTTGTCGCACAGCTAAAGGCTCATCTGCTAAGTCGCATGGCAACGGTGCCATGTAAAAGGAACCACTGGCGGTGAACCTACAATAATGGCAACGTAACCAGACGTAACCAAGAGTGCATGTTGCCCACGATTCTAACGTTCTGTTCTTGTGTGTTTCCCATGCGTAATGAGTTAGAGACAATGAGGTGTAACATGGAAACAAAGCGTTTCCGGACCCAAGTTCATATAACATAATTTCTTCGTCTACGAGTGACGAATGTGCCTTGCAATTTGTGCCGTATCTTTTTGTTACACCCTGTATAATCTGCGATACTCAACGTAAATTAGTCCTACATCGCAGTGACTTTATGGAAAGGGAACCTGACTGTCTGTACACGTTCATACACGTGGATTAAGAGCGCAGAGATACAGACAGAGGAGAATTCCAACTGTCTTTTCCCGTCATATGGCATGGGTTTAAAGGCTCGCCATCCTGCTTCCGTATAGCTGCACAAAGTGAGATGAATTCTCGAACTAAGGCAGAGCGCACAGAGTTTCAAACTCTCAATAAACAGGGACTCGCATCTTCTCAGGTAGCAGCCCATAAGAAGTAGGAGAGGTTTACAATATCGTCGCACGTAACAAGGTCACTAAAAGAGGTAGGATATATCAACAAGCAGAAACGATCCATCCGAAAATGTCTTCATATAAGATGGTTCGCAATATATGGTCTTTCAAAAGCAAAGTCCATAATAAATAACATAGTAAACCTGTGTATAAAAATATCCAGCAAACAGTAGGGAGCAGCATGATGTACCGTATGATTCTTTCTCTACGATGGCCTTCCTTCCCTCCTTGTTTTACTGTATACAACGTTGCTATGAATGTGCTACTGATATCTGGTGAGTTCCATTTATCCAGGTAATCCGTTATGTTATTGGTTTGATTGGTTGTTCCGGAACAACCCAGTAGTACATACAACAGCGTAATTTCAACAGTCGTAATTGAGACAGGGAATGAATGGAAAAATAATTCATCGAATATGTATTAAATCGAAGAAAAGCTGTCCCAAAACTCCACAGTACTGTATCAAGATTTGGTGTATGATTTTTAGTTTTTCAATTAGCTGAGTTTTCAAAAATAGTTTTACAACGAATACAGCGAGAAAGGGAGAGCGGACACATGCAGTTTAACGTGACCGTTTATCTCTACATCATAAGGCACGGGACCTCCTCGTTACGTGGAATTCGATTCATTGGACGATACATTTTACTTCGAATATCTCACATACATTACCCTTGAATCGAAGCCGAAGCACCTTGGCTACTGCGCCATTAGACCCCCAGAGATAAATAAAATATTATCCTTTTGGGATTTCTTTCAATAAAGCCCTTTCTTATCAATGATACCTGGGAGAAAGAAAACATTAAATGACATTGAAATATTGGTGAGAAAGCCAGGAGACGTGGAAAGGCAAACTCTGCGAAGTCACCAAGAAGTTGCTGCAGTCCAGAAGGAAGAAGTTGTGGATTACTTGCTCAAAGATATGATGCGACTGGAATTGTAACCAGTTCCCACTTCGAATATTTATAGTTAACCGAAAGAAAACATTGACTATGAACACTTTCACAGGTGCAGTTCACCCAACTCACATATTGATACATTTTAAACGATTTTCTCGAATGATACCATTTTCAATGACGGAAGTTAGGGGACAGTGTCAAATCAATATAGGTGATTGGCAATGAAAGATTGCTCAAAGTCTACGTCAAGGTCATGTCTCAGTTCATTGGCTGGTTGTTGTGTTGGTTGGTTGGTTGCTTACTTCCTTGTAACTTCATTTTATTATCGAATAAATTTATTTTCAGCATCGAAGGTAATGTTTGCGGCAATGTTAAATAATGCTTAACGAAATTGCAGCGGAGGAGCACAAAATTGCAAGAATGAGGATAATAAAGATGCAAATCTTTATCGTAAGAATTGTGGGTTCAATTTATTAAGCGTACTCGCCTTGGCTGGCGGGTATCGAGCGGCAGGTCGGACGGGCTGCGAGATATTAAACGGAAAGTAGAAGAAAAGCGGAACGACGAAGTAGAGAGGGAAAGAGAGTCTTCAATGGAGGACATAATTAGCAGGTCTGCATTGCGGAGAAATTGTTCAGGTTACTGTACCTGTTACTGTAAACGCCTCTACTGTAATGAATTCCTTAAAAAGAAGAAGTATAACCTAGGAAGCAGGCCCGCCTTATAGACTCAGTTTAGTGGCTCTCATCTGGAGCGAGTAAACAAGTCGACAACCCTCCATCTTCAACTGGAGAGCCACTAGAACCACGGGTGTTTGGCCAGCCATCTTCAGCAAACCCCTGTTACCTGAGCCCTAACTTTTCCCTCCATAGTTAATACTGGTCATCACAATCTATTTGGCTAGAAATATGAAGGGACGGCTACTCTTGTGAAAATTTGGCAAATTTGGCCAAGTGGTGGATTAGAAGAATTATAATAATTAAATCCCCGCAATCAGACATGAGACTTGAGCAATGGAGACTGTGCTACAATTGTATAAATACTCACCGAGAATAACCAAAGGATAATATGTACGATTATTCTCCGAACACGATAAGGTGTTCCAGAATATCATAAAGAATATGAAGACAGAGACTGAAAATGGATAACCCTCGAGACTTATATTTCCCTCCCATATGTGCCAGACTACGGCCACCTCCGCCCCAATCCAAATCTCAATAACACAGGTTGTCAGACAAATCTTACACATACCCAAGTACCACTATATCACAAGTCCCTAAATGAACAAACAACAACAATAATCTTCTTCTTGTTATATGAATTGCGCAAGGATGTTGGATATAACAAAATTATGAAGGAATTGTTTCAGAATTATCTTCTAAAAAGTGAAAATTACCTGGAGCATTATCATTCCTATGTTAGGTAAGATATCTAAATATGACGTCATTCAAATGGATTCTATTCACATTGTTGGTTTAGTGAGCATTTAAAAAAATGTGAATTTAATGTTACTAGCTTCTTTAGAAAGTAAAGAGTGCCCTAAATATAGATTCTAGCACAACAAGCGAAGAAAATACTATCTGTTTACACATTCGAATGAAATTATCCACATTTCATAAAGCCATATTCATTTCCACCACTAAATAGAAACATCTCTTTATTAATCCCAAGGTACCAATCCAAAGGTCACAACTATTTACAAATCAAAATGAACATCAAATGTCCATATGCATTTACATTCACAAACATTACAATTCTCACAATAAACTCTTACTAACTCCCGTCAAACAAATCATTTCCTTCTCTTTTCATTACAAGTGCCTTGGTAACACTTTCCTATCTCCTTTACATCTTGGAGCAATCTTTCTTCACATTCCTTGCTGAAATCGTTTAGATGGTCAAAGAAAAAGTCAAGATGACTATGCAGAAAATGACGTTTAATGCTCACATTTCATCCTAAATCTTTCAAAGCCTTCAACATATTTTCTACAATGGTTTTGAAATTTGGGTGTTTCCTGTTGCCCAAGAAGTTTGCAATCACATTCTTTAATCCTCTCCTAGCCAGCTTTTCTTCGTCAGTCATAAAATTTACAAATATTTCATCTTTAATCAAATTTCTTATATGGAGTCTAACAAAGAAGCCAATTTACCTTAAGCTTCAGAGAGAGAGTAAAATTTAGAACATATTTTCATAAGACAGACTGCATGGCGCAGCGGTAACGTTCTCGCCTGCTGATCCCATGGTTGCACAATCGAATCCTTATGCAGGGTACGTAAATGCGAGGGAGCCGTATCAGTAGATTTACTAGCACGTTAAAGGATCTTTTCCGGGCCAAATTCCGGTAACTCGGCACCTCTAAATGCCCCCATAGTCAAAACGTACTTAAAACCAATAACATTATTATCATAACTATTATTTTTATTATTATTATTATTATTATTATTATTATTATTATTATTATTATTATTATTATTATTATTATTATTATTATTATATATGTACGTAAAGCAGTCAAGGTCTTTATGAAGTACTTAAACAAACTCTTTCATTATGTGTTTGATATGAAGAGGTAGTAGAAGGATCTTCTCTCGTTTTACCAAACTTTCTTTTGTAAGAACTATTTCTCCAAGAGTTATTGTTGACCTGAGAGGTCATGTCAATTGAGCCCACTGTTATGCACGAGTAGCTGGAAGATAAATGAAATAACATTGACCGCAGTATAACATAAGGTGCGGAAATAATTGTGAAATCTGAAAAAAATTAAACACACAAAACCTGTAGGCTATGTATTATAAGAAAACAGATAGCAAAAACAAGAAGCTCCGTGATAAATTAAGCCTATTTTAATATATTCCATTGGTCTTCAACACCAAAAACTATTAAATAGAATTCATTTCAATGTGATCAACTAAACTAAAGGCCCACACTGTGACAAAATATAGGATACCAATTTCAAGCCACCAGAGTATTCATTTCAGCATATTGGTACATGTTATTCACTTTTTCAATGATCTATTCAATTGATATGAATAATATATGTTCATTTGCAGCATTTAACATTCCTTTCGTCTACAATTTAATCTAACTACACTGGAAAATTGGTGGAGATTACCTCGATGTTTTGTCCCTAAAATCATCACCATCACCGCAAAAGAAAAATTACGCACTAGAATATTTAACTTTGTAACGGTTGATTATGACCATTTCTGTATGGATCGCAACTTTCTGTGACGAGTCACTGGAGTTCATTTTAGGGACAGTCATATGCATGGCATCTTATGGAAAGTATGCTAGAGAATTCTGTGCCAGATGATGACGATGAAAATGAAAATCCACAGCCTGCTTCCAGTCTCCGACCGGGTCAGAAATGGAATGAATGAAGCCCCCATCTAGCGGCGAGGATATGAACTGTGTCGGCTGCCGAGGTCTGACGCACTCCCCTAGGGCAATGATTAAATGAATGACAGATGAAATGAAATGATAGTGGAGAGTGTTGCTGGAATGAAATTTTGACAGGGAAAACCGGAGTACCCGGAGAAAAACCTGTCTGCCTCCGTTTTGTCCAGCACAGATCTCACATGGAGTGACCGAGATTTGAACCACGGACCCAGCGTTGAGAGGCCGGCGTGCTGTCGCCTAAGCCACGGAGGCTTCAGATGATGACGATAAAGATTGTTATTATTGATATTATTATTATTATTATGATTATTATTATTATTATTATTATTATTATTATTATTATTATTATTATTATTATTATTATTATTATTATAGAAGCAATTGTCACACATTCTTTCCTGCAATCAGTTGATTGCTGCAATGGTTTCGGAGATATTGAATACCGGTGAAGTATTTCGCTCGACCTCCTTGTTGGATTGGGGACACTCTATGTGAAAGGCATGATCGGATTTGAACGTGTTAGTAGTAAGTCTTTGCCAAGTTTTATTAAAATCCCACCAGGCAATTAAAAAATTAACGGACACATACACACATGGACAAATATAATCTCATAAGCCTACATTTCATACGGAGAAAATAGGCTAGAAAACATTCAAAAACACCCATTTCATTTTTATCAAAAGCCCCAAATTATTGACGAACTGTGTTCTGGTCTAAACTAAAATATAACTTAAATTGATTGCAGAATTTGATGTGTTCAAGTCTTTCTTCATGGCTTAGGAACGTCAAGTGATGAGCACTGTCCAATAACTGAAAATGTTTGCTTGTATTTTACTTCCTACAATTTACAAGAAATTAGGTATTTGCAGTGGAAGGCAGTAGTGGGCGTACGCCGATCCTGCGACACAACTTATTGAGCCACCTCGTACCGGTCCCCAACACGATATCACGGGCACCAATAATGCTAGAGACTTATATGTGGTTTCATATTAGCCCCCCCCCCCCCCTTTCCCATGGACCACTCATTTCCCCAAAGAACCCAAAATTAGTAGGTCATGATTATTATTAATAGTATTTATTTAATTATTATAATTAATATAATTAATATAATTAATATTCATTTATTCATTACTTATTTTTTATTTATTATCTTTTTATCATTTTAAATTATCTTGTCGACTTCGTCGTTACGCTGGGGTCTGGCGTTACGTTACGGTGACGGGATGAAATGTACCCAGATGCACTGAGGTGTGTGACGTCATAGTACCGCTTGGTGCATGTGTTCCCCGACAATCTCGACTTCGTTAGTATAAGACAAAAATCACCGATTCTTGGATGCCACGGGTATTCTCGAGAACCACTAGATGGATTTTGATGCGGTTTTCACCATTCTGTAAAGGATATCTCGAGGAAAGATTCTGTAGAAAATAATGTATGTATTATCAAAGGAAGCCAAGCAGTAACGATTTCAGTGAAAAAGTCGAAAACAAACTTGGCGTCCGTGCGCTTCTTAAGCTTACGCTGGGCGAACCGTTAAAAATATCAATATATGTACAGGGTGTCTATAAAAGAACTCCGGGGTTTTGAGGCAAAATATTTTAATGAAGTAAAAAGTTATATTAATGTTTAATACCTGATTGGAAAGGTTGCATTTTCAAGTTTTTTTTACAATTTAATAAAGTTCAATATGAACCCCGTTAGTGGCACGGCACACATCGTAACGGAATTCCACCTCTTCCCATGTCCTGGCCAGCATGTCTGGGGGGACGGTTGCCACACAATTGATTATTCGTTCCCTGAGATGGCCAACATCATGAATTTTCTCCGCATACACAAGATTCGTGATATGCCCCCAGAAGAAAAAGTCCAACGGAGTCATATCAGGGCTCCTTGGAGGCCATGGAATAGGTCCTTCCCTTCCAATCCATCTGTTGCCGAGTCGAGCGTCAAGTGCCTCACGCACACACAAACTGAAGTGTGGCTGTGCCCCATCTTGTTGGAAGTGGACTAAACCCTTCTCCGCCTCAATGTCATCTAACTGAGGAGGAACATATTCCTCTAACATGTCACAATAGACATCACCATTGATATTTCTTTCAACAAAAATGAAGGGACCTATTACTCTATCATGCATAAGACCACACTTAACATTCACTTTTAGCGTGTCACGTTCATACTCTATGAACTCATGGGGCGGCTCTGATCCCCAAATTCTGCAATTATGTCTGTTTACAGACCCGTTCACATGAAAAGTCGCTTCATCACTAAAAATAACATTAAAAATCATTATTTTCATCGATTTCGTTTAGCATAGCAACATAAAAGTCTAATCTCTTAATCTTGTCTGCCGGTTTAATGTGGTGTAACAGTTGAATTTTGTAAGCAGTTAAACGAAGTCTCTTATGAACTACCTTATGAACTGTTGATCTTGGTAACCCCAACTCCAGACTGCGTCTTGTCAATGAAAGCTTAGGGCTTAGAAGGCATGAAGCTCGGATTCTGTCCACTTTCTCTTGTGACACACGCGGCCTACCCGGCGACTTTTGTTTTAAGAGACTTCCTGTTTGTTAGAAAGCACTTAACCATTGGCGAATGGTTTTATCCGTAGGCGGGTCAACACCATAATTACGTTGAAAGTTTCATTGTACCGTAACAACAGAATTAGTTTCTATTAGCCAAATAACGCATTGAGCCTTTTGTTGCGGCGTCGCCATAGCGCGGCAATCCAGACAGCACTGACTGCCGCTACGTTGTTTCAAGGTCAACGCTCCGCAGCGCTGCCAACTGTTGATGAAAACATTCCCAATTGGTATGAATAAAACTTGATGGGCTACTCGTTTCAGAGAAATTAACTACATTTTGCTATCTTCTACAGTTATTAAGATATGAATTTTTAAAACCCCGGAGTTCTTTTATACACACATCAAAAAAAGTTTTGCATCACCTCGGTTCCAAGAGTTCCGGAACCGTTAAATACAAAGGGAATAGAGATCAACACAAACAACATTTCAGCTCGTTTTATTGCTCATGAGACCCACACATTGCATGTTGTACCATCATACAGCTAGACTTTCAGCATTTGTGGTCCAGATTGCAGTACACACCACTACCTCTAATACCCAGTAGCACGTCCTCTTGCATTGATGCATGCCTGTATTCGCCGTGGCATACTATCCACAAGTTCATCAAGACACTGTTGGTCCAAATTGTCCCACTCCTCAACGACAATTCGGCGTAAATCTCTCAGAGTGGTTGGTGGGTCAAGACGTCCATAAACAGCCCTTTTCAACATATCCCAGGCATGTTCGATAGGGTTCATGTCTGGCGAACATGCTGGCCACTGTAGTCGAGCGATGTCGTTATCTTGAAGGAACGCATTCACAAGATGTGCACGATGAGGTCGAGAATTGTCGTCCATGAAGACAAATGCCTCTCCAATATTCTGCCGATATGGTTGCACTATGGGTCGGAGGATGTCATTCAGGTATCGTAAAGCCGTTTCGGAGCCTTCCATGACCACCAGTGGCGTACGTCGGCCCCACATAATGCCACCCCAAAACATCAGGGAACCACCACCTTGCTGCACTCGCTGGACAGTGTGTCTAAGACGTTCAGCCTGACCAGGGTGCCTCCAAACACGTCTCCGACGATTGTCTGGTTGAAGGCATATGCGACACTCATCGGTGAAGAGAACGTGATGCCAATTCCGTGGGGTCCATTCAGCATGTTGTTGGGCCCATCTGTACCGCGCTGCATGGTGTCGGGGTTGCAAAGCTGGACCTCGCCATGGACGTCGGGAGTGAAGTTGCGCATCATGCAGCCTATTGCGCACAGTTTGAGTTGAAACACGACGTCCTGTGGCTGAACGAAACGCATTATTCAACATGGTGGCATTGCTGTCAGGGTTCCTCCGAGCGGCAATCCGTAAGTAGCGGTCATCCACTACAGTAGTAGCCCTTGGGCGGCCTGAGCGAGGCCTGTCATCGACAGTTCCTGTATCTCTGTACCTCCTCCATGTCCGAACAACATCGCTTTGGTTCACTCTGAGACGCCTGGAAACTTCCCTTGTTGAGAGCCCTTCTTGACACAAAGTAACAATGCGGACGCGATCGAACTGCGGTATTGACCTTCTAGGCATGGTAGAACTACAGACAACATGAGCAGCGTACCTTCGTCCTGGTGGAATGACTGGAACTGATCGGCTGTCGTACCCCCTCCGTCTAATAGGCCCTGCTCATGCATGGTTGTTTACATCTTTGAGCAGTTTTAGTGACATCTATGAACAGTCAAAGGGACTGTATCTTGGATACAATATACACAGTCAACGTCTATATGCCGGAGATCTGGGAACCGAGGTGATGCAAAACTTTTTTTGATGTGTGTAGAAACCCTGTACTATGAGCGTAAGAATTGGTCAGCATGAAAAGTTCTACAAAAAAGGTCTGCGAGAGCATATCTCTATCTACAATACATCGCCCACTATAAGTGTTTTTAGACTGGATGGAAGGGGCACGACCCCGCACGCTCTGGTGAGCGTGACGGCATCCCGCGCGCTTGACCTTGCTTTGCCGTTGGTTTGCATTTGCCGTTCGCGAGTAATTTGAAACAAGGTAAAGTATTATAAAGCATGATAAGTATTATGCAGATAATTTTCTAACGTGTCAAGAGTCTTTTGCTTCGAGCGAAGCGAGAAGCCTCCAGCCTTTCTAGCCTTTTTCAGCATTTGTAGCATTTAAAATGATACAAAGTCTAGTCTTTCAGACTGACTGTAACTTTTATTTTATTAATGCGCTAAACTGCAAGGTAATTATTATTAGTCTACTATTTATTTAATTATTATTATTGTTAATCATTTATTTATTTATTACTTAATTTTTATTTTTTATTTTTTATTTTGCCAAAGAACCTAAAACTGCTAGGTCATTATTATTATTATTTAATTATTATTATTATTGTTACTTATTTATTTATTACTTATTTTTAATTTTAATTTTTATCTTGTCAAAGCACTAAACTGCAGGGTCATTATTATTATTATTACTATTATTATTTATTTAATCATTCTAACGCGCTACCTCGTGTCTCGCTAGCATCGGGAGAGCATGGGTTCGAATCCCATCTCGGCCGTCCTGAAAATGGTTTTCGTGGTTTCCCATTTTCACTACCAGGCAAATGCCGGGACGGTTCCTTTCAATAGGTCCACGGCCGATTTCCTTTCATAAACCCTTCCCTCACCCGTCCTGAAAAGAAAAATACATGGCCATTGGCTGCATTAATTTAAAAAATATATATATATTACTTAATTTTTATTTATTATTTATTTATTTTGTCAAAGCACTAAACTGCAAGGTTACTGATTCCCCCCTTAATACCTTTGGAAACCGTAATTTTGGAAAGGCGTTTAAGGACACGTTCTTCTTGCGATGGACCCCTCTTTATAATGAATTAGTTATTTTTAAAATTTTGCACAAAGGGCTTAACGACATGGGAGGGAGCCAGTTTATGTGTAATCGACTGTACCTTGCTCTGGCTACGTGACTAGGGACGAGCCCCTGGCGTTTTTTTTTATGATTATATATGGATTATTTACTTTTGAATTATCTAAAGACATGCCTATTGGATTATTATTATTAATAGTTAATGATTGATTGTTTGATTGGTGGCGAGGCAGAGATATTTTTTTAGGCGGCAAGGAGAGGAAATATTTGTAATGAGTGGATAACCAACACCTAATTATTTAATATTTATTTATTGTGCATGGCAATATAGGTAGCGGCACATGGGGATGGCTCAATGTTAGGCAGCCGCTTAAACAAAAATAATTCTGTAAATTTTGTACGTGAGAAAATGCAAGTTTAAGAGAAATATGAAACCATACAGGTGATTCCATAGACTCGCACGTGTCAGGAAGCGGAAATGCAAAGCGTGAGAAACTGCTGACGCTGCAGATTGTGATTTATAAAAGCCAAATGATGAATACCATTGCTGTTACTTGTGTAATTACATGGCACGAGGCAACGATTATGTTTGACATTTGTTTGAGCTTTATAATGAATTAGTTATTTTTAAAATTTTGCACAAAGGGCTTAACGACATGGGAGGGAGCCAGTTTATGTGTATAAGACTGTACTTTGCTACGTGACTAGGGACGAGCCCCTGGCGTTTTTTTTTAATGATTATTTATGGATTATTTACTTTTGATTTATCTAAAGACATGCCTATTGGATTATTATTATTAATAGTTAATGATTGGTTGTTTGATTGGTGGCGAGGCAGAGATATTTTATTTAGGCGGCAAGGAGAGGAAATATTTGTAATGGGTGGATAACCAACACCTAATTATTTAATATTTATTTATTGTGCATGGCAATATAGGTAGCGGCACATGGGGATGGCTCAATGTTAGGCAGCCTCTTAAACAAAAATAATTCTGTAAATTTTATACGTGAGAAAATGAAAGTTTAATAGAAATATGAAACCATACAGGTGACTCCATAGACTCGCACGTGTCGGGAAGCGGAAATGCAAAGCGTGAGAAACTTCTGACGCTGCAGATTGTGATTTATAAAAGGCAAATGATGAATACCATTGCTGTTACTTGTGTAATTACGTGGCACGAGGCAACGACTATGTTTGACATTTGTTTGAGCTTTTTGGAGGAAGACGGTTGTAATATTTGTGAGGTATGTACATTATGAATAGTATTCTTAATTTTTAATACTAATTAACGTTAAAGTTTTATTTACTGGTATTTATTGATTTGTTTGATTAATTGGTTTTATTTATTGTTTATAGATAATTAGTATACGGTTGATCGGTTGGGTGGGTGATTACTGTACCTGGAGCAGTCAGTTGCTTTATAGTGTCCAAGCTTGCGAGATTGCTATTCCTGGCGAAGTTAGGCGCTTTATAAAGTCCCAAGCTTGTGAGATTCTTGTACCTGACGCAGTCAGTGGTGATATACTCTTAAACATTTTGAGAGGTAAGTACTTTTTAATGTTTTTAATGACAATGAATGATAAAGTTTTATTATCGCTACTAATTAATTAATTAATTAATTAATTAATTAATTGTATTTATTTTATTTTAGATAATTTTTGTTTACGGTGGCCTGCTGCGTATGAGAAAGAGAGAGAAATAGAGACAGACCATTACACCCTTGAGCCCACGAGAAGGGAAAAACAGGCTTTACGAACGAATATTATATTTTTAATTATAAACTGTTTGAATTTGTATTTGTAATATGTTTTTGGAATGCATGTATTAACCTGAATTCATATATTGATTATGTTGTGTTTTTTTTTCTAGATAACATCAAGACTGTCAGAGTAGCGTTGCTAGTGAATACCGGAAGGTGCTACCCGCTTTTGTGCAGAACACACAAGGTAAGACTAACTTACAATTATGGCTTATTCTACCGCTACCGATAACGTTTTAAAGTAGAAACCCCTCGACTCATGTTTCAAATCCCGTGTTTGCTCTGGTTGCGTGGCAAATGTCACGGAAAGTGTTATTCCCAAGGAATTTTTGGAGTCTTGTTTCTCAATTTTTAGTTAACAAATTTATACAGCCCTAAGGTTGCACAGGGCTTTAAAAATAAATACGGAACTAGTCTGTGATTTTGTCTATAAGAAGAATGACGTGGAACAGAAAGAAAAATTTTGTGTACTAAAATGCAGAGCTCCTTGTATCCAACAATCTGGAAGAGTGGTACAAGTCACATGATGTGAATGCCTTGCCATCCAAATTTGACAAATTACAAGAAATGCCCAGAGGCCTTGCCTTAAAAGAAATTCATCACCTACAAATTAATATTTGTAAATGTAACCAGCTTAATGCTGGATTCAGTCATATCCCCACACCACGAGCGATAGCCTTGAAAAAGGCCGTGGTGAACATTGAAAACCGGAATGATGACTGTTTCCTACCGTTGGTGGATGCATATTTATAGCCAGAACCGCGTGCCTGTCACAGACCGGGAATGTACAAGGCCATGTTTGATTATTTGAAACAAAATTTAAATTCAACTCGCGTGTCGTTTCCTATGGATTTAACCAAGATCCACAGGTTTGAACAAGATAATCCCGACTATTCTTTTATGATCTATGGCCTTGACGGTGATGGAATTATGGGTCCTCTTTATGCTACAAAAGAGGAGAAACAACACCACATTCATCTTTTACATCTGTCTATGGGAGACGTGAATCAATATTGCCTTATTAACAGCCTTAGTAGATTGGTATGCAGTCAACTTTCTAAAAATCATAATAATAAGAAAATGTGTGACTGTTGTTTCCAATATATTTTGACCCCTACGTTTTTGGAATGACATAGGGAAGATTGTAAATCACACGAAGAAGTGAGACTGGTGTTGCCATACGAGGACGATGCTGTGTTAAAATGTAAAAACATACACAAGCGTACCTTAGGGCTGTATAAATTTGTTCACTAAAAATTGAAAAACAATACGCTAAAATTTCCTTGGATTAACACTTTACGTGACATTTGCTACGCGACCAGAGCAAACACGGGATATTAAACATGAGTCGAGGGGTTCCCACTTTAAAACGTTATCGGTAGCGGTAGAATAAGCCATAATTGTAAGTTGGTCTTACGTTGTGTGTTCTGCACAAAAGCTGGTAGCATCTTCCGGTTTTCACAGCAACACGTACACTGACATTCTTGATGTAATCTAGAAAAAATAAAACAAACCATAATCAATATATGAATTCAGGCTAATACATGCATTCCCCCCAAAAAATACAAAAACAAATTCAAACAGTTTATAATTAAAAATATCATATTAGTTCGTAAGGACTGTTTTTTCCCTTCTCGTGGGCCAAGGGTGTAATGGTCTCTCCCTATTTCTCACACGAAGCAGGCTACCGTAAACAAGAATTATCTAAAAATAAAATAAATAATATTAATAGATAAATAAGTAGCGGTAAATAAAACATTAACATCCATTGTAAATTAAAATACATAAAAAGTACTTACCTCTCTAAATGTTTAAGAGTATATCGCCACTAAATGCGCTAGGTACAGGAATCTCACAAGCTTGTGACACTATAAAGCCACTAACTGCGCCAGGTATAGCAATCTCGCAAGCTTGGATATAATAAAGCAACTGACTGCTCCAGGTACAGCAATCACCCAACCAACCGATCAACTGTACACTGCTTATCTATAAATTATAAATAAAATTAATTAATCAATCAAATCAATAAATACCAGTAAATAAAACTTTAACGTTAATTAGTATTAAAACATAAAAGAACTATTCATAATGTACATACCTCACAAATATTACAACCGTCTTCCTCCAAAAAGCTCAAGCAAGTGTCAAACAAGTCGTTGTCTCGTGCCGCGTAATTACACAAGTAACAGCAATGATATTCATCACTTGCCTTTGATAAATCAAAATCTGCAGCGTCAGCAATTTCCAACGCTTTGCATTTCCGTTTCCTTGCACGTGCGAGTCTATTTAAACACCTGTAAGGTTTCATATTGTCACCTCCGTAGCGTAGCGGTCAGCATGGTTAGCTGCCGCCCCGGAGGTCCTGGGTTCGATTCCCGGCTCTGCCACGAATTTTGAAAAGTGGTATGAGGACTGGAACGGGGTCTACTCAGCCTCGGGTGTTCCAAATGAGTAGAGGGGGTTCGATTCCCACCTCAGCCATCCTCGAAGTGGTTTTCCGTGGTTTCCCACTTCGTCTTCGGGCAAATGCCGGGATGGTACCTTCTTCAAGGCCACGGCCGCCTCCTTCCCTCTTCCTTGCCTGTCCACCCTGACCATCCATTACCTTCCCTCATGAGGCCCCTGTTCGCTTTGCAGGTGAGGCCGCCTGGGCGAGGTGCCAATCACACCTCACCAGTTGTATCCACTCCGATTAGATGTTCCCAGCTCCAGGACACTGTCCGTAGAGGCGGTAGTGGTGAGTTCCCTCACTGAGTCCGTGGGTTCCACCAACCTGGAGGGTAAACGACTAAGAAGAAAAAAAGAAGAAAAGAATGGTTTCATATTTATCTTAAACTTGCATTTTCTCACGTACAAACTTTACAGGATTATTCTTGTTTAAGTGGCTGCGTAGCCTTGAACCATCCCCACGTGCCGCTACCTATTGAACCCTTTTATCCTCTGTTGGATAAATGATTCTATGTTTTATTTCTCAAATTAATAAATATTTCAACCAGCATCATGAAAGTAGCCAGACGGAGATGAGGAAATTTCAAGCATTGGTTGGAGACAGCGGGGACATACCTGAAGCAGGTTGACAATAGGCTAAATACTTTAGCTGTGAAAGGAAATAGCATAGCGATGTGTCAGAAGGACAGGTGGGCCGCCTCAAATAGAAGCGACGCGCAGTGAGACATGCTGCTAGTATGTTCATTGTGATATTCGCGCCTAGAAGAAATGATGCAGTAATGTGAGTGGCTGATGAGCAGGCTGGACACTCCTACGACGCCAAGATCTGCTATGAACCGCCAAATTACAGAAAATGTTAGAGCCAATGAGAGAAGAATGCCTAGTTAACGCGGCAGGTCTAGCGTGGGTACGCTCGGCTAGCATTCACGCGGGAAATCGCCTAGACAAAATCTCTACGATCGATTCTAGGATTAATGGGCATATTCTTGACCTGTGCAATGTTACGAGTTCAGTGATATTTATTTCATGCCTGTACCACAATTATTTCGAGAAATTTTTACATAAATTCCCCCCCCCCCATCGAGACCTAGGGCCAGTTCTTTTATAAGTTGCATGAAGAGCCAAGACTTTGACTTCTATTCTGTTCGTCTGAGGACGTAGACTATTATTCTGTGCGTCTACGGACGTAGACTTCTTATTACTGTGTTCGTCTGCGGACAGAACGACTTCTATTTTGTGTGTCGTGGACACAGGTTGATTATTATTTTGTGTGTCTTGGACACAGAAGTTATTGTAAAGTGTTAAATTCAGTGATAGATAGTCACAGTACTATATTGTAGGGGCAGTATCGTCGATAATTCGCCAACGAACTGTGACAGGGAAAGTAGTACCTGAACAGCGAATTTAGTAGTCAGATATCAAGTGTATAATAATCTAATTTTTGAAGCAGCGCCAGAGATGACACCGACGACTACAGAGGAAGTTTGGAATTCTCAACACTCCGTCCAGATGGCTGAGATGAGATAGAACCATTCAGTTGGGAAATGGCAGCAGACGTTCTTTGACGGGTGACTACAAGAGAGATGAGTACAAATAATATTTCTTTATTATTTGATAAATTAACTTATGGTTTATGGGACATATTTTTGTAAATACATTGCTTGTGTGATTAACGTAGTATACTTAGTTTTGGTCTGACACACTTTTGTATGGAAGCAGCTCGCACGAATGTAGTTAGTGGAAGGTTCTTGTTTTTGTATTGTGTTAACTAACGTAGCTATGTGAACGGCCGTGTTTGCATATGTTACGCAATGCGGTTAAAAACGTCTCTCGGAGATCTGTTGTGTTTCAGAAGTAGGACTGAATTAATGTAATTATACCGTAGATTGGAGGGTAATTAAAATTGTTTAAGATTTATTATTGATCAGATTCAGTGTGACTATTGCCGATTGGAGCAATGTAATTTGTGACGAAGAGTAATCAGCTCTATCGTAGGTTTTAAATATTGTGTTAAATGTTTGTGAGCACCTATTCAGCAGACCTGTGTGAAAGGCGTCATGTCGGTCCCAGATGTGTGTATGTGTGTATTTTTGTGGTATTACAAGCGGGAATTTCAGCTGAGACTGATTTCTGTCAGCTTGGTACCCGGTCCATATTGTATCCTTGCGAGGGCAATTGTGGATATGTGATTATGTCTGACCATATGTTGAGTTGGATGAGATTTTTGTTGCTGTTGATTCCGTGAGGTAACGGAACAGCTGGTCGGCTATTTATATACACTGGACTGGGACACGACAAGTATTTGAGGAAAGGGGGGAGATGTTTCACAAGGCTGTCTGAACGTGCAAAGCATGGTCATTAGTGAGGAGTGCTCGTTGGCTCCCTAATTACTTAAATTACAGATAAGAACTGATCAATGGTAAAAATTGTTGAAATAAATGGGAGTTGCCTACGAATCACGATAATCTTCAAAGCGTTACCTTAACATGCAGTTTCGTTCATATAAAGTAATCTTAGCCGGTCAGGTTTTTGTTGTTGTTGGTTTATTCCAGGTTTATTTTCATTTCAGTGACCCGTGAGTCACGTGCAATGCTGTCTTTCCTGGTGTGTATTGAGCACTTGGCCAGTTGGTAGCTCATGTTGTTAAGTGCGTCTTCGCGCTAATGAGGATCTCAGACAGATTCCTGTAAATAATAGATTGGTAGTGTGTGTCAGCATTAGAGTTTTTAAGGGTTTTTATTAATGTCATGCCCATATCCATAAACGTTGATTTACGTGATGATTGTTCGTGAGCACCGTGGCTGTTAACCCGTTGTAATCGAACGGTCATCCAAGTACTCATTTTCTCGTAGTTAGTCATCACGCGCACATAAAACTCAAATGCAAGGTAGTGGAACGTGGATCCACAATTTTATTAAAAAGGGGGAGATCCATCTGACTCCTCAAAGTGTTAGATATTCCTGTCAGGGAAAAATTCAGGGAGGATTTTTTTTTATTATTGTTTGTTTATTTTCTTTTATGCACAATTAGTTATTAAATCTTGTTATTATCTTACGTCTTGTCTCCTTACTTTCTTAATTACAGTTTTTATCCTATGACCCATGCCTCAGTAAAGCATGTTGTTTGGCGGACGTAAACACCACACTATGAACTGAGCGCGACCCCTTGATCAAGATTCTTGCATAAAACACTGCTATTCTGAAGGGTTCACTATATAGCAAGGCGCCATAAATAAATATTAAATAATTAGGTGATGGTTATCCACCCATTACAAATATTTCCTCTCCTTGCCGTCTAAATAAAATATCTCTGCCTCGCCACCAATCAAACAATCAATCATTAACTAATAATAATAATAATCCAATAGTCATGTCTTTAGATAAATCAAAAGTAAATTATCCATAAATAATCATTTAAAAATACGCCAGATGCTCGCCTCTAGTCACGTGTCCAGAGCAAGGTACAGTCGCATACAAATAAAATGGCTCCCTCCCATGTCGTTAAGCCCTTTGTGCAAAATTTTAAAAATAACTAATTCATTATAAAGAGGGGTTCATCGCAAGTAAAACGTGTCCTTAAACGCCTTTCTAAAATTATGGGTTCCAAAGATATTAAGGGGGGGGGGGAATCAATAACCATGCAGTTTAGTACTTTGACAAAATAAAATAATATTAATTAAAAATTTAGTAATAAATAAATAACAATAATAATTAAATAAATAATAACAATGACCTAGCAGTATTAAGTTCTTTAGCAACATAAAACATAATAAATAAAAATTAAGTAATTAATAAATAAATAATAATAATAATTAATTCTTCTTCTTCTTTCTTCAGCGTTTGTCCCGTCTGGTGGTTGGGTCCGCTACATGGATTCGATGCCTTCATTGAGTTCTGTCCTTGGCCATGTCAGGGTGGAGATTGACGCTCTTCTGATCTTTGTGAAGGGTACCGGCCCATTGCTGTTTTGGTCGTCCTTTTGGTCTATTACCGGCGACTTCCAACATGTAATCCGTCCTTGCTATAGTGTCAGCCCCTGTCCTCAGCACATGCCCAAACCATCTTAAACGACTCTCGCGCATTTTTCAGGAATGGGTGCAATGCCAAATATCTCCCTAATGCATCCATTGGTGATGCGATCCAGTTTAGTAACACTAGCTGCCCACCGCAGCATCCTTGTCTCCATGACTCCCAGTCGACGCTCCGTCTCAGTCGTAGTAGACCAACATTCGCAACCATACAGTGCGACAGGTCGGATGACAGTAGGATAGATTTTAACTTTAAGGTGATCTTTCATCCCCCTGTCGCAAGTGACGCCAGTTGTTGTTCGCCATTTCATCCAAGCTGCGGATATCCTTGCATTGACCTCTTCGACAAGTTGGCCATCAGCAGCGATCGTGGAGCGAAGATACTTGAATCTAATTTCTCGCGGTAGATCCTCGCCGTCTACCTGAATGGTTCCGATTGCTTGTGTGTCAGATGTCATATATTCGGTTTTCTTCTTATTGAGGCGCAGGCCGTATTGCGCCAGCCGATTGTTCCATTGCTGGGTTTGACGGTGCAGATCAACCTGGGTCTCGGAGGCCAACAGGACATCGTCTACATATAGGAGCGTCCATGGCAAAGGACGGTGCAGGTCTGCTGTTACAGTGTCCATTACTAGAATGAACAAAAGCGGTGACAGCGCTGAAGCCTGATGAACGCCGACGGTGATAGGAAAGTCACGAGATGCTCCCGCGGGGGCCTGAACATTGCTCCGTTAATCCACGTAAAGCAGCTGAACCCAGTTGACAAGATATTCCGGTATGCCATGCTCTCGCAGTGCTAGCCATATGAGGTCATGAGGTACACGATCAAAGTCCTTCTCAAGGTCCAGAAAAGCTAGATGAATCAGCTTGTTCTTCTCACGATGCTTTGCAATAAAGAGCCGTGCAGCGTGGATTGCATCGGTTGTGCCGTAATTCTTCACAAATCCAGCTTGGTTTCGGGAAAGCTCGACAATCGTACGTATCCTGTTATCAATAATAATTAAATAATAAATAATAATTATAATAATGACCTAGCAGTTTAGTGCTTTAACAAAATAAAAAATAAAAAATAAAAATAAGTATTAAATAAGTAACAATAATAATAATTAAATAATAATAATAATAACCTGCCAGGTTTGGGTTCTTTGGGGAAATGAGTGGCCCATGGGAAGGGGGGGGGGTCATCCTGAGTAATATGACACCATATACAAGTCTCTAGCATTATTGGTTCTCAAGATATCGGGTTGGGGGCCGGTACGAGGGTGGCTCAATAAGTTGTGGCGCAGGATCGGTAAGAACTCACCATGAAGTATAGCTGTCTTGCAGATAAGCAATATCACAGTCGTTCCGAGTTCAAATCACGTAGTTTCCAATTAAAAGTCCTGGGATTCCTAGTGAGTTAACTACACGACTATGAAGTTGGGGTTAAACCCCGTACTAATATGAAGTACAGATGAAGCCCAGGGAAATTGGAGAGGGAGATAGAAAAACAAAAATGATAGCAAACTGATGAGTACTGCTAATGCTGAATTGACCGCCATTATAATTGATAAATTTTGAAGATATAGAGCGACAAGAGATATCAATCGAGCGCAGCTCAATTAGCAGGGCTTTGTAATGGGAAGCTAATTTGGATATGAGGCTCTTTGAGTTCACCAACCATGGGATTTCAAATAGCTTGATCCATTGTCGGTAACGAGAGGCAGAAATTATAAAAACACTCGTGGGATTCATCACAAACGTTGATATTTTGTTGGAAGGTAGACCGAGTAAAGCTCTGTCAACTTCTATAACAACAGAGAGCTTGACGCTCATCAGCTAAGTGAAATAGAGGATCTCTTCTTCCTTTGTATTGACCTGGGGTGCGGAAACACAGACAACAGTAGCAGTGTATGAGTGGCTCAAATCTGGGAAGCCCTACCATTCTTCAGACATACCCAGCAGCAGAACATGTTAAGGAACACATCACGACTGCAGTTTGGAAGACCTGTGGTTCGAATCATGGCATTGAGAGCGGCCATATTGTGTATACTTTCCACAGCCACTTCAGGTGAATATCGCAAATATGGAGATGGAATCTTAATTAAGATCAAAGGGCACCTATCCCATTCCATACCCCAACTAACATATTTTAACACATCTTTTTAATCGCCGCAGTAGCACATGTTATTGAACAAATAAAATACACAAACATGTGCAGGGAGAGAACAAGCCCCATATTGAATCAGCAACAAATAGTCTATGGCCAGACCCGTACGCCCTGAATACAATTAGTATCAGTGGTGGAAATGCAGATCTTAAGGTAATCTCGATTCATTCTTCTCTAAAGTTTCTGCTATCTTAATTCATAGCACTTAAGTGATGAACTATAAAATGGGCATATATCTTATCCTTTGGCGCTTGCTAAAGATATACAAATACTGTACATTAACACCTTGGCGTTGTTGAAAACCGGCGTGCCGGCCACCGCAGGTCCCCCCCTCTGGTGGTAAAGCTAGCTGTACTCCACATGTCAAGGGGTGCCACGCAACATCAAGCAAATCACGTCTAACTTGCACTCAACACACTACGTCCTCTTACATATTCGCACATCGTGGCCATCCGTGCTGCCTGGCTTTCTTTTTGAAATGCTTCAGATTCACTTAACATTTATTCAACATCGCTAGTGTGCTCAAACCAGTGGACCCATGTGTGGCCGTGCATTGTCTTGAGGAAGTCGCCACCTTTCCCGATGATGTTGTGATCATTTTGTGGCGATAAGCATCCTCATCGTAATGTAGTGTTTGACGGTCATATGGGGAAATACGGGCTTGCCAGCCATCCCTTATATTATGTGGTTTTCGCAATGTGAACAGTACCTCCATCAAAGACTACACGGCAAAACCAGGGATCTAATAAACAATGGAACCTCACTCTTTACGTTACAAATAGTATAGCTAAAATGAGCCGTCCCACTCAGTGTTGGCAACCTTAGCTAATTTCCTCCCAAAAAATTAATTGAGAACTGATTTTGCGACATCATTTTTGGAAAGGTGGCAGCGACGTTTCTAGATAATTTGTGATTAGTTGAAAATTTTAGTGATACTGAATTTTATTTTACATTCTCTCATTCTGTAATTATATTAAAGTGTATTAAACCCTTGATATCGCCATGCAATCAAAATGCGTTTGTGGGATACCTAGGGCCACTAGTTAACCGTGAATGAGTTGCCAATACTTTATGTAATCATACGGTAAATGTATGAAATCCAATGAACTCGTCATTAAGTGTTTGATTTTCTTACACTCAGCCACACAACACATAGGCCTACTGATATCTCGCCAGGACATGGCAGTCGGGTTTGAACTTCAGTTGTCTTCCCGCTCACTGCGTACCGCGCATTCCAAAAACATTAAGTTGGTCACTGTTTCCATTACTATACCTGATACTGCCACACTGTTAAAAGTAAACACAAAGGCTTGTAAGAATATTGACAGTAGTAAGTACACATACAAATGAAGCCCGATAACAACTTATCATGCAGGAAGTAGCAGCAACTGACTGCCAGCCGATATATTTAGGTTTGGAATAGGTGGGCCGCGCATGCGTACTGCAAGACCCCCCTTACTCCGTCAAAGCATATTGAACTGCCATCTCCTGGCGTGATGACTTATATTAGCTTCCATTTGATGTATGCTGAAAGAGCTATTTTAATAATGCACTGTAACTAGGTGTAGAACACTGACACGTGCACTTTATCATCATCACCATTATTATTATTATTATTATTATTATTATTGTGTCGTAGACTAACTGTAGAAGACAATGAAAACATATTGCAAGCATATCGTTACATATTCTTGGCGTAGTACTGAAAATATTGTATACACAAATTTTAAAGCAATATCATATTTTTTTGATTATATTAAGAAAAAAGAAAAAAAGTAACCCCGCTACTGGATACCAGTAGACCACGAGAGCTTAAATCTATTATGGAGCCGGGAATCGAACTCGAGACCTCCTATGTAGGCTAAGAGTCGAGCGTACTATCCCTAGACCATATTAAACACGACTAGTAACTTAAACTTAACACTTTTTCTTATATTGCTGAAATCTTTTTGATATTACAGACGAATAATTATTACGTGTTTCAACAACACATTTTGTTTAAGTTGCTGTACACACTCGGAGTATATGGCCATAAGCTATGACTACTTCCGTGCAAATTCTGTGTTATTTTTTATTTATTATTGTGGCTTCCGTTCTTACAGTATATTACAATGCAGCCAGATCTAATTTGAATGATTTTAAGAACTATTTCGTTTGAATTAATACATACAGTGGACTTGGAACCTAACTTGCAGTAGTGGACAACACGAGACCAGACTCGAACCGGCAGCAGGCGCATCGTTCAGTTCCAGAGCCTCGCATGCCGACTACCTGTGTCAGTAAAACCTTCTCCCTAATGGAATGTAGAGACTATGTTATCTAACCTTTACCCAGCACAACACTATTTTACACACTTTATTGGCCTCCTTTGTTAAACTGCTCCCTGATCATTCACTTTAGCCGTTGGCCTCGTATCTTACAGCTTGTTTATTGCCTCCTCCGTAGTCTACTGCGTTCACATTTGCTTCGGAGCAGATCAGGATACCTTTTAAGCAAACAAGGTGTGGAGAATACTCACGATAAGAAGGCCTACACTACATTAACATTACTCTCCTCGAGCTGATTGGCACTCACACTCTTGTTGCTATGTCATCGAGGCTGATAACCTGTGTTTTGGGGTTGATGTGTGTATTCGTAATTGAAGCTATGACCGGGACAGAGGCAGCCTTGAAACCATCCCGGAACTTTCTTGGAGGTAAACCAGGGGAAATCACTTCTACGATGGCTGATGTGAGGGTTAATGTTGTAGCTTACTGTCGGTCAACAATATAGAATTCTGGAAAATGTAAAAAATAGCCTGAAATAAATTACATGTGATTAAGATGTATATATATAGTCCACACATTGTTATGGACTATTGCAGAAGCAGATCACTAAGGGGTCACATGTTTCTCTCATCAAACGAGCATCGTCAAATCTGTATATGCAACACAAATAGCTATATAATACCTCTGACACATACAGACAGTCTACGCCCTCCTAAAAACAAAATACAAGAATACCCGTCAGAAAACTTAGTAAGTGCGGTAGCCTAATTATTACTGGTAAATATTGAATCATTGAGCACCCGAAAAATGAACTATTTATTTTAATGTTGCAAAAATTAGAAATGACCATCCCATCAACAACAAGTAGTTCCACGAAGAACTATACAGCCTATTTTCATATATCCTATTTATGTTAATTGCCTCTATCAACACACAAAAATTTCAGTTTGATTGCTATAAAAGATTCGTAGATATTGAGAACCATCTAAATATTTCGGATGGTCACCATGTTGAATATATATATATATATATAGGACATAGAGTTATGTACTATTACATGAAGATTATTGTGTAGGTGTAGTATTCAAACTTCATTCGCATGATTAGGACAAAAGATATGTAAATCAGTATTTAAAATTTCGCACAGCTGCCATCTTGTGGTTCTAGAAGCAACTGAAATTAGATGCCAGTGGATTAAAATTTGTATAAGCATTTACCGTACCACGTTTTACCGCGCTCGGAGGGTTAAATCGCAAGAAACGTACATTTCAATATTTATATTTAGCGTCACCGCCATGTTGGATTTGTGCTCACCAATTTATTGAAAGTCACATATGTGAACTTATGTTCATAGCCTTACCAACATACAAAATTTTAATTTGATTGCTACCATAGATTAATAGGTTTTGAGAACCGTCTTAAATATTTCGGTTGGTCGCCATGCTGGATTCTTATATATGTAGGCCATAGAGTTATGTACTGTTAGATGACAATGCGTAGGTTCATTATTCAAACGTTCACTTCGATCGCATGACTAATACACAAGAAATAAGAACTTCATTTTAAAATTGCGCACAGTCACCATCTTGAAGTTATGTGAACAATTGAACACAATTGGATTCCAGCGCATTGAAATGAGTATAAACATTTACTGTACCATATTTCACTGCGCTCAGATGGTTAAATCGTGGGAAAATTATATCAAAATGTTTCACCTACGCTTGGCCACCATGTTCGTTTTGTATTTTATAGGTGTTTATATAATAATTCTCATAGCTGAATTTCTACTGGTACCGCACAAAATTTCAGGGTGATATCAGTAACAGATTTTGGAGATATAGAATGCAGGTAAAACATTTCGCACAGCCACCATCTTGAGGTTATGTAGACAATTGAACTAAATTAGATGCCAGTGCATTACAATGTGATTAAACATTTGCTGTACTAAGTTTCATTGCGTTTGGATGGTGAAATCGCGAGAAAAGTCTATTTAAAAGTGAAAATTTCGCTTGGCCGCCATGTTCGTTTTGTAGTAAACAAGGTTATGAAAGTCTCATAGGTGACCTTTTAGTAGTGCCCCTTATCACCGTACAAAATTCCAGGGTGATATCAGTAATAGTTTCGGAGAAACAGAATGGAGGTGAAATATTTCGCACAGCCGCCGTCTTGAGATTATATAAACAATTGAACTAAATTAGATGACAATGCATTGCAATGTGCATAAACATTTGCTGTACCATGTTTCATTGTGTTTGGATGGTTAAAACGCGAGAAAAGTATATTTAAACGTTTCAAATTCGCTTCACCGCCATGTTCGTTTTGTAGTCAAAAGGTATTTGGAAGTCTCATAGGTGAACTTCTAGTGGTGCCCTTTATCACCGTACAAAATGTCCGGGTGATATCGGTAATAGTTTCGGAGATATAGAACGCCAGTGAAAGATTTCGCACAGCCGCCATCACACATACGCACACACATAAACACACGGACAAAAGGTGATATCATAAGCCTATTCTATCATGAAATGAAAATAGACTAAAAGCAGTCTTCCTCCCCACACTAATCTATGAATGTGTAGCTATTATTGTCCTTGGTTTTCTTCTTCCATTTTTCGCATACTTTCGATTTTTGCAAAATATGAAAGTAGACTTATGAGATCTACATAGGGCCAAACAATTATGTGTGTGTCTGTCTGTGTGTCTGGGAGTGTGTGTGATTTGGTATGTCAGTCGTCCCCCCTCCCTATCAATTCAAACACGGTGAATCCGAATTGAACGAAATTTGGTACAGAGGTAGCACTAGCAAAGGGCACCTCAGTGTTATGTTTTATATCGCCGCCATCTTGACGGAAAAATAATGGCGGCCACCCAAATGTTCAAAGCTAAAATCAAATTACGACTAACCTAATTATCTGATCTCTACCAAATTGTACAACAACATACCTTCATGTGGGAAGCGTCTTTTGACCAAAATACAAGGTCATCAGCACTGTAGTTTGAAGATGGCGGTCGTGTATGTGTGCAAATCGATCCCCACTATCAATTCAAACACAAAGAATCCAATCGAACCATCTTTGGTACAGAGGTAGCACTAGCAAAGGACAACTCAGTGTTATGCATATCGCCGCCATCATAACATAAAAGAAACGGCGCCCACCCAAATGTTTTGAGCTTAAATCAAATTACGACTAACCTAATCATCCGATCTCTACCAAATTTTGCAACAATATACCTTAATGTGGGAAGCGCCTTTTGCCCAGACTACAAGGTCACCAGCCAAATTGTTTCAAGATGACAGATGTAGGAATCATGCCAGTAATATAGACTAACCGTAACTTATGATTCAAAAAGGCCTAGAATTACCAAATACGCTCATCGTACATAGGGAGGTTTAAACTGTCCTCAAGGAGGTGACCGGTAGGATATTAACATTTTAAAATACTGTTCAATATGTAACCGCAGTAGCGACTAACAGTTCAGGCTGACCGAGCCATATCGTGCTTTTCCGTGCCGTCCCGTTGGGTCAAAATGGCCGATATCGTTTGCTCGCAAATCCAAATATTTCCATAACCTCGTATGTTTATATCGTTTTAGGAATGTACTGAACAAAATAAAACATATTTAGTACCAAATGGTTTATAGAAACGCTAGAAAACGCTAATGAAATGGGTCATTGCAAGACAAAATATTCTAGGCAGTTATACGAAAGCTATTAACGCAATGTTAGTATTGCGCGTGTTAGCGTAATGGTAGCGTCTATTACTCATAGCTTGGAGATTCGTGGTTCAATGCCCAGCAGGTTCAGATATTTTTACACTTTTTTATTGTATTTATTGATTTATAACTACTCACACGTTATAATATTAAGCATATATAGTGTGTATTTCCAATCGAAAATATTATATATATATATATACTTATACCACATACTTCAACACTCGACTACAGCGATTAGAATTCGTTGTCGTTGATCCGCGCTAGAGTGTATTGTTGTTATTGTTCTTGTTGTTGATTCTTCAGGGGGTTTGCGGCATCATGGTCTTATAGCCCCGTGTACTTGGGTGTGTGAAGAAGTTATCTGATAACCGGTGTCACTGTGATATCTGTAGGCTTTCTAGTGTGTGTAATTTTATACGAGGAAGGATTTGGGTAGGAAGCTGTTGTTGTTGTTTCATTTGAGATGCATGGACATCATGGTCATTTAGCCCCGTGTACTTGGGTGAGTGTTGAATTTATTCTGACAACCTGTGTCATTGTGATGACTGTATTAGTGTGTGTATATATAATTCAGGTGAGGATTCAATCAACGTATAATATACGTACAGCACGCTGTATTTCAACAAGCTACTACAACCAACATTCAATTAAACTCCTTGAAAAGGACAAAGAGTTATAACTATATCCATGCATTTAGTAGAAAGTAGGCTATAGCCTATGTTCTTTACTGAACATCTTGTAAGACCATAACAATGTGTATAATATCTTAATCACGTGTAATTTATTGCAGGTTATTTTTTCGCATATTCCAGTATTGGAATTATTGTGTGTTGACCGACTGTACTGTAAGTTATAACACCAATTGTCAATATGACAAAACTGAAAAATGGTTTCAAACAAATCTTTATGTGACGAGCGAACTCACATCCTGTCAGTTCTGACTCAAGAGGCAGAGCGCACTCCGTTCCAATCCTCAGGTCAGAGGGGAATTCACCCATACATTAAACTGCTGGCTTCTAGTCCATGAGATGGCTGGAAACAATCACCATCGCTATACATTTCTGTACGACCATCCAGCCAGTTCAATGTGTTTGGTAGGGTAACCAAATTACCCGCATCCCTTTCCTTCACGGGATCATCTCGCTGGCCGCGAACCCCCAGCCAGTGGCACCAAGTCACTCACCTACCGGGCTGGCGGAAGTGACATTGCCCCGGGGACAGACTTCCAGAAGAACTGGACAAATCATTAGTTAGGATTCCTGTGTGTGGTGTTGCCAAGCGTGCAAAAAGCATTCGTGCCTACTTTGTCCAATGTTCTGCTTTACAGAATATGCTATGCATTCTATGATAGCCTATTTGGTCCGTTGGTTGGCTGTGCGTGAATGTGCAATATTGATTCAGGTACCGTGCTAACGAAATTATCACTAATAAGGAATTAGTAATGTTATTCATTGTAAATACACCATCGAGTGAGGTAGCTACGCGTGTTAAAGTTTATGGGCATGGGGTAGTGCTATCTCAGATGATCAGAGGGTCCCAAATGTCATCATCATTTGTCCTTGAAATGGTTTTTCGTGATTTTCCATTCTCAAATTCAGAAAAATGGCGGGGTGTATTTTAAAAGTCAACGACCGCTTTCTTACAATTCCTTGCCCATTTTAAATCATATTCGTTCATTCATCACACATTTACTCCTCTGATGAGTTTTCTGCGAGTTAGGGCATTTACTTGGGTGTGTTTGTGTGTCTGATAACCTGTGTTATTGTGATGACTGTATTAGTGTGTTTATTTGTAATTCAGGTGATGTTTGGGAAGCAGTTGCTCGTGGCCTTAAGTTAGGAACTATCCCGGCATTTGCTTGGAACACAAGTGGAAGTGGGAATCGAAACTCCCTCTTCTCAGTTCTGTCTCACGAGGCTGAGTGTACCCCATTCCAGTCCCCAGACCAAAATTAAATTTCTTGGCAGAGCCGGGAGTCGATCTCGGACCTCCAGGGTAACAGCCAAGAATGCTAGCCACTACACCACGAGGTGGTCTTGGATGGGCACAATAAGGAGGAAAAACATTCATTAAAATAAAAATAAACCAAGTTCACTTTTATGCATACGAGTGTAACTTGTTTAGATTTACTAGCGGAAAACATCAAATAAGTTAATGGAACTTCAAGCGTTCCTTGAACAGTGCACAATCCATGAATGAAAACAACATCCAGTACATTCTGAGTACAGATACCAGTTCTAAAAACGTTGTCAACCTCCTGGTGCAAAGGCTAGTATACTTGGCTGTCACCCCGGAAGTCCGGGTTCGTTTCCCAGCTGTGCAAAGGCATATTATTCTAGTCTGAGGACTGGAACGGGAAACACTCAGGCCTCGTGAGGCAAAACTGAGAGGAGGAGGAGGGTTCAATTCCCACCTCAGCTATCTTGGACATTGTTTTCCGTGGTTTCCTGCTTCTACTCCATGCAAATTCTGGGATGGTTCCTTAAGTAAGGCCACGGCCGCCTCCTTCTCAATCCTCACCTGAATTACAAATAAAAAAGGAAGGAAGATTGTAGTTTTACGTGACCGTGAATCTTGTGATTATGAGCCACGGGACCTCCTTTTTACGTGGAATCCGAAACACAGGACATGGCATTTCACTTCGGAATTACAAATACACACACTACTACAGACACCACAATAACACAGGTCATCAAGCATTTAAATAATTAAAAATATAGTTATACATCCAAGTACACCGGGCTAAATGACCATGAACTCCAAGCTTCTAAAATGAAACAAAAACAATAATCTAAAACGCTCTATCAGTTCACCGGAATTGGATAACATTTACAAAATGTTGCGGAAATAATCAATGTGCAGACATGAAATGTTAATTAAGGTATTTATAGACTATACATGAATGTGTCACTGTCCATAATAGCCTACATGGAGCTGTGTAGCCGTACATCGACAAGTCCTCGTAAGTTTTGACCCACAAACCAGCAGGCATCAACTCCACTATGGAGTTTTTGTATGCGATGCGATGCGACGCCATGTGGCGGGTGGATTTTAGCCTTCCTGACGACAATCTCATCAGAGGACTTCATAAGAGATGAAATGAATGAAGAATCTGGGCAAGGAGGTGGAGGGAAATGGCCGCGACCTACCAGAAGGTTCCATCCTGGCATATGTCTGGAGTCAAAAATGTTGAACCACGTAAAACCGTTTAAGGAGTGCCGACGGTGGGGTTCAAAGCCACCCACGTCTACCAAGTCCGCGAATAGATTGGCCCCATGTTTCGTTTTTCTTTTCTTTACTTTACTTGTTACGTTGTACTTCGTTGTGATTACATTATTTTCTGAATTTCTCTTATGAAAGAAGACTTCACAGACACCAAGTCCCCGATTCAGGAGGATTAACCACAGGAGATTAAAATTCCCTCAGCCCGGCCGGAATTGAACCCGGGACTCTTTCGGTCAAAGCCTAGCAAGCTAATCAATCAGCCACGGAGTCGGTTGGTTTAGCTCTGCACGTTAGCGAGCGTAGCTACCACTGACAGTAGATTCCACTATAGAGTGGGAGGACTAATATTGGTATGTTGTGTCATAGACACGTGTCCTGTATTTAGGCAAGTTTGAAACATTAAATGTTTAGAACTGGTCCACCACTTCCGGTTAGCACACGGTATGTACTAAATAGGCCTAAGCTTTAAACCTACATAGCCTAACTAGAGCCAGAGCACATTGTATACCCCTTAACAAGAGCATCATTGTCATACTATGGAACTCCTTTGTTGACTGAGAGAGGAACTCTAGAACAGAGAACAGATGAAAGTTAAATCTGATATGCTTGAGGTGCCACTCCCTGTTACGGAGTGTCAAACGAGAGCTGTATTATCTGCGATGTGAATGTCAGAGGTTGGTGGTACGCATTACAGAAATTTGTGGAGTAATAATAATTTAGACTAGCCACGGTGGCCGAGAACGCTGACGTGCTAATCGCTGGCATTTGGAGAGCGTGGATTCGAATCCCATCTTGGCCGTCCTGAAAATGGTTTTCGTGGTTTCCTATTTTCACCACCAGGCAAATGCTGGGACGGTACCTTCTGACAGGCCTCGGCCGCTTCCTTCCACATCCTTGCCCAGTTTCATCCATCTTCATCCATTCCATCTCTCATCTCGGCACGCAGATCGCTCACGGACGTCGACTAGAAAGACCAGCACTCAGCCACTCAGGAGGCTACACGACAAAAAAAAATCACCAGGCAAATGCCGGGACGGTTTCTTTCGACAACAGATCCACGGCAGACTCCCTTCCACAATCCTTTCCCTGACCCTTCCTTAATTAGACTTAAGGTAGCGGTCACCTGGGCGATCAGCCTGTCACCATTTCCCGTTGTAACTGCTGACGAGGGATTTTAGACACTTATGTGAGGGCTAGAATGGGGTGCACTCAGCCTCGTGAGGTCCATTGAGTAGCTGTTTGACAGTGAGGCAAGATTAACGGCCGAGGGGACCCGATGCGCTGACCACGCGTCACCCCAATATATGCCGGCCAAATGGCTGGACAGCGGTCGCTTGGTAGGCCTAGGCCCTTCATGGGCTGTAGTGCCAGGGGTTATTATTATTATTATTTAACTGCTGACAAAGTGTGTTCAGCTCCCAAATACTGGCCTTGCGACGGTAGAGGAATGAACCCTCGCAGAGTCCGTAGTTGAAGCCGAACTGGGAGGATAAGCAATTCAAATAACAATGATAATTACTGGAATTTCGCCCTGAGGGGATCTTTAACGAGCAAGTAAATTTACAAACACAGGTCTTTCGCACTTAGTTGTGTTGGGTTATGCGACATCATGGTCATGTAGCCCCATGTGCTTGGGTGGGTGTAGAATTTGTCTGATAACCTGTGCACTGTGATGTCTGTACTAGTGTGTGTATTTTTAATTATCGTAGGATTTGTGTATGAAGCGGCCGTGGCCTTAAGCTAGGTGCCATCCCTGAATTTGCCTGGGCTAGAAGTGGGAAGCCACGGAAAATCACTTCCTGGATGGCTGAGGTTGGAATCGAACCCAGGCCTCCACAGTGTTAACCAACAACGCAACGAGGCGGACCCTTCACAATTAGGCACCCTCAATTACCCACTGACTACACAGGCATTTGATCCTACAAGCTTGTGCCATGCGGCCAGCCAATATGTGTAGTAAACTGTGGTCTCGGAGTAGACTACTCCAGATCCTAAGGTCCTGGGTTCGATTCCTGGCTCTGTCAAGAAATGTATTACTTCTCTGTAGGTTGGAATGGGGTTTACTCAGAGTCGTGAGGAAAAACTGAGGAAGATGGGTTCGATTCCCCCCTCAGTTCTCCTAGAAGTTGTTTTCTGTGTTTTCCTATTCTAATCCAGGCAAATGTGGGGATAGTTCCTAACTTAAGGCCACGGCTAGAGCCATCTACTTCCAAATACTAGCCCCAATTACAAATGCACACATTTGTACCGCCATCACATTGACACAGGTTATTAGATGCAATCTAGTATTCGATGCCGCCAAGTCCGTAAATGAATCGACTGTACAGTGAAACCCCTAACAAAAGCTCTTGTCCTATGGATCACTCCACATTTTGAAGATAGCTTTGAAGCAATTTTCCAGTGTTGTCTTATTAACAATAGCTTTCAGTCGGCCAACACACAATAATATGAAAACATAACCTGAAATAAATTACACTAGCGGACCCTCACTTTCCCCAATAGGCTGAGCCTATAATGAGAGACTTAAGGAGAAAGGTTGTTATGCTTTTGAAAATGAAAATCTACAGCCTGCTTCCAGTCGATCGACCGGGTAAGGGAATGGAATGAATGAAGCCCCTATCTAGCGGCGAGGAAATGAACTATGCCGGCTGCCGAATCCTGTCGCACTCCCCTGGGGCAATGATTAAATGCATGACAGATGAAATGAAATGACAGTGGAGAGTGTTGCAGGAATGAAATTTGTGACAGGGAAAATCGGAGTACCCGGAGAAAAACCTGTCCGCCTCCGTTTTGTTCAGCACAAATCTCACATGGAGTGACCGGGATTTGAACCACGGATCCAGCGGTGAGAGGCCGGCGTGCTGCCGCCTAAGCCACTGAGGCTTCTGTTATGTTTTTATTTCAACCAAATGATTATAGAACACTATTTACATTTCAGTTAGAATTCCAAGTTCTACGTTCCCTAACTTAAGAAGGCAATCACTAAAAATTGGATCATCATACCGGTTATTCCATATTTATGAAATTTTACGATTTGAGTAGCCTACTCATTCCTTTGATTTACTGTTTCTGAAATCCATTCAAAATGATAAAGGAAAGACCTCAGAATGTTAAAATGACATGAAACAGGCGTCACAGCGACCAAAATGTGAAGTGGACAGCAATTATGGAGCGTACTTTCCTACAGCAACAGTATCTGCAAGTCGTACACTTCGTACAATTTTTTTTAAGTATTCTTTTAACGAAATAATAGATATTTATGAAATTAGAGTGCAATTCGTTACTGCTAATGTCTATTTTCTTTCATTCGAATGCTCTTTTGTCACGATCGGTCGCTTGTGAGCGCCGCAGGAGGGATCTATACTACTGAAATAATATATACAGTATGATGGTATGACTAAAATGCTATACCAGGTGAATCAGCTGCCCCTAATATGCAGTGCAACTAGCGCGTGTTGTCAGGAAGGTCGATATTTCTCTGCCTGCATCCCGTATTAGTCTGCAGTCACATTGAGGGAAAAGTAATAGGGTTCAGTATCATTTCCAGGACATGCTTGCAGTGCATTAATACCATACGGGATACAAGCAGAGAAATATCGACCTTCCTGATAACAACGCTAGTTGGGCTGCATAAAACAATATTTATACAATATGTATACCGACAGCGCTGACTATGCTCGCTAACGCACTGCGCTAGGCCTTATGGCCAAGCTCTCTGCGGACTCGGTAGACGTGGGTTTGAGCCCCACCGTCAGCCGTTCTTGAAATGGTTCTCCGAGGTTTCCCATTTTCAACTCCAGGCGTATGCTGCGACGGTACCTTCTGACAGGCCACGGCTGCTTTCTTCTGAATTTCATATTCTTCCCAGTTTCATTCATCTGCATTCATTTCATCTCTCATTAACTCCTCTCATGAGGTTGACGTTAGGAAGGGCAACCAGCTGTAAAAACCATTCGCCACAAAAACTTTCATCCCTGACTCCGTTTGAAAGCGGTAATATTAAGGGGTAAACATACATAGGCCTATATATATTGTTTTCCCCCTTTTCAATAGTCCATAACGATATATATATGCTGCTCAAAAAAAATAAAGCACCACTTTTTTCAAAGGCCACCGATTTTGAAAAGTTGACTGCACAAGCTCGAAATCTCAGTATGACGTTTGTCCTGACGCCTATCAAGCATATGCTTCAGCACAACTCCCCAACTTGAGTAGTTTCGGGGTAGCACCCCGAAAACCAGCCCATTTTCGAAAACCGCAAATTGAAGTTTGCGAAAAACGCTGTAGGACTTGTCGCAGGTTGCCAAAGCAGTCAAAAATGAATGAGTCTCGCTCTTAAAGGTTCTGCAATCACGTTGAAATCGTTACATTTGACGTTTGAGTATTTTCAACCCCCTTATCATCCCCTAAACATGGACTACCATTGGGGCGTCTGAGAAGGTAACGGGTGTGTTTAACCACCTGAAAACCTGCACACCGTCCTCAGTTGCTGGTTGCAGTAAGTTCTTATGGCCTCCGACAATGTTCACCCCCCCCCCCCCTAACACCCTCAACTGGCATGGGATCAAACCACCCCCTCTCGATTCACCCCTAACGAAGGTTTTAATCGAGATGTTTATCAGTGCTGTGAATAGGGGGGTCTTCCCCGAACGTTTCCAAAAAGGAGCTGTGCCTGCGTTACCACCCCTTCGCCTGCTATCCCCGTTTGTATGATTTTTCGAATCAGGCCCTTTTTAAGGGCTGAAACGAGGTCTTATTCGCTGAAAGGGCTGTAAAGGCCCTTAGAAGTAGTGGTGACACGAAATCAACTCCTTCCGATCGTTGATTGACATTCTGTCCCCCAAACTTGAAATTTTTGCACCCCCAAACCTCCCTGTCTGGACGCGTAACGCGTCATGGCAGAGTTTTCAGAATTGGATCAAAATGAAGCTTATGACCTGAAATCGAGCCCAAAACAGCAGGTTGGATGGAAATTCATCGGTAGGGTGGGAAACGGGACCAAAAAGTTTTCAAAAAAGTTAACAGCCTCTAGTAAGTACACCCATGCATAGGCAACCCACATCACGTCATTTTTCTCCCATTTCCAACCTTTGTATTCTATTGCCGATTATAGGCAACCCGCACGCAAGGAAGTGATGTGGGTTGCCTATGCATGGGCGTACTTACTATAGACTTAACTTTTTTGAAAAACGTTTGGTCCCGTTTCCCACCCTACCGATGAATTTCCATCTAACCTGCTGTTTTGGGCTCGATTGCAGGCCATAAGCGTTATTTTCATCCAACTCTGAAAACTCTGCCATGACGCGTTACGCGTCCAGACAGGGGGGGTTGCGGGTGCAAAAATTTCAAGTTTGGTGGACGGTATGTCAATCAACGATCGGAAGGGGTTGATTTCGTGTCACCACTACTTCTAAGGACCTTTACAGCCCTTTCAGCGATTAAGACCTCGTTTCAGCCCTTAAAAAGGGCCTGATTCGAAAAATCATACAAACGGGGGTAGCAGGGGAAGGGGTGGTGACACAGGCACAGCTCCTTTTTTGAAACGTTAGGAGAAGACATCCCCATTCACAGCACTGATGAACATCTCAATTAAAACCTTCCTTAGGGGTGAATCGAGAGGGGGTGGTTTGGCCCCATGCCAGTTGAGGGTGTTAGGGGGGGGGGGGGGTGAACATTGTCGGAGGTCTTAAGAACTTACTGCAATCAGCAACTGAGGACGGTGTGAGGGTTTTCAGGTGGTTAAACACACCCGGTACCTTCTCAGACAGCCCAATGGTAGTCCATGTTTAGGGGATGATGAAGGGGGTTGAAAATACTCAAACGTCAAATGTAACGATTTCAACGTGTTTGTGGAACCTTCAAGAGCAATACTCATTCATTTTTGACTGCTTTGGCAACCTGCGAGAAGTCCTACAGCGTTTTTCGCAAACTTCAATTTGCGGTATTCGAAAATGGGCTGGTTTTCGGGGCGCTACCCCGACACTACTCAAGTTAGGGAGTTGTGCTGAAGCATATGCTTGGTAGGCGTCAGGACAAACGTCATACTGAGATTTCGAGCTTGTGCGGTCAACATTTCAAAATTTGGTGGCCTATGAAAAAAGTGGTGCTTTAATTTTTTTGAGCAATTTATATAGGCCTATACGTAATCTCACGTACACCTAATTAATTTCAGTTTTTTCATATTTCGGTAATTTAAATATTTTGTGTTGACCGATTGAAAGTTACAATACCAGTTCTCCATGCAAATGCTGGGATGGTTCCTGACTTAAGGCCAAGGCCGCATCTTTCGAAATCTTAGCCCGAATTACAAATACACACGTTCGTGCAGCCATCACATATGACTCAGGTTATTAGACACAACCAAGTATACGGGGCTAAAAGACCATGCTGTCTCAAAGCATGTAAATTAATCAAGAACATAAATAAACCTGTATTGCGGATCTTCTGTTATAATGCACGTGATCACATATTACATGGATCACTCCACATTGGAGTGTCCTCTAATTATAGCTAGGTAGATGAATTCCCTTCGTGGTTTGAGAAATAGGCCATCGATAAAAGAATTACATGGAAATATGAAAGTCACATCACTGGAGACCAAGCGCGGTGGGAAGGACACAATACTACTTTAAAGAAAGGAACTGGAGAGAAAGTATTACCACATCAGAATAAAATATGAAGCTGGAAAGGAAGTGGGGAAGGAAGAAAGGAAGGACCCGAAGGGAGAAAGCCGTCCCACCTGCCCTTTGCCTCGTGCAGCGCTGAACAAAGAACGACCATTCATATGTCTCTAAGATCACTGAGAGCATACGTAGCTCATGGTAATAATTAACTAAATGTGGATGGTCTCCACAAGAACTTATTAACTACGTCTCTCCATTGACTTCTGGGAAGTCACGGCCGACTTTGCGACATCGTGTGTTTGGCCGTGTGTGTGGAACCTGAAACATTGTGATGGCTGTGTGTATGAGCTTTCTGTCAGTTCGAGACCAAACTTGGGCATAATTCCAGTGAGTGTAGTCTTAGGTAAGGTTAGGTTAAGAACCATCCCGGTATTTTCCTGGAGGAGAAGTGGGAAACCATGGAAATCCACTTCCAGGATGGCTGTGGTGGGAACCGAACCAACCCCTTCTCAGTTTTTGTCTAAGGAGGCTGAATTTACCCCGTTCCAGCCATCAGACAACAATTACATATCTTGAGATGTCGGGAATCGAACCAGGACTTCTGGGGTGACACCCAAGAATGCTAGCCGCCACACCACGATGTGGGATCACACAAGAAGAAATGAAGATCTGTGCTGTAACTAATAGAGCGCTCATTGGTTGATTTATGGGACTAGTGCGTGGCGTAGCCTTAAGAGTTAAATCGCGACGGAGAGGAGCAGCAGGTCCCGTTATCGGAAGTTCAAATCCCGGTACTGACAGCTGGGAGTCGAACCCACTTCTTAGTTCTGCTTCAGTAGATTGAGTGTACTCCGATCCTGCCCTCAGACCAGATTTTTTTTTTTTTTTTTTTTTTACAAAGCCGGGGATCGAATAAAGTCCTAAAGGTGGCACTGCTCGGCGGGTTGGTCGTGCATGAATTAACCCTAGCAATACCAAAGGGGGAAGGGGGTATTTCGTGCCCACCAGTTCCATTTTTACGGTTTATTCGTGGTATTTCTTTTCTACGCTTACTGTACAGAAAGTTATTGTCTATTTTGAATCCAGTTACCTAAGCACACATTTACTTTCTCTAAATTTTAATTCTTGTGTAAGATATTTACAATTTTCTTTTGGTGGGCACAGAAACACCCCCGTTGGTAGTTCGTGTGCCTCGTCATACTGTGCACTGTGGTAAGGGCAAAATAAACAAAGTTAACAAAACCACAATAATTTGTTCTGGTTGCAAGAGGTACACACGTGGAAAACACAGTAAAGAACAGTCGTATGTTCCACGTGTGTCCGAGATGGCGAAGAGTATGATCAGTGAATAATTTTCTTTCTGAACTTCTTTTTTCATGATTTTTTGATTTTGTTTGCAACTATAGTTAATTGAGTTATATTTCTGCCATTTAAGGTGCATTTAAGGTTGAAAATACAAGATATGCTGATTAAAGGATAATGCAAATCACACAAAAGGAATGTATTATGGTGGTCACAACCCCCCTCCTCGTTGGTAGCCCGTTGATTTAAAAATACCATGGGATTGCTAGGGTTAACCCCACTTTCCTTTGGTCAATAATGAGGATGAGTGCTTTCCCCGGTTTCTTATAGGCTGTTAGTCCTTGTTAATTCTCAATCACTTTCCACTCTTAACAGAAATGCTCATGGAGTAATGTTTCGTTTTCTTTTCTGCCATCTCTGAGGTGCCGTGTTTGATTCCAGACTCTGCCAAGATACAGTATTTAATTCTCATCTAAGGGCTTGAACGTGGTCCACTCAGTCTCGTGAAGATAAATGAGATCTATTCCTACCTCAGCTAGCGTAGACGTGGTTTTCCGTAGCTTCACATTTCCACTTGAGGCAATTGTTGTCTAAGGACTCGGTCGCCCCATTTGCAATCCTATCCCTAATTACAAGTTACACACTCTACTACATGTGCCACAACACCACAAATCCCACACACACCCAAACATATGGGCCCTATGACCATGAAGACCTAGCTCTAAATGAAACAACAACAACAAATACTACTAGACCTTGAGAAGTTGATGCTCGTAAGAGCACAAACACCCAGCTGGAACCCCACTAAACCACCCCTACACTGTCGTCTTCAATCTCTCTCCCCGAGAAAGCGAGCTAAATGAGCCAAACCTTATTCCCTCTTTTTTCACGAGGAATCCGATGACAACTCACTCTTGAAGAGTATCATAATAGTCCTCCAATGTTCACGTTCCAAGTAGCGGGCTTCTCATCCTCTACAAACATTGGAGAAACACACAAAATACATAAAGTGCAATATATTTATTAATATAAATTACTTTCCATTCCATTCCAGCGCAGGAATGCCGTACGTTTCTTAAAAATAGCGTTCAATGAGCAGAAATGAGCTGTGCTTCTGAGCTTCTTTTAATATAATATACATTCCTTTCCAGATGGAGGTTTTTCATAGGAATGTTTCCCTTTTTCTTCAGGTATCAATCATATCAAAACAATTTAAGTACGGTAGCAATATGTTTACGTCATTTCTATAGGCGTGCTGTAGGGTGAGTAAATTAATTGGTAAACAGCAGTTCAATAAAGCTAATTTTAGAGATGATACTAATAATAATAATCATACTCACAATAATAATAATAAATCTCAATGGATTACGGTCGGTGGTACAGTCAGGCAAATTAACTCTATTTCCACTCGATTTTGTTGTTGTTGATCTATAGAGACTTTGGGACATTGTGGTTAAGTAGCCCCGTGTACTTGAGTGGGTATAATTTGTCTGATCGCCTGTGTCACTGTGATGTCTGCACTAGTGGGTGTGTTTATAATTGAGTTAGGATTTGAGTAGGAAGCAGCCGTGGCCTTAAGTTAGGTACCATCCCAGAGTTTGTCTACAGTAGAAGTGAGGGAAACCACGGAAAACCACTTCCAGGATGGCTGTGGTAGGAATTGAGTCCGCCCCTACTCAGTTTTGCCTTGCGAGGCTGAGTGTACCACGTTCCAGTACTCAGAGCAGAATTAAATTTCTTGACAGAGCCGGGAATCGAACCCGGACCTCCACGGTGATGCTTGGTATCAATAGATTCCGTATGACCAGTAACGCCCCCAGCAAGGTCACCCAGGGTCAAGTCTATCCTCTGAGAGAGAATCTGTAGGCTGGATAATACCGGAATTTCTTATTCTCTGCGTTCTCAGCAGTGTCGGTTTAAAGGAAAAACCCAGCCGCACTCAATTCCCTGCAATGTTATGCAAACCATTCCTCATTCTTATGTTCGCGATTTAACGCACATTTCTATGCCGCGGGGTTTAGTTTACACCATATGACGTCGTAGGGCGAACAAATAGTTGGCATTTAGATAGACTATTACTGGTTTAGGAACTAAACTGACTGCAATTAAAAACAACAAAAACATTCATGGCCTTGACCGGATTCGAAGTGGCAGCAAAGCATGAGCTCAGATACCTTACCACTGAGCTACGCTGGCTGGCTGGCTGGCCTCAGGTTAAGAACGTTATGCCTGGCATTTGTCTGGAGTTGAACCGGGATACAATGTCAAACCACTTCTAGGATGGGTTGGGTTGGAATCGAACCCACCTCTTCTCAGTTCTGCTTCACCCCATTCCAGCCCTCAGCCCAGAATTAAATTTCTGGGAATCGAACCCAGGATCTTCAGGACTGGACTCTCAATCAGAACCCCCGAGAACAAAGAAGACGGCAACTTTGAAGTAACAAAAAAATGAAAGTGATAGTATGGACATTGCTAACCACAATGCGAGGAAACTGTTTGTTGAACTGTGGCACATATTCACACAGGTAGGAGAGAAGGAAGTCCCTCCTAAAGGAATACATTTCTCCAGAATAAGCATTCTTGACTTTTAAGAAAGCTTACTGTGTGTGTGTATTTTATAGTGTGCCGTGTTTCTTGTAGGCTATTTCTATACCTAATTATTCTCAAACGTGAAGTGAGATGAGTTGTCTGAAGTGGTGGATGGATGTTACGCCCGGATGCCCTTCCTAACACCAGCTCATCACAGTAGTTGTTGAGAGATGAATGAAACTGAGCAAGGCACTGGAGGGAAGCGACCGTGGCTTGTTGGACTGTACCGTCCTGGCAATTTCATGAGAAAATGATTTTCAAGACAGCGGAAGATGGCGCTCAATCCCATTAAGCCCTCTTAGTACAGAGATATCCCGGATGCGTATTTAGAAACCCTTCCCGAGTTGAACCTGCCAGCTCGATTAGTCCATCTACATCTCCTCTTTCTTATGTTTTATCAACTCTGATTGGTTCGCACTTAGTGGACCCACTAGCAGGGTGCTGACATCACATTTAACGTATTGAGAAGGAGTACTGTATATCTAAGGTGGATCTACGTCCATAAAGCACAGTGACTTATATTCTTCGGTTACTTTCTTATTGAAAATGAAAATCCACAGCCTGCTTCCAGTCGACCGACCGGGTCAGGGAATGGAATCAATGAAGCCCCTACGTAGCGGCGAGGATATGAACTGTACCGGCTGCCGAAGCCTGTCGCACTCCGCTGGGACAATGATTAAATGAATGACAGATGAAATGAAATGATAGTGGAGAGTGTTGCTGGAATGAAATTGTTGACAGGGAAAACCGGAGTACTCGGAGAAAAACCTGTCTGCCTCCGTTTTGTCCAGCACAAATCTCGCATGGAGTGACCAGGATTTGAACCACGGACCCAGCGGTGAGAGGCCGGCGTGCTGTTGCCTAAGCCACGGAGGCTTATACTTTCTTATTAAAAGCTGAATTTTAAAAAAATATTGCTTGAAATTTCTGTGAAATCATATTTTCAAGACACAAACATGAAAAAAAGGCACAGGATACAAATATCATGCTTTTAATTTTAGTTGCTTCGCCATTTCTAATCGACGAGGAAGAATACTCTTTCCTGCCAATACTCCATATCGAACAGCTTTCCCAACACAAGTATACAGTAATTATTAATCGCGTAATAGGCCTAAATATACTGATAGGGAATAACATATTGTTACGGCTGTGAGTTTGTGTCATCGCTCGCCGCTTGAGTCACAACTGCCCCAGGGGCTGGGCTGTGGCATGCCTCCTGTATTGCGTGTGCCTTATGCAACAGGGCTACTAAGACAAAGGGATAGTCCAGAAGATTCGTGATTGGACCAGCGATGGAAACCTCGAGAAGCCGTGGACCCTGGATGGATCTAGAACCATTTATTGAGTCACCGGCCTGCTATATAAGAGTGACCCGTGAAGCAGTTGTTGTTGCTGTGTTTTACGAGCTAGTGCGAGCGATTATCTTGTGCGACAGAAGTGTGGTGACGAAGTGCTGTGCGAGTTACGAAATCCTGTGACATTGTTTCTCCAGCGTGTGGACAGCGAAATAGCCTGCAGCAAGTGAACGTAAGTAATTGTGGTCGGTGAACATAGAAGAGAGGAGCAGGTAGTTTCTGTCAAGGCCACCGTACTCATTAGGACGGATTAACTTCTGTGATCTGTTGACAAGTGAAAGGGGAAGTATTCTCGACTTGAGGAAACTGGAATAAGGCTCCTAATTGCTTGTATTTGCTGACTAGTGTAATTTTCTGGCCACAATAAAGTTAATTATTTCTTTAAGCTGTAATTGGTGTTGTGCTTTGTACCCCTACCGTAATCCAGTTAACAAAAGTGCCACTAGGGGGTGGCACGTAACAACTGGTGTCAGAAGCCGGATTACGAACTCAAGCACAACACCTGACGGTCCTGGTTTCAAAACCCGAGCAGGTCATTTTCTCTAATTTTCCTGTGAGTGCATGCCCTTTACAAGACAAACAACTAAAATGGAGGAGAAATTGGCAGCATTGCTAGAAAAGTTAACTGGCATGGAAGACGGCCAGAAGAAATTAGCCAAGGACCTGAAGGATGACCTGAAGAAGATGGAAGACGGCCAGAAGAAGATGGAAGACGGCCAGAAGAAGATGGAAGACGGCCAGAAGAAATTAGCCAAGGACCTGAAGGATGACCTGAAGAAGATGGAAGACGGCCAGAAGAAGATGGAGGACGGCCAGAAGAAGTTAGCAGAGGACCTGAAGGACGGCCAGAATAAGTTAGCAGAGGACCTAACCGCCAAATTTCTGGATGGCCAGAAAAATCTGGAAGAGTGTCTGCTGACGAAATTAGAGGAGAGCCAAAGGAAATTAGAACAGGGCCTACGTGAGGAAGTCGCGGCAGTGGAGGAGAAGTTCAACACCTTGCAAGTGGAAGTTGCCGAGCTGCGCCAACGCCCGCTGATGGGGGTGGAGGAGAGATTCAACGCTCTACAAAAGGAATTTGCTGAGCTGCGCCGACTCCTGCCGACAGGGATGGAAGATAGATTCAAAGCCCTACAAGAGGAAGTCGCCGAGCTGCGCCGACGCCCGCCGACCGGGGTGGATGAGAGAGTCAAAGCCCTACAAGAGGAAGTTGCCGAGCTGCGCCAACGCCCGCCCACCGTTACACCGGGAATATCAGGAACGGGACATAGCAGAGTGACGCCCCCAACCTTCGACGGAAAGGTCCCGTGGAGCACCTACTTACGTCAGTTCGAGGCGGCCTGTTCCATAAATAACTGGAACAACACAGAAAAGGCTACAGCTCTCATTGTAGCGCTGAGAGGTGACGCCCTTAACGTCCTTCAGGCCATCCCGACTGGATCCCAGGACTACGCTTCACTGATCGCCCATATGGAGTCCCGATATGGAGATAGCCATCTTCAGCAGGCCTACCAGATGCAGCTCCGGACCCGGGTACAGAAGAACGCGGAAACCCTGCAGGAGTTCGAGATGGACATCGCACGCCTCGTAAGGCTCGCCTACCCAACAGCGCCGGCCGACTTTGTGGAGCAGATAGCGACGCAGACTTTCACCGACGGGCTACGGGACTCGGACACTCAACAGGCGCTGCGTCTTGCGCGCAATAAGACCCTGGCAGATGCGCTGAGCCACGCACTTGAGTTCGAGACGGCAAAGCAGGTATCTAGAATGTGCGCGCGGGTGCGTCAGGTGGACGTTGACGAACCAGCCAAAGCCAACAAGACCAAGCCCCTGGCCGATGAACTGATGGAGGTGCTAGGCCGGTTCTTCAAGAGTCGCAGTACCACCAACAAAAACTTAGCCGAAGGACATCCGGTGAGGCGGCCCGGAAGAGGACTACCAACCTGCTGGACCTGCCGTAAGAGAGGCCACCTGAGCAAGGACTGCGGTGATCGCCGCCGCCAAGAGTTTCCGTCGGGACAGTCAGTCGTAGGGAAACCGCGCGGCCCAGGAAAGCAAGTATCAGCCAGCCATGAGGGGCGAAGGTTGGCTCAAGCCCCGGCAGTCCAAGTTCGTGTGACGCAGTTACGGAGGGATAAAAGCAGCCTGATGGTCGACGGATTCATCAACGGAGTGAGCTGGCCCATGCTAATCGACACGGGAGCATCGAGGACCATCGTCAGCCCCACCGTGATCCCGAAGTGGAGAGTGCAACCCACACAAAGGAACCTCCAGCTAATAACCGCGACCGGAGAGACCGCACCGGTACATGGCGAAGCATCACTGGAGTTCGTCATTGGTCGACGGGCGATAAAGCATCCAGTGCTTGTGGCTGACGTATCAAATGAAGTGATCATCGGACTGGACTTCCTGGACCAGAACAACATCATCTTGGATCTGAGTACCAACACTCTGCACTTCGGAAGGGAGGAACTTGCTTTGCGACCAGCACACGAGGCCGTCGCCGCACGACGAGTAAGGCTGAGAGAGGACGTCATCGTTCCCGCCAGGACGGAAGTCAGCGCTGCCGTAATTGTCGACGGAACAGCTGAGGGAGTGGCGGCTGTCATCGAACCAAAATATGAGGACATCCAGACAAAAGGGTTGCTAGTTGCCAAGACCCTCATCAACACGACGTCTCGGCCGTACGTCCGCCTGTCCAACCTGAACGACTACGACATTACGGTTCACCGGGACACCAACCTAGGAGTCTGCGAGCCCGTTACCTGGATTGCCCGCATCACAGATACGACGGACGGACACCTGCAGACGGACAACCGAAGAAGACGCGCCCTGCCAGAAGAACTACAGAAGCTGTACCAAGGATCCCAGGACCATCTAGACGAAGAGCAATCACGCCGACTTCAGGACCTGCTACGCGAATTCCAGGATGTCTTCTCCGTGGGGAGCAAAGACTTCGGCAGGACAAGCTTGGTCCAGCACAGAATCGACGTTGGTGACAGCGCACCGATAAGGGCCCCATTCCGACGTGTCCCGCTCGCCAAGCAAGCCGAAGTCGACCGGATGGTAGAAGAGATGAAGGAGCAAGGGGTGATCGAGCCATCACATAGTCCTTGGAGTTCTCCGGTCGTGCTAGTGAAGAAGAAGGACGGCTCCACCAGGTTCTGCGTGGACTACAGGCGGGTGAACGACGTCACGAAAAAGGACAGCTACCCTCTACCCCGGATCGACGACACGCTGGACACCATATCAGGATCAAGATGGTTCTCCACCTTGGATTTGAAGAGTGGCTACTGGCAGGTGGAGGTCCACCCGAAGGACCGCGAGAAAACGGCGTTCTCTGTGGGCAGCGGGCTCTGGCAGTTCACCGTCATGCCATTCGGTCTGTGCAACGCCCCTGCAACCTTCGAAAGGCTAATGGAGTCCATTCTGAGGGGACTACACTGGAAGACCTGCCTGGTATACCTAGACGACGTCATCGTTCTGGGGAGGAGCTTCGAGGAGCACTACAGCAACCTGAAGGAGATCTTGTTGAAGCTACGGGCTGCCCAGCTGAAGTTGAGCCCCAAGAAGTGTCAGCTCTTCCAGAAGCGGGTCCAGTACCTTGGGCATATCGTCTCCGAGGAAGGGGTGCGCACCGACCCAGAGAAGACCGCAGCTGTGAGGGAGTGGCCAGTTCCGAAGGACAAGTCGCAACTACGAAGCTTCCTGGGACTCTGCACTTATTATCGTCGCTTCGTGAGAGGATTCGCCGACATCGCCAAACCTTTACATCGACTGACTGAGAAGGACCAACTCTTCTCGTGGACAGCAGAATGCCACAGTGCCTTCGAACAACTCAAGCAGGCTCTGTGCGCCGCGCCTATTCTGGCCTACCCCAGACCTGGAACAAGGTTCATCGTCGATACCGATGCCAGCGACTTTGGCATAGGGGGGATCCTGTCGCAAGTAGTGGACGGCGAGGAGAGAGTAGTGGCCTACTTCAGCAAGGCCTTGTCAAAGCCAGAAAGGAACTACTGCGTCACCAGGAAGGAGCTGCTCGCCATCGTGAAGACCATTGAACACTTCCACAAGTACCTGTACGGGCAAGAATTTCTCATCAGGACCGACCATGCATCCCTGCGGTGGCTCCTGAACTTCAAGCAGCCCGAGGGTCAACTCGCGCGGTGGTTAGAGAGACTTCAACAGTACAACTTTGAGATTCAGCACAGGAAAGGCCAACTGCATTCTAACGCCGACGCCCTGTCACGAAGACCGTGCCCCGAAGACTGCACCTTCTGTGCCCGAAGGGAGGAGAACACCGGGATACTGTGCCGACGGACTACTGTGGAACTTCAAGGGAACTGGAGCCGCGAATCTTTCACGCGGGCACAAGCAGAGGATGATGACCTGGGACTGATAGCCGAATGGAAGAGGGCCTGTGTCCCCAGACCCGGGTGGAACATTGTGAGTGACTGCAGCCCAAAGTTTAAGTCCTACTGGGCACAGTGGGACTCGCTGATTGTAAGGGATGGCCTCATCTGCCGTACCTGGGAGAGCACCGACGGGAAGACATCTCGGGAACAAGTCGTCGTTCCAAAGGCTATGACGGAGGAAGCCCTGAAGGAAGTTCATGGAGGATCATCTGGTGGACACCTAGGGATAAAGAAGACCCTGGAGAAGCTGAGAGAGCGGTTCTACTGGATCGGATGCCGAACAGACGTGGAGAACCACTGTGCGAGGTGCCACGATTGCGCAGCCAGCAAGGGCCCAGGACGAAGACGACGGGGTCCACTGAAGACCTACAACGTGGGCGGCCCCATGGAGAGAGTGGCCATCGATGTTGCTGGGCCATTCCCGTTAAGCGAGGCAGGGAACCGCTACATATTAGTCGTCAGCGACTACTTTACCAAATGGCCGGAGGCGTATGCGCTCCCTAACCAAGAAGCCGCGACGATTGCAGAGACCCTGGTGAAGGAATTCGTCAGCCGGTACGGAGTACCCCTGGAGCTGCACTCCGACCAAGGGAGGAACTTCGAGTCGCAGGTGTTCCAGAACCTATGCCAGCTGCTGGGAATCCGGAAGACAAGGACAACGCCACTACACCCTCAGTCCGACGGGATGGTAGAGCGATTCAATCGCACCATCGAGAACCATCTTCGAATAGTCGTCAGCGAGCACCAGAGGGATTGGGACAAACATCTTCCACTATTTCTCCTGGCCTACCGCGCCGCCGTGCATGAAGCCACCGGGTGCACACCAGCCCGGGCCATGTTTGGGAGGGAGCTCCGTCTACCTGTCGATCTTGCCTTTGGCCGACCTGGGAATGATCCGATCCCGGTAAGCCAGTATTGTCAAGAACTGGTCGACCAACTGGAGGACGTGCACGCGTTCGCGAGGAGGAAACTGCGGATCGAGACCGACCGAATGAAGACCCGATACGACCAGCAGACGGATGCCGGCGGATTCCACGAGGACGACCTGGTCTGGCTCTTCAACCCATTACGGAAGAAAGGCCTGTCACCCAAACTTCAGAAGTCCTGGGAGGGCCCGTACCGAGTCGTGAAACGGATCAACGATGTCGTCTACAGGATCCAGCGGAGCCCGAGGGCGAAGATGAAGATCGTGCATCGAGATCGCCTGGCAGCCTACGGAGGGACACAGGCGGACCAATGATTGATCGGGACGATCAGCCTTTTTAGGAAGGGGGTGGTGTTACGGCTGTGAGTTTGTGTCATCGCTCGCCGCTTGAGTCACAACTGCCCCAGGGGCTGGGCTGTGGCATGCCTCCTGTATTGCGTGTGCCTTATGCAACAGGGCTACTAAGACAAAGGGATAGTCCAGAAGATTCGTGATTGGACCAGCGATGGAAACCTCGAGAAGCCGTGGACCCTGGATGGATCTAGAACCATTTATTGAGTCACCGGCCTGCTATATAAGAGTGACCCGTGAAGCAGTTGTTGTTGCTGTGTTTTACGAGCTAGTGCGAGCGATTATCTTGTGCGACAGAAGTGTGGTGACGAAGTGCTGTGCGAGTTACGAAATCCTGTGACATTGTTTCTCCAGCGTGTGGACAGCGAAATAGCCTGCAGCAAGTGAACGTAAGTAATTGTGGTCGGTGAACATAGAAGAGAGGAGCAGGTAGTTTCTGTCAAGGCCACCGTACTCATTAGGACGGATTAACTTCTGTGATCTGTTGACAAGTGAAAGGGGAAGTATTCTCGACTTGAGGAAACTGGAATAAGGCTCCTAATTGCTTGTATTTGCTGACTAGTGTAATTTTCTGGCCACAATAAAGTTAATTATTTCTTTAAGCTGTAATTGGTGTTGTGCTTTGTACCCCTACCGTAATCCAGTTAACAAAAGTGCCACTAGGGGGTGGCACGTAACAATATATTAATTACGGTACTGGTCACTCTGGACAATGACATTTACATACGAGTGGGGCGCATCTTCCTGAACCAATGAATGTCGCTGTTGCTCACCAAAGCTAGACCAATCAAAATTGGCCTGGCAAGCATGCAGGCGGAGTGGCCTGGCTCTCTGAGACATACGGTCGAAACGAGGAAGGCTTCTTAAATAAGCATCCCGGACCCATGGCCTTGCTCCTTAGCATTGTATGTTTAATCGTGCACCAACACTAGTCTAGGATTGTTATTACTATTAGTGGTCAATATGGCCCACAGTCTGATTGGTTGTTCTCTAGAAAACAGATAAACCGACCAAGTACTATTTTAGTTCACTTCGCATAATTGACCCAGCCACATTATCGGACCAGGGTCCACAAGGCCCGTTGGGGAATAATTAACCGGATTTGACTACATTTGTATTAACCTCTCACAGTCAGCGTTGCTTTGTAGAGCGCCGTAGGTACAGTATTTAAGTGCCAACCGGGAGATGTTGGACGTGAACTTGGGCTTGCAGGTCACCTGATGTAAAGGTGTAGGCCATTGCACTTTGTGCACGACCCCAGTTTCACGGAGAGGGGCTAATGGGCACGGTGCAGTAACTCGAAGCACGAGCGTCTTCGCAGTGAGACATACTCGCGCCGGACATTTAGCTGTCGTGCAATACACGCATTCATTTCACTCGTTTTTTTTTTCTTTCTTTGCATGAGAATGTCGGCTTGCGAAATCTGGAAGAGCAAGCCGATCAGGATCGATATCTGACACAGGCCTGGGGTCCGACTCCGTGCTGACGTCACCTGGCCCGAGTTAATTGTGGGCGCTACCCCATTACTCACGACACAATCCTCACACGCCCGCCTCTCGGGCCTGGCTTTCATTCTGTCGACGTTACAGCAAGCAGGGTTACTAGTAGATCTGTATTTCCCAGCAGTTAAGTAAGCATACATTTACCTTGGAACTGACTAAAATTAGACTCGGATTAAAACTTTCTCGCTAATGAATGGCCCCAGGGAAAAATCATTCAATTGGGAAAGTTGCGGAATCGACAGGAACATTTCTACGGGCATCACGCTGATCCATCAGAAAGGGGAGCGCAATCCAGCTCTACCGAAACACGGCGCGGCGCGGCGTATTAAAAAACTGAACTCTCATTAAAGAGGACCTAACTTGGGGAAACAATAGAAAGTATTAGTGGTAGTTTTAAAAGTAATTACTACACGGAATAATGTGCTATTTACCGGGCCTGAGATGCAGGGGTAGCACGCCTGCCTCTCTCACGGAGGTCCAAGCTTCGATTCCCGCCTCCGTCAGGGATTTCAGAAACTGACATGAGGACTGGAACGGGACGCACTCAACATCGTGAGGACAATCAAGCTGTCTGATCATAAAGGCAGCGTCCAAGTCAAGAATGCCAAGCATAACGGTTGAGGGAACCTTTCGCGCTGACTACGTGCCTCACCGTAACTCGACGCCAAATGGCTGAGCAGCGGTTGGTTGTTAGGTCAAGGTGTGAGTGAGATATGTGTGAACACCTGTGCGACGAATGTGCTTGAATACGATACTCTAAAGCAGCAGTTCCCAACCTGGGGTACGCGTACCCCTTGGTGGTACGCAACGAACCGGTTAGGGGTACGCCCAAAATTAACGGTAATGGCGGGCGCCATGTTCCCATCGTACGTGACAGTCGTAATGTAGGCTACCTGCGTGCAGTGCAGTTTTATTCACGCACGTCCAAATCAATGCTCTCACCCTTCCCCAACCCCAGTCACTTTCACCGCTGCACTGCGATCGTCTTGATTTGTCTATTTTCGCCAAAGTATTCGCTAGAATTAATTGGTTTTGAATAAAATAAAAATTAAAAAATCTTATGTATTGTAATTGTTTAATTCCCTCAGCTAAATGTTTATACATCATCATAAAATAAAAGTAAAATGGAAATTATACTTAGCATTTTATTGTATTGAAATGAATTGCATTCTAACAGCAAACAAATAATAAATTAAAAATATTTGTTAATGTATTCAAAAAAATAAGTTACAAATAGTTGTAAGATATATTTTATTATTAATGTTTTATTAGGTTCTGTAGTCTACATATTGTCCGAAAAATATTGAACGTTTCAAAAGTGTACTTTTTAGGGGGCACTATTTTAGATAAAGGGGTACGGGAAGAAAAAAGGTTGGGAACCGCTGCTCTAAAGGTTAAGTACGCTACTCATAACCTTAAGAAGATATCAGTGTGTATGCTCTAATTTTAATAGATTGTTGTGTAGCTTAACTATTTTCACATGCATAATATTCATATGCACTGTAGATCCCAATCATCATAGAATAGACTAACCCATTCAAACAACGAGATTCACTGCTAACCATAAATGCTAATATTAACAAGACAAGCTATACAAAGTATAATTGCTAAATACTTGAATAGTTTTAGACTTCAACCCTAGTGATCAGAATCTGATTATGACCGCGTAACGGTCGAAACGCGTAATCCTAAATTTCCCCTTTATCAATGAATAATATTAATGCATGTAATTTTATTCAGGATTAGTGTTATATATATTAACCCCACCTAATCTTATTAGGCAAAACCATGTTGACCGACTGAAAACCATAAATATTTTTTACAGGCAACACTGAAAGAAATGGCTTCAAAACTTCAGATATTATTGCAAGATTTTGAAACAGCAAGTTTATTCAATAATAAATTTTTGATTTTAATATTTTATATATTCAAGATGGCTGAGGTACATGATCTTTAAATAATATACCTGCCGTTATGGAAAACTACTTTTTCTTGCATGTATCAATGTGCTAAATTTCGTATCATTACAATGAATGGCTTCGGAGCTGCGGAGTCCAGTATCATAATCCAAAATGCCAGCTCATTTAGAGTTGGCAGCAATGACGTACTTGAAAAAACAAAAGGTCGGACCCCCCCCTAAAGAGTGCCAAGCATAACGGTTGAGGGATTGCATATTTCTATGCAGGCAATGAGAAGTTGTAAGGCAGGAACACAAACACAAACCGACAGACAGATGGACGGACATACAAAACCCCTGATTAACCTCATGATCCTACATCTACCTTCTCAAAATGTCAATGTATGTCTACCCCTTATTATTCCCGTTTTCCAACTGGGTCGGGGATGAGATGCGATGGAAGTCTTGGTGGCGATGGTTTTTACGGCCGGATGCCCTTCCTGATGCCAACCTCATGAGAGGAATTAATGAGAGATGAAATGAATGATGGTGAATGAAACTGGCAAGGATGTTGAAGGAAGCGGCCGTGGCCTGTCAGAAGGTACCGTCCCAGCATTTGCCTGGTGTTGAAAATGGGAAACCACGAAAAACCATTTCAAGGACGGCCGACGGTGAGGCTCGAACCCACGCGTCTACCGAGTCAGCAGAGAGCTTGGCCCCATTACCTAATGCTGCGCTTTAGCCCTTCTCAAAATGTCAATAGTGGGTTGAAATGTGTTTTTATATCCGAATTGGTGCAATTACGTACTAGTATAACGGCAAGATTGGTCAAAATGTTATCACTTGTTTAAGCAATATTGGATGTTGTCCCTGGAGTTAAAACACGTGTTATTAGATGTGTTTGTTGTTGTTGAACCGAAAGGTTTCTGGCAACGTGGTCATTAGTTCCTTACACTTGGACGTGCCTGTGTTTAATCTGTACATACTCTGTATAGAGTAGTGGCACATAAAGCTTTGTAATTTTTTAACCATTACAATTTTTCATGTATGCATCTTTTCTATGCGTGTTCATTGTATCATTCGATTCCCAGATTTCCTTTGGTTGCTGGTTACTCGCCTAGCGTGAGCCACACTCTGGACTCGGGCCTAGGGTGGAGATTCCAGTATGGGAAACCACGCTAACACACTTGTGAGGTGACGGATGGTGAGAGTGGTGTTCGAATCTCCCTCTCCTATCAGTTGCCCTTACCAGGCTGAGCCCACACACTTTCAACTGTCAACCCGAGAAATACATCGTCCGTGGCAAGTTGGGAATCGAATCCTGGTCGTCTGGCTGGCAGGCTTCTATTTCCACATGACTTTCGATATAAACACTTTCTGTTGTGAATAAAGTCAGTTCTCTGACTCTGGAGATAGCCAGTTTACAAATAAGGCTTAGGAAGTGTTGAACTGGACGAAGTTGTCAATGAGTTGGCGCTACAAATGATCACGCTGCTTTGCGTCGCGTCGCGTCGCGTAGGCGTCGTGGCGTCTGCCTCCCGTAAACCAGATAAATCACTTTCAATCTCCAAACCCCGGCAAAGGACCCTGTGGCTGGTCCTTGTTTCATATTGTATCTTCGTTTCCTCAGTCGATCAAAGGTAATGTGCCTGCCTCCTGATCGCGGGATCCAGTCCAGGCCAATGAAGTCACATTTTTGTTGAGCGTGAAAATTTCGCGGTACTCTTAGTCATTCGATGTCGGCTCATAAAATATCTCTCGTATTATTATTATTATTATTATTATTATTATTATTAGAAGAAGAAGAAGAAGAAGAAGAAGAAGAAGAAGAAGTAGAAACAAACCCAGTGCCACTTAGCCACGGAAGAGCATTGGCCTACAGATTGAGGCGTGATGAGTGGTCAGCACTTTGGGCCCTCTCGTCCGGTAATCTTGGTTTTCTTGACCGGCGCTCTGCCTCTCTGATCATACTGCTTCTAAATTGTCCTCAGTAGGTTGAGTGCACCCCTTTTCAGCCTTCATATCAGTTAATAAAACTCCTGACTGAGCCAGCAATCGAACCCAGGGCCTCCGAGTGAGAGGCAGGCGTGCTACCCCGAAACCACAGGACTGGCATTTTTGTTATAATTCATACATAAAACACTAAAATGTGTGGTTTAAGAAACTCAAGCTCGTAAACGAGAGGGAGTAAGAAGGTGCGGTTGGTAACAAAATCTTCCAAATCATCTCAATAGCACAGGAAAACTCTTGCATTTCATGAAGGGTCAACGGAAAGGTATCTATTTGTTTATAAAGTGCGTTTAAACAAATAAACAAGACGGTAAGCCCTGCCAGAAGTGTGTCGCGTCGAGCCCGCATAACAGTAAGGCAGGGCAGGTGATATAGCCTCTACACATGGGGTGCTCACTCGTAACCGATTGTACAAATGACCATTCAAAAGAAAGATAATTACCCGCAGCAGTGACGAACTGCACTCTGATTTCTCAAACAACGATAATTTGTTTAAAAAGTGCGTTTAAAAAAATAAACAAGGCGACAGCCCCTGCCTGAACTGTGTCGCATCGAGCCCGCATGACAGCCAAGCAAGGCGGGTAGTTAAACACCCGCAATATATCTCACACTGGCCCCCTAGTTATTATTATTATTATTATTATTATTATTATTATTAATATTATTATTATTATTATTATTATTATTATTATTATTATTATTATTATTATTATTATTATTATTGACTGGAGTCTGTTGAAACACTCCAATGACCTTTCAAATACAGAACTGTGTTTTGTTCGTAATGCCTGTGAATAATGCTTCACAATACGAAAGGGCGAGACGCCCCCTTTTAGCCCAGCTACCCAGGTACACGAGGAAATATTTTGTGCAGTCGAGCGCAGAACTTCCTATGTGTAGTCTGTACAATAATACCTGTACTGGCTTTATTTATAAAGAACATATCTACTATCATATGCAAAACTTTCTAACCACCTTCCAACCACTGAGCAAATCATAATACATACTTTCGAATAAATAAGAGACCTCTCGTCCATGTTTATGAAGATAATGTGTAAGTACGGTCAGCCACACCATATAACGTCTATTTCAAATGACAAAAGCCTTGTATATGGAATTAAAAACAAAATATTGCTTACAGATTTTTAATTTTTTTATCAATCTTTACAACTGCATCGAATGAGTCTATTGCGATATATTAAATTAAGGATATTATAGAACAGTATGTTGACAACCGACAGTAGTGGCTACGCTGGCTAAAGCGCAGTATTAGGTCATGGGGCCAAGCTCTCTGCTGAGTCGGTAGACGCGTGGGTTCGAGCCCCACCGTCGGCCGTCCTTGAACTGGTTTTCCGTGGTTTCCCATTTTCAACACCAGGCAAATGCTGGCCACGGCCGCTTCCTTCCACATCCTTGCCCAGTTTTATTCACCATCATTCATTTCATCTCTCATTAACTCCTCTCTTGAGGTTGGCGTCAGGCAGGGCATCCGGTCGTAAAAATCATCGCCACAAAGACTTCCATCGCATCTCATCCCCGACCCCGATGGAAAACGGGAATAATAAGGGGTAGACATACAATAGTACATTATGTTGACAGTAATCGCGAAACAAGTCTAATAGCGGCAGAGAAAGGCTATGCCATCAACTATGCCACGCTGTGCTCTCGACGAGCAGCCTTATGCTATTAACTGTGCCTTGCTGTACTGTCGACGAGCAGCCTTGTGCCATCAACTGTGCCACGCTGTACTGTCGACGAACAGCCTTGTGCCATCGACTGTGCCACGCTGTACTGTCGACGAACAGCCTTGTGCCATCAACTGTGCCACGCTGTGCTCTCGACGAGCAGCCTTATGCTATCAACTGTGCCTTGCTGTACTGTCGACGAGCAGCCTTGTGCCATCAACTGTGCCTTGCTGTACTGTCGACGAGCAGCCTTGTGCCATCAACTGTGCCACGCTGTACTGTCGACGAGCTGCCTTGTGCCATCAACTGTGCCACGCTGTACTGTCGACGAGCAGCCTTGTGCCATCAACTGTGCCACGCTGTGCTCTCGACGAGCAGCCTTATGCTATCAACTGTGCCTTGCTGTACTGTCGACGAGCAGCCTTGTGCCATCAACTGTGCCACGCTGTGCTCTCGATGAGCAGCCTTGTGTCATCAACTGTGCCACGCTGTGCTCTCGACGAGCAGCCTTATGCTATCAACTGTGCCTTGCTGTACTGTCGACGAGCAGCCTTGTGCCATCAACTGTGCCACACTGTGAACTTGACGAGCAGCCTTGTGCCATCAACTGTGCCTTGCTGTACTGTCGACGAGCAGCCTTGTGCCATTAACTGTGCCACGCTGTGCTCTCGACGAGCAGCCTTATGCTATCAACTGTGCCTTGCTGTACTGTCGACGAGCAGCCTTGTGCCATCAACTGTGCCACACTGTGAACTTGACGAGCAGCCTTGTGCCATCAACTGTGCCTTGCTGTACTGTCGACGAGCAGCCTTGTGCCATCAACTGTGCCACGCTGTGCTCTCGACGAGCAGCCTTGTGCCATCAACTGTGCCACGCTGTGCTCTCGACGAGCAGCCTTATGCTATCAACTGTGCCTTGCTGTACTGTCGACGAGCAGCCTTGTGCCATCAACTGTGCCACGCTGTGCTCTCGACGAGCAGCCTTATGCTATCAACTGTGCCTTGCTGTACTGTCGACGAGCAGCCTTGTGCCATCAACTGTGCCACGCTGTACTGTCGACGAGCAGCCTTGTGCCATCAACTGTGCCACGCTGTGCTCTCGACGAGCAGCCTTATGCTATCAACTGTGCCTTGCTGTACTGTCGACGAGCAGCCTTGTGCCATCAACTGTGCCACGCTGTACTGTCGACGAGCAGCCTTGTGCCATCAACTGTGCCACGCTGTGAACTTGACGAGCAGCCTTGTGCCATCAACTGTGCCTTGCTGTTCTGTCGACGAGCGGCCCTGTGTCATCAACTGCGAATACTGTGCTAGAACTACTAGTCTGGGTATGCACATTGATGACGATATTTGTATACATAGTCCACCAGAAATTTCAAATAATAGATATACTATAGCCTACAGTTCAGAAATTCTTATCATTGTGATGAATCTGGTAATTGTGATGTATTTTAATCATATACTGTAAAATGCTGTGATGAGTTTGTAGAATTAATTGCAGATAGCTTACTGTAACTAATGACCATGCGTTATAACAAGCATCACATGAAATAGCCTACTGATCACGATGGCGGAGACTGTTAACGCGCTAGGGCTAGCTCGTCCCTCGCTGGCAACGGCAGAACGTTGGTTCAAATCCCACATCGGCCATCCTGCAAATGGATTCCGTAGCTTCCCAGTTTCACTACCAGGCAAATGCCGGGGCAGTTCCTTTAAGCAGGTCCACGGTTGACTTCTTTCCAAAATCCCTACCCTCGCCCTTCCTGATTTAGACCCAAATTAGCGGTCACCTAGGCGATCGGCCTGTCACCATCCCCAGTTGTATCTGCTGACCAAGTGTTTTTACCTCCCAGACACCGTCCTTGTAACTGAAGAGAAATGAACCCTCACAGAGTCCGTAGATGAAGCCGAGCTGGGAGGATAAGCGATGTTTAGCCTACTTTTCACATTTTGCAAAAATGAGGAAAAAGTAGACTTATGAGATCGGGCAAATGTCTGTCTGTCTGTCTGTCTGTCCTGTCAGTCTGTCTGGCTGTGTGTGTGTCCCCCCCCCTATCAACTCCTAAACGGCTGGAGCAATCGAAACAAAATTTGGTAGGACTAAACAGCTATACCTGAATATCTCACGGCCATATTTGAAAATGATGTCAGTGCTACCAACTGCTAAAATATCGCAATTGAAATTTGAGCTCCATGTTGGATATCTTGGAAGGTATGAATGGGAGCTATTTCAAAATTGGCACACGTTTAGATAATAATATTGCAGTTTAATTTCCAGGAGGCCATACATGGCAGTGTTGCCAAAATGATTATAAGCCTGCTGATAGGTCCAATTTTTAATGCATATAACTTCTACACTATCAATTGGAATTCAACCAAATTTCGTATGTTGTATGTGTACATAACCAGATATGACTGAGCGTATTCTTAAGACCCGCCAGGGCTGCCAACTGTTAATAAATGCTCTTAATTTCCTTTATCCAAATACCAATATATCAGAAAGTATGTAAGCCGACAGCTTTAAACTATGCACACGTATAGTACCTGACATTCTATATTAATTTGGAGTAACTTATATACGTCAGTGCTACCAACATGATTCTAAGTCTGCTGAGAGGTCCAATTCTAAATACATGTAACTTCCATACTATCATTTGGATTTCAACCAAATTTCGTATGTGCTATGCATACCATAACAGATATGACTATGCGTATTCTTAAGAGCAACCAGGGCTGCCAACTGTCAATATGTGATGTCTCTATTGTTGTTACCCTAATATCAATATATCAGAAAGCATGCAAGCCAATAGCTCTAAACTTTGCACACGTATAGTACCTGGCTTTCTAGGTGAATTTGGAGTAACTAATATACGTCAGTGCTGCCAACATGAGTCTAAGCCTGCTGATAGGTCCAATTTTAAAATGCATGTAACTTCTATACTATCTAATGGATTTCATTCAAAATTGACACAACAATAGATCATGTTATTTCAGATTATTTCTGACCATTACATGCATGACATTGTTGCCAACATGATTTTACGCGCGCTGTTAGATCGAATGTTTAACTGCATGTAACGTCTATGCTATTCATTGGACTTCAACCAAATTTTGTATTCTGTACCTTAAGAGATGGAACTAAGAATATATTCAGTCACCAGGGCTGCCAACTGTAGTGCCCTATTAGGCTACATTTTTCCAGGTATACAGTATTTCGAACTAATTATAAATGTCGATATTACCAACTTAATTTCGTCATTATTCGAGATGGATCCATATAGATTAATCATTGGCATGAATCTTAAATTTTAAGGAAAGTAGGCTCTTTAGTTCGTCACGGAACTTCTTGTTAATAAATCATATTTCTTTACACTGCAAAACGGGGTTATGTTACCCTTTTCAACAAATAAAATTCGTGCTTCATTAGGTAGCCCATTTGTCTACTAAAAATGACGTCCTATAGTATACTTAAAACATAATAAGTCATGCTTGTCGCCGTTTGTCATATTGTCTAAATTAGCCATACAATTTAGATCAATCATAATTTCATGTGGATTCTATTAAAAAGAGGCGTACTGATACTATAAATATTGGTAACATACATAATCTGATAGCAAAAATCTTCTCCCGTGGTTAGTTTTGAACCCGTGATATCCGGAGTTACCACCACAGCCACAACAATTATACAACCAAGACGTAAAATACAGCGTCTTATTACCGTGCAAGTAATATAATAGATGTTTTCAGTATCTCCTTTAATATATTGTTCTTTTCGATAGTGTTCCAGCATGGAATTTAATTCTAATATCTCTCTAAATACCTGGATGTAGAGTTAAACAGTAGATTAGTATGTGAAGGGGTAGCCCAGTTCCCGCATTAAGGCTAAATATCACGATTTTTATTTTGTAATTCTGACACCACGTAGCAGCACCAAAGTGAGACAATTTCATTTTTCAGTTTTCTCTTGAATGGAAGCTCGTATTTGCGATCTGAAAACCACTATGTATACTAGAGTGCAATGGAATTGATATATATTCGATGCATTTTCCAAAATGTGAAAAACAAAAAAATTACTAGCAGTTTTTCATATTTCTGCTAAAAATACGAAGAGAAAAGTAATACGAAAACGGAGATTTATTTACTGATTTCAATGCATTTTTCAGAATTAAAATCGGGTGAATGGAATCGTCAGCATTAGTTTGGGAATTGTTTTGAAAAGGGTGGTAGAGGTAACGGTGCGGCCTCACAAGATCTCTTGCGCAAGGAAAATGACGAACCCGGCGGGTGGGCGAGGGGAGAAGGGAACGAGCTGACGACAGGAAGTAGTTCTCTTCCTCTTCTCATAAATATTATAGTTCGGCGAGTTACATGTACAAGTGCCTAGGCGTGGAACAATATCTGAGCAATAAAATTATAGTATATACTTATTGGCTTTCACGGCCCGTGAATTAAAATATAGCAGTGTCACGCTTATTGAACGTTGGCACAGTGTGTTAGTACAGATACATTTCTTACTTCCTCCAACATTCTTTTTGTTGTTGTTGTTGTTCTTCTTCTTCTCCTTATTATTATTATTATTATTATTATTATTATTATTATTATTATTATTATTATTATTATTATTATTGACAATAGTACATTGTAGGGACTTGGGACATCTTGGTCATCAGTCCCGTGTAGTTGATTATGTGTGTAACTGTATTAGAGTCAAGGAAGGGCAGGTGACCTGAGACTTCAAGTAAGGTACTATCTCGGCATTTGCCTGGGGTAAGTGTGAAAAGAACGGGGAAAACACACTTAGGATAGATGCTGGCAGCGCTGGATTCCCATTTAGGTAACCACTTTAGAGTTATTTGAAGATAAACTCCCGAACAAGAAACATATTGTTCCGACATTAGTAATACTTTGTAGGGCATAATTCTTACAGCACAGAGCAGCGACTGGTTTCACTCGATACAAAATTGAATACTCTATAGAAATATATGACTGGTTTGTAGATTAGATAGCGCGTTCTTGATATTTTAGAAAAAAGATGGACAAGATGTGTTCGTTTTCAGGTTTATTGCGAATCTATTCTAAAAACTATCAGTCCAACTCTAGGTATCGTCTTCTAGACATAACAAACAAGACCACAAACCGTGAAAAATTCAAATGGAGCCAGCTATTAACGATTTATATGAGGCCAAATGCTCACGCACATAGGCCTACATACATACATACATTGTGGTGATTCGGATGGGTCTTTGGTTCTTTTGACTCTAATTCCCATTTTTCTTCATGAGATCTTAAACGACACCGTGAGGCCAATCACTATACTTCAGTTTTTATGGAAGTAACAATAAAAGTTTATTTATGTACGACATTTTATTACAATAATCAAATTATGATAATGCACACCAAGAGCAAAATTATTATGTACATAGGCCTATACGGTATAGTATTTAAGTTCCTAAGATATTCTCATCTGCCTATTGTCAGCACAGGCAAGCGAGATAACTGGGTACTAGAACCAAAACAAAAAATACAGCACAGTATATACCTAATTATTTCCTGCTCATTCACTCAATGCTTCAATATTTTCCATATCAAAGATAACGTTTGATGAATTACACACACTCAGTGTTTTACTTCACCTCTGGTTCTCTTATAATCAATGATCTGGTCATCCTGGGATCAATGATCTCAGGCAACAAGAATTTCTCGTAGAAAGAACTTCAGTTGCTTAAGCATTTTTTGTCTCCAGAACATTTCGTCTCTCTTTATTGTTTCTATGTGAATGTCCTTAGGCGTCCATACTACAAAATAACATATTTCCCGCCGTATTATTTCCAACTGGCCCAGGATCTGGAAATAAAAATCATGCGAGTGTTTGAGAGTTATCATTCTGTTCTCTTCTGAATGGCACTGTTCTTGACATTCTCTAGGCTTTGTCTTTCGCTTACTTTCTGCCAAACAAAATTCCTTCAGCTTTTTTGCAAGCTTCTAGTATGGTGATATTACGTGCACAATAAGGGAAGTGAGAGCGAAAATTACTAACGTATTGAACCCTTATTGATCTTCGATAAATAAGTATTCATATTTATTATTATTATTACTACGGCCCAGGCAGCACATAAGGAAGTCGACTTGGATATTAGGGAGGCCAGCATTTCGTAATGATTGCAACAGAAGCTGAGTTGGTAGCTATTCCTGGGGGACGGCCAGAATTAGTCGAGTTCAAGGCCAAATTGTGCAACTACTGTACCAAAATTGGAGACATAAAGGAAGAATCACGAGGTCCTCTCAACGAACATACGATTGAATCAGCCAATCGCAAGAGACCAAGCCGTGACCACGAGGTGGACGGCGTCAGTAGTAAAAAGCGCGCGGAAGTGTGTATCTAAGGAACCGCCGAACGGATTAATCTCCGCTCGAGTAATTTGAGACGTTGGATTTATTTGGAGAAGAATGACACTAGCCCCATCTTTGTGAGACAAAAACTCTGGAAGTTTTTATCCGACTCTACCCCACTCCACCGCCCTTGTCAGTTTCTCATAAATAGTCTGGCCTGACGCCAATCTGAGTACTTATCTTGTGGAGCCTTCAGAGGCATACTCCACGCCAGTTTGTAGTGTGATTTTTTGACGCCAATCTGAGTACTTATCCTGTGGAGCCTTCAGAGGTATCCTCCACGCCAGTTTGAAGTGTGATTTTGACGCTCGAATTTATCGAAGTACTTATTGTGTGGAGCCTTCAGAGGCATACTCCACGCCAGTTCGAAATGTGATTTTTACGCTCTAAAATCAGTGAAGCTAATTTATTTTCTGAGCTCTGGGAAGCTAAAGTCGCAGCGTTTGCAGTATCGAATTTTAAAAGCTATTATACATTTTGTTCTAAAATCAACTAAATTGTGTGATCTAAATATTTCACGCCAGCGCGTGATAAACTGTAACATTCTTTTAAAGACGACGAGTTCAACTTTAAGGGGGAAGTATCGTATCACCCTAATTAGCGCTTACTAGAACCGAAGTCCACAAGACGGGACGGAAATACCGGACGAGATAGCGACTGCGAGTGCAGCCAGGATTTTGAACTTGTTAACGAGCCAGTGGCGCGGACTCGAGATGTATATTTTATGTATAAATTGTCTGTATTGTATGTGTGTTTTTATAGTGCGTATGTGCGATATAATTAGGGCCAGTCTTCGCTATTAATCGCAGTAGGACAATTGTGGGTGAACTGAGTAGCCTGCAAGCGATTATAGATAGGCAAATATTTAACATTGAACTTTTCTGCCAAGGAGTCGAGACCAAGATGATCAGCACGTGGTTTGAAGTTGGGATGAGCTTCAAGAAATCAACGCAGACGACTACTATGGAGTGCTAAATTGTCCATAGGGCAATGGGTTGAGGAGGATGTCCTTAGTCCTACATGCAGAAGCGGTGATGTACTAAAATTGGATTATTTCAATTATGTAGTTAGATTTGGCCGGGGAACTTTGTAAATAGTCATGTTTTTCTTTCTTGTTTTATTAGCTGTTTTTCTTGTACCGACACTATATGTTTAAATGTCCGTTGGCGCGTGGCCAAAGTGTTTGTTGATATTTTGATTTTTTTTTTGAGTCATGTGTAATGTACGCGGCGTGCGTGCGTGATTTTTATCCTTGCAATTGCGGAACCCGTTACATTCGATAAATGGTGCTTTATTAACGTTAATATTTGAAATAGGAATGGGAGGAAATGATTGTAAAACATTTTGCTGAACAGGTTATTATTCATGTTAGGGTAGCCGAGTGCACCAACTTAAAAGTAATTGTAGAACACCTTCGTTCTAATTTTGATAGATTTTTCTTGAGTCCTTTTCAGGTGACTAGTCACGGCATAGAACGATGGCGCCAGCATGTGGATATTATTTGTGTCTTTTATTTCAGGGTCTGTCACAACCCATACGTGTGATTAAGTGTGTGTTGATGTGTCTTGTGTGTGTTGATTCTACGTGAGGAGGGGGTAGTTGTCCTACCGCCCTTATATATTTTTGCTGCTGTTGTATTTTAGATGGAAAGACAGAGTGCTCTTGGGAGACTGCTGATTCTTGTCCATATGTTTTTCTGACACACACGTATTATTGTGCTTTGGGGCACATTTCTTCGAGGTTCGACCCCATGCTCTGGGAGGTCGAGGTTATTGACACGTGGGTTGACAGACATGCAGAGTTCCACAAACCGCCCGTTTTGCCTGTGACTTATTTTGATAGGCAGTCCTATTTGTCCGACTGAACCCTGTAAGCTTTCATGCAGCAAACCTGTTCATTGTGATGGCTAATTTTAAGCCATAATTAATTGGGGAGTTCGCCATGTGTGTAACGGATTGTTGTACCTTGTATGGATAAGAATATTGTGGTTAACGTAAATGTTGGCTGTTTGCCTATTGCTTTGTTGATGACTCGATTTCATGTAATTTTGTTTGTCACACCCGTTTGGTGTAGTGGTAGAGTATTTGTAAATTTTGACAGCGGTCATTTGAGTATTTTTCTATTGGTCACGTGTTAATGTACTTGTGTTGATTTGTGTGAGAAGTCCTAAGTTTTTAGGCAGTAAATGTTGCTACGGCAATTTAAGTCCAATTTCACGCGGAAATTTTGTGTTTGTTTATAGTAGATTTAGGAAGTGTCGGTTTAATTTAAGTATTGTAGTTGTGTTCCCTTGTGTCGGTCTAGCTCTAGGAAATGCGGATTCGTTGTTTGAAGGGTCATTCTGGATGATAACGAATCACGCATTCAAAGTACACATCGTGGTGCATGTAGAACGGCGTACGCACTTATATGGTCACTTTGGTATCGTTTTATTTAAGGACACTTGGTCCAGGTAATTAATCTCTCCAGAGATATCGCCCAAATTTTGTTTGGCATTTTTATTAAGCGGGAGTCAGTTGGGAGTTTTTGTTGTTAATTGTTTATGTGTAATTATGGTGATTTGTTATTAAATTCAGTTGTTTTAACCCTGGCTTCACTCTTTCCTGCATGTTATTTTGTTATATGTTACCCTGCAAGTTAATGAAGCGCCCTGACAGCAACTTACGAATATGACCTGTTACGCCCCGAATTTGAGTCTCATATGCTTCTTTGCAAGGGTTCATAAAACAAAAATGGCTGCCCAAGTGGGGATTGTTGTTGTTGTTGCTTCGCTGATCTCATATTTATTTCGTTGAGAAATGATGCCAGGTCAAGCGGACATGTAAATTCAGTAAATGGAGGCGATGTTGTACCGCCATGTGCATTAGTAAAATCACTGAGTTCCTAAAGTTAGAAATATTGAACAAGGTTAGAATTTGATTTGGTATTTGTTATAAACTTGTTCTGGCGCCCACATTAAAATTAGAAATTTGCATTATTAATGAACTCAGTCAAAGCAGGAAGATGTTGCCTTATATTTGACATTTAATTGACTTCGGTTAATTGGTGTTTCGTAAATTCTGTTGGTTAGGAATTTAAAAGCAGATCACTAGGGGTTATTTTGTTGTTTGGGAATAAGTGTCTTTGTGTTCAGTAAATTTTGTTACTGAAATTTTCATTAAATTAGAGCCAGTAATATTTAAATGTGTGACATGTATGTGCGTATAGGGCTGAAACCTTAGCCCATAACCCTGTTTTTCTCTGAATATATTTTGTGTGTGATATGGCGAGTGTTGATGAGATAAAGGCATTGTTAGAACAGATGTCGATCCAAATGTCCGCGAAAACGGAAGAACAATTAGTGCAGATGTCCGTAAAGACGGAAGAACAATTAAAAGAACAATTAGAAGCTCAGCGTGAGCATAGTGAAAAACAATTAGAACAGATGTCCGCGAAAACGGAAGAACAATTAGTGCAGATGTCCGTAAAGACGGAAGAACAATTAAAAGAACAATTAGAAGCTCAGCGTGAGCATAGTGAAAAACAATTACTTTATATGAGCGGTAACATTTCGGTCCAGTTAGAAGTCCAGAAATTAGACACTGACAAACAATTCAATGAACTAAACCACAAATTGTCACAACAGGCGGTAACACAAACCGAACAGTTAGGAAAAATCACAAATGATATTAATCAGAGCGTTCAAAAAGTAGAGAAACTGGCAGGCGAGGTTGCGGAAAACAACATCAAACAGTTAGGCGAAATGAAGAAATTGGAGGCGAAATTTGATAACAAATTAGTACAATTTGACGAGATGGTGGCAGATAAACTCAAGCAGATAGAGGCAGCATGTGTCAGTAACACCGCGGGAGTGAAGAAAACCCAAGAGAAACTACAGCAGCAAATTAATTCGGTAGATAACAACGTGCTGGAATTAATAAAGGAAATAGATAAAGTCGAAGTTAAGGCTGAAACCGAGCGGATACACTTGCGGGAAAATTTAGAGGAGCAATTAGGCAGAACACAAGAGATCATAAGAAAAGAGATGGAAGGCCAGCTAATAAACACACAAGAGGTCATAAGACAAGAAGTAGGGGAGCAGCTCGTCAAAACTCAGGATAATCTGGAAGGTCAGCTAATAAAAACGCAAGAGGTTATAAGAGAAGAGGTGGGGGAACAACTAGTGAAAACGCAGGAACGGATACGTGAAGAGCTAGAGAAAAATCAGGAGAGGAACGAGGAGAAAATAAATAGCTTAAAAAGTAGGATCCGGCGAGATTGGGACCAGCAGGCTCATGCGAATAAGGAAGACAGGCTGGCAGTTTTAAAGCGAATGCAGGCACTGGAGGAAAATATGAAGTCGAAATTACAGGAACATTCAGAATTAATCATAAAAAACGAGATTAGATCGTTAGAGAATGCGACATTATTTCCAAACGAAAATATTCCGGAAAAGCAAACAAGTATTGGAAGTCCGGCAGGTTCGAAGTTGGCTGAGGACACGAGTCGGGGTCAAAGTCCCAGACTAACGACTAATGCATTCCAGCAGTACAGGGGGGAGACTTCAACTCCGCAACCGAACTTGGCACCAGCCCAAGTCATCCAAGTCATTCGGGGTAATGATTTTAAGCCCGATAAGTTTAAAGAACATTCAGGAACCACTCCCAAAGCATTTCTACGGCAATTAACTGACTACTTTAATGACCAACACATCGGCCCGGAGAAACAATTAAGACTGGTGGAGAAATTTTTAGAAGGACCTAGCCTGACCTGGTTTTTAAGTTTCAAGTACACGTTTACAGACATGACTCAATTCCGCGAGGCGTTTTTGAAGAAGTTTTGGAGTCCTTCGTTACAGCAGGGGTTAAGAATGGACCTGTACACGCGCAAATACCACAGTACACATCCAACCCGTTTTTCAGAATTCTTCAGTCAGCAATTGGTAAAATTCAGGGATTTTGATGACCCGCCTAGCGAGCCGAATATGGTTCTAACCATCGGAAAACAACTCCCAATGCATATCCAACAATTATTAGTCGCAGGAAATATTCAGACCGCAGTCCAAGCCGAAGAATTACTCAGACACTTAGATGAGACGAGTATGGTAAGCCCACAGACAGGAAGAAGGAATTTGGAATGTGTCAACACGGCAGAGGTAGTTCAGGGACTCCAAAATAACCACGGCCAGGGGAACCAAAGTAAGACACAATCCACAGGGACACAGTTCACGCCAAGAAGACAAGATTTTGACGGCCGAAACCAGTTCCATAACAACAATCAGAATTATCAGAATAACCGCGGGAGATATCATCAGAATAACCAAAATCAAAATAATTAGTGGACGTACCAGCGGGAATACACGAATTGGAGGGGAAACCAGAGACAAGGTAGACCTTACCAAAGAAATGGAGATGGTAGATGGAGTAACGGCAGGGACTATCGCCAAGAAAACAGAGGAGATTATAGGAATAACTGGGACGAACGATATATTGAATCCCGTAAATACTTGGATCAATTATGTAATGAAGAAGCGGAGAAGGAGAAGTGGGGGCGTGCCATGGCAAACAGACAGAGCCCAGACAACCATCAAGGAGAGGGGGCAGAGAGTTTACTGAGGCAACAGGAGCGACAGAATGATAACCGGCGAAACACATCTAATGGGGCCCGGGATAAAAAAAAACCCAAATGAACTGAAAGGAGACAGGCTAAAAACGGAGATCGCCAGGGAGCAAAAAGAGATGATAGTGGCCAATATAGAAGAGTGGGTAGCATTCCCAGACGACTGCCTGGAGGAAGTGGTGAAGAACCGTGAAAATGTTATCAGACAGCTACCAATTATTTACGCGCATATTGGAGGTATGAGGGTGAGATGTTTGATTGATACAGGTAGCCAGGTGAGCTTAGTCACTGAAATTTTGATTAAAGAAATAGCAAGAAAACAGACTGTTCCTATTATGCCGGTACCGCTAATGAAAGTCAGAGGTGTCATTCCTGACAAAACTATGAATTGTAAACAGCAAGCATTTCTAGATCTGGAAATATTGAACCATACTTTTTCGCAAACATTCATTGTTATTCCAAAGATGAACTACAATGTAATTTTAGGAGCCAACTTCATCTGCGATTTTCATGCTGTAATTGATTTACATAACAACACTGTAAGCTTCAAACAAGTAGAAGGATTGGATCATGTGGGTTTAAATATGGAAGAGAATCCGCTGGAGAGAGAGGCCAATACTTGGGTTGTTGAGGAATGCACTAATGAGGCCGGAGATAAGATCTTGAGGGGAGAGCAAGTCAACCAGACAGCAGTGCTAGAAATGGACAGCCGAGATATTTCGCAGGAACTTTGGGTGCATTTGGCGGAAGAAGAAATGGGCGGAACCAAATTCGAAATTCTACTTCAGGAGCGACTTAAGGAAGCCATCGTAGGGGAATCTGATAGAAGAAGATTGGAAGAAATTTTAAGATTACATAAAGGAGCGTTTGACACCGTACCTGGGAAAGTTTTAAATTTTCAATATGCGATGCAGGTAACAGATTGGACCCCATTTAAAAGTAAATTGTACCCGATCCCAGAGAAGCATTTTTCTCAGGTGAAGGACATTATTACTAACTTATTAGATTCTGGCATGATAAGGAAAGCTGCAACTCCTTATCTGAACGCAATATTGGCTGTGACCAAGCCAAACGGATCAATTAGGCTATGCCTAGACGCGCGAGTTTTAAATAGCAAACTGCTAGTTGAGCACGACCAAGCACCGAGGATCAAAGATGTTTTGAAAGGCTTCCGCGGGAAGAAGATATACTCAAGTGTTGATTTGACGAATAGTTTCCACCATCTTGAACTTGAAGAAAAATCCCAACTGTTGACGGGATTTTTATTCGATAATCAAAGTTATATCTGGTGTCGAATGCCCTTTGGCGTGAAAACTGCGGGATGTGCACTCATTAGAGCACTCGATAGAAATCTGACTGAGGAGGTCAAGAACTTCACCACGAGATATGTTGATGACATATTAATCGCTTCTGAGACAATGGAAGAACACTTGATAAATTTAAATAAACTGCTGGACAACCTGAGAACCATGAACTTCAAGATCAACTTAAAAAAGTCACATTTTTGCCAGAGCGAAATTTTATATTTGGGACATATAATTGATGTCGAGGGCGTGCGGCCTAATCCAGCCAAGATTGATGCTATTAAGAAATTTCCCACACCTACCAAAGTCAAACATGTTAGAGCATTTTTGGGAGTGACAGGTTTCTTCAAAGAAAATTGCCCTGGTTACACAGAAACAGTAGCGCCTATGCAGGAGATGTTGAAGAAAGCGAATCGATGGTCGTGGAACGAGGAGTGCGACAGGTCTTTTAAAGCAACGAAGGATTTATTGGAAAACTGTGTGAAACTTGGATATCCGGATTTTGAGAAACAATTTATCATTCAAGCAGATGCTTCGTTAATTGGGATTGGTGCTATGCTGTACCAAGAGGACGCTGAAGAACCCAAGAAGAAATCCTATTTGGCATTTACGAGTCGTAAATTACGGAAACATGAGAGGAACTACACAGTTACGGAACTTGAGCTACTAGCAATTCTATATTCTCTCCAACAGTGGCGCAAGATGATCTATGGTTATTCCATCATTGTTAGAACCGACCACCATGCACTGACATTTTTATTTAAGACAACAATAGCAAGTGAGAGAGTTACGCGCTGGTCCATCTACATACAGCAGTTTGACATCACAATAGAACATTGTCCTGGGAAATTGAACGTCATACCAGATGCCTTGAGTAGAAACCCTGAGGACGGAAACGAAGTAACAGCGGAAGTTCACAATATTACCTTGACACCTAAGGCTCGTGAGTTTTTGGCAAGATTGAAGGATATTCGGAAGGAGCAAGAAGCTGACCCATGGATGATGATGATGATAAAATTCTATAGGAAGGAGTTACAACCAAATTCACCGGAGTACCGGGAAGCCAGTGCTAAACAAGCGAGATTTCACTACTTGAATAACTTGTTACATAAGTACGTGGATGAGCATCATACTAAACTGCGGATCTTAGTTCCAGCATCACTACAGAGGGGATTAACTTGGCATGTTCACGAGAGCCTAGCACATATCGGCACGGATAAGACTGAAGCTACGATAGGGGAGACCTTTACTTGGCCCAAGATGAGATTCACCATTGTTGAAGTAATTAGAACGTGTGACGCTTGTCAGCGCACAAAGCCGAACAACTTTATTCTGAAACAACCTCCAAGACCACTATTACCGCAGAAACCATGCGAGATGCTCGCGATTGATTGCTTTGGTCCTTTAGTAAAAGGAAAGCGTGGATGCCGACACCTCTTGGTATGTGTCGATGTATTTTCGAAGATGGTCGTGCTATGTCCTATTCAGAAGACGACATCAAGACAAGTCCTTAGTCGAATTAAGAACAAAGTCATTCCGATGCTTGGGAAGCCGGAATCCATTCTATCAGATCACGGTACCTATTTCACAAGCAATGTTTTTAGGCAAGGTTTGGAGAGCCTAGGAATAAAACACATATTTTCAAGTATTCGTCATCCTTGTGGAAATCCGAGCGAAAGAACAATTCGCTGTGTCGCTAAATACTACAGAGTAATGATTCCTAACGAACACAATAAATGGGTAGACAAAGTAGGGGAAATTGAGATGTGCATGAACACTACTAAGCACGAGTCGACGGGTCAAGTCCCACTGATTGTACACCACAACAGATTGCCGGAAAGAACTTGGGACAAGATCATTCCTTGCCCAAGGGATCCATTATTAGCGCATGATTTGCGAATCCAGCGAACGAGGGAGCACATGAGGAACCAAGCGGACCGAAGGCTGAGACGGTACCGAGGAAAGAAGTTTCACCGAGAGTTACAAGAACAAGAATTAGTGTTGGTTCGTAGACCACCGATCTCCGACCCTAAGAACAAAGTCTTCGCCAAGTTCTGTCCGAAATTCATTGGCCCGTTCCGGGTAATTAAGAATCTGGGTAACAATGCCTACAGATTAGAAGAAGTGAGCACTGGTGCAAAATCTGTTTTTAATAGCGCCAATTTGAAACCGTACTACAGAAGGGAACCATTTGATGATTAGGAAAGATGATATGTGCAGAATCTGTATTGCCAAAAATTTTATATTTTTTTGAGAGCAAACACTCAAATCCACGGGGAGCGCGTGAGTACGCACTTTGTTTGTAAACAACGAGCAGCTGAGACGACGGGAGTGGCAACTACGTGAGGAGAAGGGGGAGACCTAATGAAAATATGAATGACATTCCAGCGAGAAGGGAGCACACTAATTGAGTCAGAGGGGCATACACTCGAGCAGCTGAGTGAGATTTAAAGAGATGTGTCGTTACTACAGTGGATTTTGTTTTCGAAATCCAAACCAATAAATTGTTTCGAATTTCAAAACCTTGCTGAGGATAAATGAACCCTTATTGATCTTCGATAAATAAGTATTCATATTTATTATTATTATTACTACGGCCCAGGCAGCACATAAGGAAGTCGACTTGGATATTAGGGAGGCCAGCATTTCGTAATGATTGCAACAGAAGCTGAGTTGGTAGCTATTCCTGGGGGACGGCCAGAATTAGTCGAGTTCAAGGCCAAATTGTGCAACTACTGTACCAAAATTGGAGACATAAAGGAAGAATCACGAGGTCCTCTCAACGAACATACGATTGAATCAGCCAATCGCAAGAGACCAAGCCGTGACCACGAGGTGGACGGCGTCAGTAGTAAAAAGCGCGCGGAAGTGTGTATCTAAGGAACCGCCGAACGGATTAATCTCCGCTCGAGTAATTTGAGACGTTGGATTTATTTGGAGAAGAATGACACTAGCCCCATCTTTGTGAGACAAAAACTCTGGAAGTTTTTATCCGACTCTACCCCACTCCACCGCCCTTGTCAGTTTCTCATAAATAGTCTGGCCTGACGCCAATCTGAGTACTTATCTTGTGGAGCCTTCAGAGGCATACTCCACGCCAGTTTGTAGTGTGATTTTTTGACGCCAATCTGAGTACTTATCCTGTGGAGCCTTCAGAGGTATCCTCCACGCCAGTTTGAAGTGTGATTTTGACGCTCGAATTTATCGAAGTACTTATTGTGTGGAGCCTTCAGAGGCATACTCCACGCCAGTTCGAAATGTGATTTTTACGCTCTAAAATCAGTGAAGCTAATTTATTTTCTGAGCTCTGGGAAGCTAAAGTCGCAGCGTTTGCAGTATCGAATTTTAAAAGCTATTATACATTTTGTTCTAAAATCAACTAAATTGTGTGATCTAAATATTTCACGCCAGCGCGTGATAAACTGTAACATTCTTTTAAAGACGACGAGTTCAACTTTAAGGGGGAAGTATCGTATCACCCTAATTAGCGCTTACTAGAACCGAAGTCCACAAGACGGGACGGAAATACCGGACGAGATAGCGACTGCGAGTGCAGCCAGGATTTTGAACTTGTTAACGAGCCAGTGGCGCGGACTCGAGATGTATATTTTATGTATAAATTGTCTGTATTGTATGTGTGTTTTTATAGTGCGTATGTGCGATATAATTAGGGCCAGTCTTCGCTATTAATCGCAGTAGGACAATTGTGGGTGAACTGAGTAGCCTGCAAGCGATTATAGATAGGCAAATATTTAACATTGAACTTTTCTGCCAAGGAGTCGAGACCAAGATGATCAGCACGTGGTTTGAAGTTGGGATGAGCTTCAAGAAATCAACGCAGACGACTACTATGGAGTGCTAAATTGTCCATAGGGCAATGGGTTGAGGAGGATGTCCTTAGTCCTACATGCAGAAGCGGTGATGTACTAAAATTGGATTATTTCAATTATGTAGTTAGATTTGGCCGGGGAACTTTGTAAATAGTCATGTTTTTCTTTCTTGTTTTATTAGCTGTTTTTCTTGTACCGACACTATATGTTTAAATGTCCGTTGGCGCGTGGCCAAAGTGTTTGTTGATATTTTGATTTTTTTTGAGTCATGTGTAATGTACGCGGCGTGCGTGCGTGATTTTTATCCTTGCAATTGCGGAACCCGTTACATTCGATAAATGGTGCTTTATTAACGTTAATATTTGAAATAGGAATGGGAGGAAATGATTGTAAAACATTTTGCTGAACAGGTTATTATTCATGTTAGGGTAGCCGAGTGCACCAACTTAAAAGTAATTGTAGAACACCTTCGTTCTAATTTTGATAGATTTTTCTTGAGTCCTTTTCAGGTGACTAGTCACGGCATAGAACGATGGCGCCAGCATGTGGATATTATTTGTGTCTTTTATTTCAGGGTCTGTCACAACCCATACGTGTGATTAAGTGTGTGTTGATGTGTCTTGTGTGTGTTGATTCTACGTGAGGAGGGGGTAGTTGTCCTACCGCCCTTATATATTTTTGCTGCTGTTGTATTTTAGATGGAAAGACAGAGTGCTCTTGGGAGACTGCTGATTCTTGTCCATATGTTTTTCTGACACACACGTATTATTGTGCTTTGGGGCACATTTCTTCGAGGTTCGACCCCATGCTCTGGGAGGTCGAGGTTATTGACACGTGGGTTGACAGACATGCAGAGTTCCACAAACCGCCCGTTTTGCCTGTGACTTATTTTGATAGGCAGTCCTATTTGTCCGACTGAACCCTGTAAGCTTTCATGCAGCAAACCTGTTCATTGTGATGGCTAATTTTAAGCCATAATTAATTGGGGAGTTCGCCATGTGTGTAACGGATTGTTGTACCTTGTATGGATAAGAATATTGTGGTTAACGTAAATGTTGGCTGTTTGCCTATTGCTTTGTTGATGACTCGATTTCATGTAATTTTGTTTGTCACACCCGTTTGGTGTAGTGGTAGAGTATTTGTAAATTTTGACAGCGGTCATTTGAGTATTTTTCTATTGGTCACGTGTTAATGTACTTGTGTTGATTTGTGTGAGAAGTCCTAAGTTTTTAGGCAGTAAATGTTGCTACGGCAATTTAAGTCCAATTTCACGCGGAAATTTTGTGTTTGTTTATAGTAGATTTAGGAAGTGTCGGTTTAATTTAAGTATTGTAGTTGTGTTCCCTTGTGTCGGTCTAGCTCTAGGAAATGCGGATTCGTTGTTTGAAGGGTCATTCTGGATGATAACGAATCACGCATTCAAAGTACACATCGTGGTGCATGTAGAACGGCGTACGCACTTATATGGTCACTTTGGTATCGTTTTATTTAAGGACACTTGGTCCAGGTAATTAATCTCTCCAGAGATATCGCCCAAATTTTGTTTGGCATTTTTATTAAGCGGGAGTCAGTTGGGAGTTTTTGTTGTTAATTGTTTATGTGTAATTATGGTGATTTGTTATTAAATTCAGTTGTTTTAACCCTGGCTTCACTCTTTCCTGCATGTTATTTTGTTATATGTTACCCTGCAAGTTAATGAAGCGCCCTGACAGCAACTTACGAATATGACCTGTTACGCCCCGAATCTGAGTCTCATATGCTTCTTTGCAAGGGTTCAGTATATTGGTGAAAGATCCATTACTAATGGGTGCGGAAAGTTCCATGGTATTGATGTCACCGGTTCCACTTGAAAAAGTTGTGTGCAAGGCATATTATTAGGATCAGAACATGGTTGAATTGCTAACGATTCTCTGCAAAAGTAAACATATTGTAACGTAGTTAGGACTACATAGGTTGAAGATCACGAGGGTTAAATTAATGGAAACCAATTTCTAACATACAAGATATTATTGTAATGAATTAGTCAGAATTCCACTGAATAATAAAAATACCAATAATAATAGTAGTAGACCGGTCAGGCCACTATCAGTACCACTAACAGTTTGATGAAATATTAACATTAATGGGAATCAACATGAGAAAAGCGTGAGCTGATTACGTTGGTGCTATGTGCACATGATATCATAGCATAACTGTTGATCAATAAGGATGAATCTACAGTACGATAACATCCAGTGCAAATACTTGCTCATGAGGTTTTTTTCTTGAAAGTAAATCCATAAAATTCATGTAGGTACCTATTTATATTAGTGTTAGATGAATCAAGAGGAAACAGACACAACTGAACTTCAGGTGCAACCACAATGGCAGGTTGATAGACAGGTGTTGAACTAGTCAATGAGAGACGCTTGACTGATGACAGTTTCCTAGGGGCAAAAAATCATAAAATAAGAAGGAAATTCTGAATGACAATAAAGATCTCCGGTAAGAAACATTGTTTCAGTTCCTTACCTCTTCTTTCGTTCAATACGCCAATTCACAAGCTCTGCTGAGACTTTTCTTCGTTTTCTGTGGGCGTACAAAGAAAATGGATATTTATGCATAATGCTTGCACCTGGAGAACATGGAGCTTGACTGACGTCAGTATTTCCAGAAACTAATTTTCCATTTTCACAATCGGCTACGTCTTTCCTTTCCACGCAACGCATTGTTTTCATTTGAAGTTGAACTTGCTTCTCTGAAAAAAGTTGACACTGAATTGTTCGTGAACTTTGTACTCCTACACTTATGTATTATAATTTTTAAAAAACTACACCCGTGGCGTGACAGCCAATGAAGGGCCTAGGCCTACCAAGCAACCGCTGTTCAGCCATGTAGCGTGCAGATGGCGCGGTGACGTTTAGTCATCCAACTTGTACAGGTAAATTATAAGTGAAATCAAAACTGCTCAGTACATTACAGATTCTCTAATGCAAGCGTAAAGAAATATATAATTCCAAATATAAACTGGGGGAAAAAATCTTATGGGTGTGTAGAGGTTTTTATTTTTAGGGCCTGGCTTCCTTTTCTTGGTACATAGTCGCAAGCTCCTCTGGGATTTAGTGGAACGCCCTTCAAGGAATAGAAGTTATGGGCTAAGTTACTCACTGTTACCCAAAGATCTAAACAGACCTTTAAAGGCAAACCTAATGCCGATTTTCGTTTATACTGGACGTCACATGAAGTAGCCGATGATCAGTTTTCACTGGACTGACTGTACCCACACATTACAAGAATTCAACTGAAAATAATATATTCATAAATAGGGACAACCTACAGGACCCGTAGGAGAAATCTCGCATTTCGCACAACAGTAAAGCTCGACGCGTCACAGTTCTGGCAGGGGCTATGGTCTTCTTTATTGGTTTATATATATATTTAATTATTTAGTTAGTTACAAATTGTCAAGATTTATGAAATGAGTGTGCAATTCGTCACTGCTTCGGCTAATTCACTTTCTTTCGAATGCTCACTTGTTACGATCGGTTACTTGTAACTGCCCCAAAAAGGTATCTATAGGCCTACATACATATGGTGACCTAGATAATACCACCACCTTGCAACAACAATCACCAACACTTTATAAACACGGGAGCGAATGTGATGACGACTCATGCTTGAGACACCCGGTATACAGTAGTCTAGTTGATGGCAATTATAAAATACCTCATATCTTACGGCTTTAGGTTTACTTTAGCGGGCAAAATGCTACTTGAAACGTTCTAGGATGATATTCGTTCTAAAACGTAGGCTTGCAAATCGTTTGCCTTCATGCTGGAATGCACCAAATCAGCAAATACCAGCTTAAGGCTTTTAAGAAATTGCTAGACGCAGAAATCTCTCCAGATATGGAGATTTCCTTATTGATAACACAGCAGTCTTGTTATTGCTGTGCTTCGATTTCTATCAACAGAGTGCAGCAGCGACGATGTTGGTCCATTAATAGACCCACAGCCTTTGCGATACAAGGTGCGCATTCTCCGATTGTTTTCAAAGCTATGAAGTAATACGCTTTCTCTTCAGTCTGGCTTTTCTCAAGCCGGCCACGTAATTCACTTGGGGTAACGACCAAATTATACACTCATATCCACCACTAAGTATTCCCATTTTCAACGGTGTCAGAGATGAGATGCGATAAACTGCCATTTGGCGCGTGGGGTTTACGACCGGATGGCCTTCATGGCGCCAACCTCTTGAGGGAAGAAAATGACAGATGAACGAAACTGGGCAAGAAGTTGGAAGGAAGAAGCCGTGGCCTGTTAGAAGGTACCGTCCCGGCATTTGCCTGGAGATGAAAATGGGAAAACCACGGATAACCATTTCTTGGACGGCAGACGGTGAGGCTCCAACCCATGTCTACCGAGTCCACAGATAGCTTGATCTCATGGACTAGCACTGCGCGTTAGCGAGCGTACCTTCTGACGTCAGTCGAATAGAGATACGTACAGTAATCAATTTCTAAATATCAGACAATAGGATTATGATGGAAGTAGTAATACGATATCGAGACTTACAGCGGGGTGACTTGTTCATTCTCGCTCCTCCATCCCTTCCCCAGACAATAGCACGTGCCCCAATAACCTATCTGCGATCCAACTTCTGACCACGCCCAATGTTGCTGACTTGGTAAAACCCACGTGATCTGGTGTTTCAAGATGGCTTTCCATAGGTTAAAACACATTAAAAAGAAGTGGTGTGTGGTGTGCAATTTTTGACTGTCGCTTTTGAGGTCTGGGTTCGATTCACAACCCTACCAAAAAATTTAATTCCAGTCTGAAATCAAAATTCAATGCTTTTCAGTCGGTCAACGCGATTGTACCCGATTATAATGGATGTTACCCTAATCCTGAAAACTAATTACATGAGATTAATAAATACATGCAAATTTCTTTCAGGATTAGGGAAACACCCATTACAATTGGGTACAATCGCGTTGACCGACTGAAAAGCATTACATTTCGGTTACTTACACTGAACAATGGCTTCCAACACGAAAATAATCCAGTCTGAGAGTTTTGAAGGGGCAGCTGCGTAAGGAGTGTCTCCACCATCGCTCCAGCTCCCCACCAGACATACTGTACCGTGGCCTTGAGGCTTCACCACATACCACCCAAGCTACAGCATTGTGTCGCTTCTCGACCGTAACCTTCTGCTGCATATCTCTTGTCCCAGGCTGCTGCTTGACTGGATTGCTTGAGCACCGGGAGACTCAGAATACCGACCGCATGAAATAATGTCGGAACAATTTGACCGCGAAGTTTGCGATCTCAGTTTTAGACGCGTATCCTCCGTTACTAGGTTGGCCTGTTATGAAGTTACCACAATATTGAAAAACCCTGTATAAGCATTACTGAATTCATTACCATATTGTGGCACAGCAAAGAATAGCCTATGACTGATAGGAGTATAAACTAGTTTTAATAATTATGATATTATGATCTACTACATGTTATGATTATAGGCTACCTGTATTAGGTATTATTCCAAAATGATCTGGGTGGGGAAACAGTGGACAAAACTGCATTCGAGGAAGGTGGAACATGCCTACTCTAATCCAACCTTTGGCAACGCCTCTGTCTTGGTGGGGGAGTGACGTTCAGTCAGCCCTCATCAAACAGAGCATCACACACCCCTGCCCCTCTATTCGGCAATCAGCACGCATTCCACTAGTTATCGGAGAATGTAATCAATGATCACACTGACTGCATCAAAATGACGGTCTACTTTTTGTGTTTCCGAGCAATCAAATCACTCCAGCGGGGTCTATTATTTCATCTAGTCTGGCAAGCGGCAAAGCAGAGTGTTAAAACTAGTAATTACTGAGACGGGCTTCATGCACTAATCTTACTAGTGTATAGGAATCAGGAATTCGTTATCTATGCAAATCCATGCCATCAGCTTTTGAAAGTGGGAGTAGGCCTACATTTAACGTCCCTCACTGCAGGGGTACACACAAAGGAAGGCGAATGTCGATAATCTCGCAAGCTAATCATGATAATACAGTAATTCACTAATCGGTGTTTCTACAAATCGCTAGCCAAGCTCCTGCTACAGGCATATGTAATTCCTTAATTTGAGTTTCGTTATTTATTGACATTTTTATTTGCATATTTATTGCAGCACGAGTTGTAGGCGGTGATCGCGGCCCCAGATATCTGCTAACCATGGAACACGGCTGACCGAAATAGAAATAATTAATTCATTAGAGCCACTCTCTAATAGACCTATTACGTCTACGTTACCTTGGCAATTAGCGTCCAACGTTGAGTGAGTCTGATTTATACTCGCCCATAACGAACCGGTCCAACTAGGGTGAGGTCTTAACTGATATCTGTTGTCTTCATTTCTACAACTGCCAACTTCTCCGCCATCAGCGGCAACTGTTATTGTTAACTGTTAGGCGAAACATATGCCAAATGGTAGACAGTTCTCAGCGAGGGAGGTAGGCCTATTTGTTATAAAAATAAATTAAAAATCATGGGTTTTGGCTCAAGTATTAACTTAAGTATTTAAAAATTAAACGTTTTGTTTGGAGAATTGGGGGATAGAAAATGAAAGCGATAAATAGTTCATTTTTATTATTTTTAGATACAATTCTTGAAAATGTGCGGTGTATTACAGTGTATCGGGATTATTGGCACAAGTGCCTCAAGAATGGTTGAATGTGACGGTTTCGTGCCAGCGGTGTTACTACCTCGTTGAAACTCTCATCCTGGAAAACACCGTAGCACTCCCACGTCCCTAATGCCACAGCAATTAACAAGGTCGTTATTTCCATTCTTCATTATTATAATTACATTGATGTTGTGTAACAATAACTGACAAAATGTAAGAACCCGCTAGCTCACATAGGCCTACATGTCGCTCCTCAAAGCCAAATACATCAGCCCGCTAGCTCACATAGGCCTACATGTCGCTCCTCAAAGCCAAATACATCAGCCCGCTAGCTCACATAGGCCTACATGTCGCTCCTCAAAGCCAAATACATCAGCCCGCTAGCTCACATAGGCCTACATGTCGCTCCTCAAAGCCAAATACATCAGCCCGCTAGCTCACATAGGCCTACATGTCGCTCCTCAAAGCCAAATACATCAGCCCGCTAGCTCACATAGGCCTACATGTCGCTCCTCAAAGCCAAATACATCACCCCGCTAGCTCACATAGGCCTACATGTCGTTCCTCAAAGCCAAATACATCAGCCCGCTAGCTCATACAGGCCTATATGCCATATACACGTCGCTACTCAGCCTGCTAGCTCATACAGGCTTATATGCCTGAAACATGTCGCTACTCAAGGCTAAATACTGTATATTTAAATATTATTACTGACTATGCAGAAAGTTCAATGTAACAAAAATTACTTTTTACTTTTACTGTACCTCTGATTATTATCCATAAGAATAAAATATGTGTAAATAACAAAATAAAACTTTCAAATATAATCCCGGCGATGATTGAGCCATTTTCCTTATATGTGAGTTCAAATGAGCCTAACGTTGCTCTGAAGCTCATCATTAGTGTGTAACCTCCTCCCTCCGAGCCCCTTTTCCAGTTCAGAGAAGAATTAAAAATCGGGGCTATACTCCAGGTGTTCAAAAATTTCCCATCGAAATTGCTGAAGAAGCTGTTGAATGAGGGCGGACGTTGTCATGAATCAGAAGAACTCATTCTCCGATGAATTTTCACTGTGCTCTGCCCTTGTGTTTGAATAACTCAACTCGCACTTGGCGGGAGAATCAATCTCAGCAGCCATCTTTACGTGCTTGCTAATCAGCTCAAACTCGGGTAATGATGCTGGAAGTAGGATTGGTTATAGTGGGGGAGACGCTCGGTCGCGCGCCAGCTGGCTGTAAACCGGCACCCGCCGGCACCATCAGAGGTTGTAAATGTTGTCGTTTATCCATTTCAGGGGCTTGGGAGATCTTGGTCATCAGCCCTGAGTAGTTGGGTGAGTGTTGAACTTGTATGATAACCTGTATTTATGTGATGACTGTAGTAGTGTGTGTAACTGTATTAGGAACGGGGGTGAGGTAGGTGCGCCTGGACCTACATTAAGGTAAGGTACTATCCTGGCATTTGCCTGGAGGAAGCGTGAGTAAACCACACTCAGAACAGCCACAGTAAGAGCCGGGATTTGAACCTCCGACCTCCGGACATGCTGCAGCTGCCTGCGCGGTCGTGATGCAAGATTTTACGAGCACGTTTACGCCGCGGGGTAGGCATATACAGTACATCTATGTGTGTGTGTGTGTCCCTAAAACACTGTCAACGGCTGGAACGATTTCAATGAAACATAGTCAGAACTTGCTACTACCACGTCTGTCCTCCACCGTGCCTTTCAAATTCTAATACTGAAAGTGTTACCAATCCAACATGGAGGTCGCTGCGTCTTTTTCCCATCCTCGGATCTACCACCACTAGCACACAGCGGTACTTTCCCTTTGTGCTGCCATTATTTTCCTCTACCGTCTCGTGGTGAACTGGCTGACGATAATGCCTGTCATTCCGGAGATAAGGACATTTAATTCGTCTCTCAGTCTCGCGAGGATAACTGAGAAAAAGCTAGATTGATTTGTCTTAGCTACCCAAATATTTCTTTTTCGTGGTTTTCCACTACATCTCCAGACAAAAGCTTGGATAGTTCCCACTCTAAAGCAAGGGCTACAGCTTCCAATTCCCACCCGTCAAAGACACGCATATTTCTGACACTACAATAACACAGGTGGCCAACTCACATCCAAGTTCACGGGGCTGGTGCCCACCACTTCGCAATCTTTTGATAACAACATTTTTCTTTTCTAATTAAGTGATACATCAGGCTTGTCGATAGTCTAAAGAGTAGAACTTCAAAGCCCACATATCGGAGAAGCGATTTCCTGAAAGTAATCCAGCACAGGTCATTTGACAATATTTGGTGTCTCGACCTTCATCAGCTGTAGGAATGCTGGTTGCCAGCAGTCAATCCCACGCCGGGGAATGGCGACCGTCGTGCAAGAGAAAGGCAGACTTCGTGTCTGCTTGAGTCCCGCTCGGGCTCATAAGCCCAACGTGAAAATAGATAATGGGAGCGGGGGTGGAGAATTTACCTCCCACAGAATAAGAAAAACATGATTTGAGTCACGACTGGCCCTTAAATTGTTAAATATCCTCCTATAATGACCAAAATTCGTGATGAAGTCTCGCAGAGCAGCGGTGCCGTAGACAATAGTATTACACCGCAAATGGAACGTGAGCTATGTGGATCAGTGGCCATGTGATTCTCGGTAAGTCTACGTTACTCTCATTCATAACTCTTCCACCTTATATTCAACTGTCTGTCAAAGCTCGGAGCTACTAATCATATCACAAAATATTTGTTATGTTGATATCAGTCCTTGCACTCGGACGTTGTAGTAGTGGTAGTAGTTGGATTGATTGATTGATTTAGCGGCTTTCCAACATCGTGATCATGTAGCCCAGAGTATTTGGGTGTCGGTGGAATCAGTCTGATAACCTGTTACATTGGGATGGCTCTACTAGTATGTGTAAATATAATGGGAGCTAGGATTTAGGTGGGAAGCATCTAAGGTCTTAATTTAGGTGCCATCCCGGCATTCACAAGGAGTAGTCGTGGGAAACCACGGAAAACCAGTCCCAGGATGGCTGAGATACAAATTGTATCCATCTCTTCTCAGTTGTGCCTCACGAGGCTGAATGAACCCCATTCCAGCCCTCAGATAAGAAATAAGTTTTTTGGCAGAGCCAGGAATCGATTCCGGACATTCACGACGACAGCCAAGAATCCTAGTCAATACGAAAGGAGATGTATTGCTGTACATGTTGTTGTCGTCGTTGTAAGACAGAAATATACTGTATATTGCAACAGACTAAGGAGACAAAAGATTCGACGCGACGAGATACATCCCATGGGGATGTGGAAATACGTGTCACATCCCTAAGCGTTCCTAAATTAACTTTACTTTTATTATTGTTATTATGATTATTTAATTATTTTACTTTGGATTTGAGCCACTATAGACAACGTGTTAACAATCAATATCGTTTTCTGTGTCTAGCTCATGTTCGTCTGCCAGTTTTGATGTCGTGCCAGTAACTCTCACTGCTTTCTTCCGATCTTCTGAATCAGGTCCCCTCCATTTTGTGGGTTCTGTAAGATCTTTATTATATTCTTTGAGCCACCCCAATTCTTTGCCTTAGGTTCCACGAAATTCCAAACTTTCTTTGTCAATCGATCATCTGACATTCTGCAGATGTGCCCAGAGAATAACAACCGTTCCTTTTTCACAGCGGTACTTTCCCTTTGTGCTGCCATTATTTTCCTCTACCGTCTCGTGGTGAACTGGCTGACGATAATGCCTGTCATTCCGGAGATAAGGACATTTAATTCGTCTCTCAGTCTCGCGAGGATAACTGAGAAAAAGCTAGATTGATTTGTCTTAGCTACCCAGTCTAATACTATTATTATTAATACCGCCGACAGCAGTAGCTACGCTCGCTAAAGCTCAGCAGTAAGCCATGGGGACAAGCTCTCTGCGAACTCGGTAGACTTGGGTTTGAGCCCCACCGTCAGCCGTCCTTGAAATGGTTTTCCGTGGTTTCCCCAAATTCAACTCCAAGCAAATGCTGGGACGGTAGACTACCTTCTGACAAGCCACGGCCACTTCCTTCCACTTCCTTGTCCAGTTTCATTCATCTTCATTCATTTCATCCCTCATTAACTCCTCTCATGAGGTTGGTGTCAGGGAGGGCATCCGGCCGTAAAAACCATCCGTCACGTAGAGTTTCATCGCATCTCATCCCCGACCCCGTTGGAAACGGGAATAATAAGGGGTAGATATACATAGGCCTATATTATTATTAATATTATCATTATTATCATTATTATTATTATTATTATTATTATTATACATTTTTGCCCTTGGTGGTCTCAGCGACTCCAAGCGGGACTTAAGTCTAGAGGAAAAGAAGAAGCAGAAAACGCAACGAAGTTGAATCAGGAGCGCTGTATAAACCCGTCACCACGGCCATTATCACGGATTCACCTCTTCATTACAGATGCGTGGTGCCAGATATAAGCACATAGGCTATGTAAATCCGACATCAGGTTGTGAGGAGTATTGCCAGTTTTCAATCCAAATGTTTCCAAGTTCAATCCTCGTCAGGCAATCAACAGGTTAACTGTAGCCTAGTTATATTGGGCCGACAATATTAATATACAATAAATACTGTATCTATAAATAAGAAATCGCATGAAATGTAAGCATGACTTCACTTTAGGGCACTTAAGTATTCATTTTTAGTTTAAAGTTGCGTATGTGTATTTGGCATTTATATTGCAAAGTGTTCATTGTATATTGATACTAGCTGTCACCTCAGAGATCCGGGTTCGATTCCCGGCTCTCCTAAAATCATTTAATTATGATGTGACGGCTGGAACAGGGTACACTCAGTCAAGTGAGGCAAAACCGAGAAGGGGAGGATTTGATTCCCACCTTAGCTAACATGGAATTGTATCCCCGTGGTTTCCCCCACTTCTATTCCAGGCAAATGCTGGGATGGTCCCTAAACTAGGCCACGGCCGCCTCCTTCCCAATTCTATCCAGAATTTACAATTACGCACACAAGTACAACCATCATAATAACACAGGTTAACACACAAATTCCACACACACCCAAATGCACGGAGCTAAAGACCACGATGTCGCTGCCTTTCTAATAAGCAACAGCAACAACTATACTGTTACTGTTGTTGGTGGTGGTGATTGTTGTTTTAAGGAGCCAGACATTTAAGTCATATTGCAAAGTGTTCATTCTATATTGACACTGGCTGTCACCTCAGAGTTCCGGGTTCAATTGAAGTAATCTGTTCCTATATTGATATTCTTCACCGAGTACACTTGGGCTCCCATGACAGTGTTCACTGACTGAACAGTAAACCAAACAAAACCACGTGGCACCACAGTCCATGAACGCCCTAGGCTTACCAAGCGACCGCTGCCCAGCCATTTGGCTTGCAGATTATGGGGTGACTCGTGGTCAGCTTGTCGAGTCCTCTCGTCCGTTAATCTTGGTCTCCGTGATCGGGGCACTGCCTCGCTCTCAGACAGCTACTCAATTGTCCCCATGAGGCTGAGTGCACCCCTTTTCAGCCCTCACGTCAGTTTCTAAAATTCCTGACAGAGCCGACTTAATGAGGTGTTGTTGTTAACTTGCTTAAGTGGCTTGTGGCACCTTGGTCATCAAATGCTGTACTTTGGTGTGTGTTCAATTTCTGTTATAGCCTGTGATTCTGTGGTGACTGTAGTAGTGTGTTTAACTGTAATTACACTGGCGGAGGAAAATATCCCAACATCCAGAAGGGGTTGTGCTAGATTAACGAAAGTTGGTAGGCGTGTTTATACATCTGAAAGCTGACGTTGATTCAAATTTCCCTCAATTTGCATTAGCGTGGCGCTAGTAGTGGCCCCATGACGTTGCACATCAGATTGCTCTAAATACGGGCTGTCCTGTGTGCGAGCGTTAGTTACCTGTGAGATTAGACGAAATGAATGTGAGTGGGTCAGGGATGCTTTTACGACGACAAGAGGCCAGTATCAACAGCTCACTGCGTTTGAACAAGGCTGTGCAATAGGGCTACGTGAAGGTGGATTTTCCTTCGGCGCTATTTCAGAACGACTTGGTAGGAATGTCTCCACTGTGAATGCATGCTGGCAGGAGTGGCCACGAGACCATACGGTCGCACGAAGACCGGACTCCGGACGTCCCCGTGGCACCACCGAGAGCGAGGACCGCCGCGCAGTAATCGGCGTATGGCTTTGGCGCATCGGACTGCGTCAGCAGTAGTCTTGCGCATAATAGTTCGCGGCTGGGAGCGATCAGTTTAGTTCGCAGCTCCTTAGCGAACTAGTTCGCTCTTTTAGTTCGTTAGTTCCCATCTCGAAGACAGATCGTTCGCTCGCCTTGCTACTGCACGCACTCCTCGTTTTTTTATAGCAGTCTGTCACCACTCATTACTCGTCAGGCACTGGTGCGCGTAGTAGTTCGCGGCTGGGAGCGATCAGTTTAGTTCGCACTTTCGCAGCTCCTTAGCGAACTAGGTCGCTCTTCTAGTTCGTTAGTTCCCATCACGAGCCCTGAAAGACAGATCGTTCGCTCGCCTTGCTACTGCTACTGAACGCGCTCTTTTGCTTGTTATAGCAGTTTCTTTATAACGATCAGTGCAGTCAATGCCTGGGTTATTACCCGTATTTTGGGTAATTAAACATCAAATGGGAAAATAAATCAGTAGCCTAATTTACACAAAATGTAAAATGGCATATTCAGCTATTCTGTTCTTATTAGCCTATTTTCAATTTTGAAAAAATAAGCTTATGAGATCACCTTTCGTCCGTGTGTGTGCGTGTGTGTGTATGTGTGTGTGTGTGTGTCCCTAATAAATTCTAAACGGCTGGAGCGATTTCAATGAAACTCGGTAAGTTCATAGCACTATTCCGGGCGACCCCGACCGTGCCCTTCAAATTTTGCTACGTCTCACTAATCCAACATGGCGGCTGTGCGAAATATTTCACCAGCATTCAATATCTACGAAACTATTCCCGATATCACCCTGGAATTTATTACGGTGATAAAGGGAACAACTACAAGTTCACCTATGTGACTTTTGAAAACCTGGTTACTACAAAACCAACATGGCGGCCACGCGAATTTGCGACTTTTAAATAGACGTTTCTCGCGATTTAACCATCCAAACGCAATAAAACTTGGTACAGTATATGTTTATACACATTGTAATGCTCCGACATCTAACTTCGTTCAATTGTTTACATAACCACAAGATGGCGGATGTGCGAAATATTTCCCCGGCATTCTATATCTCTGAAACTATTAGCGGTATCACCCTGAAATTTTGTACGGAGATAAAGGGCACTACTGGAAGTTCATCTATAAGACTTTCAAAAACCGGATAACTACAAAACGAACATGGCGACAAGCGAATTTGAAAATTTTAAATAGACTTTCCTCGCGATTTAATGTTCCAAACTCAATGAAATCTGGTACAGGAAATGTTTACACACATTATAATGCTCTGGTATCTAACTTAGTTCAATTGTTTACATAACCTCAAGATGGCGGCTGTGCGAATTTTAAAATTAAGTTTTTATTTCTTGTGTCGTAATCATGCGATCGAAGTGAAAGTTTGAATAATGAACCTACGCAATAATTTTCCTGTAATGGTACATGAATCTATGCCCTATACATTTAACAATTCAACGTGGCGACCATCCGAAATATTTAGACGGCTCTGAATGTCTACGAATCTATTATAGGAATCAAACTGAAGTTTTTTATGTTCATAGGGGCTATGAACTTAAGTTCACCTATAGGACTTTAAATAACCTGGTGATCATAAATCCAACATGGCGGCGATGCGAAGTATAAATATTCACATGGTCGTTTCTCGCAATTTAACCATCCGAGTGCAGTGAAACTTGGTACAATAAATCCTTATACGAATGTTAATCCAATGGCATCTAATTTATTTCAATTGTTTCCATAACCACAAGATGGCAGCTGTGCGAAATTTTAAAATCTCCTTGTTACTTCTTGTGTCCAAACCATGCGATTGAAATTTGAATGCTACACGTACACAATAATCTTCATGTAACAGTACATAACTCTAGGACCTACATATATAAAATCCAACATGGCGACCATCTGAAATATTTAGTCGATTCTCAATATCTACGAATCTATTAGAGCAATCAAACTGAAATTTCGTATGTTGATAGTGGCAGTTAACATAAGTAGGATATATGAAAATAGGCTCTATATTTCTTCACGGAACTACTTGTTTTTTACTTTACATACATTGTGAGCGTACTCGTAGTATTTTAATTTTTAAATGGATTTGTTAATTTTTTAAATTCTTTATTTTGTCTTTCAACTGTTAATTGGATGAAAGCGTGTTTTGTTTTCATTTGCCGGATTAAATTTCCGTTTGAAGAAATATTACTTATATAATATTCTAAATACGTTTATTTTAGTAAATAAAAATACCATTATATATGGTAACAAAAATACTTCTACTATTGGGTACAGGTTAAGTAGGCTATGCCGCACAAGCAATATTACCAATATTAATAACCCTTTGTGGGATAGTGGTCTCTATATTAACCACCTGTCATAAGGGCAGTTTGTGCTTTCAAAGATGCTGATAGTTGAATCTTTAAGCCAAATTTCTGAGAATTTTCCTGCCGAAGTGAAATATAGTTCGCCAATTTTCTAAATAAATGGAGATATTTTCAAATAATCCCGTATGACCAAGATAAATAAAACCGTGGAATTATCCCCACATCTAAATCAGTTAACTATCAGTAACTTCAATTTATGAACCGCCACTGTATTACATTACAAATATAAGGTAGTTATTACCTGTTAGCGTGTTAGCACTAGTAGTGTGTTATGCTGTTATTACTGTATTATAAACCAACATTCAACATTCGCCGCACCGCGCCAAAACTTGACAATCAACTGCACCGAACTAACTGACTGAACGAACCAAAGCGCATGTGATTGTGCAATGAGTGGTGATGTGACGAGGTGACGAGCTACGGCGGTCCCGCGCTCTCGCGCTGTTAAAAGGATCGAACGAACTAACAAGCGAGGGATCTGGGAACTAGTTCGGTAGTTCGTCTGTGGGACCCGCTCTTCCGAACTAGTTCGTTCGCGAACTACACAAGACTAGTCAGCAGCAGCAATTTGATCGGTAGTTGGCACTACAGTGACGCAACGAACTGTTCGAAATCGGTTACTTGAAGGACAGCTCAGAGCCAGTCGCCCTGCGGCGTGCATTCCACTTACCCCAAACCACCGCCGTCTGCGACTTCAGTGGTGTCAAGCGAGAGCTCATTGGAGGATGGAGTGGAGGTCCGTTTTGTTTTCCGATGAAAGCCTGTTCTGCCTTGGTGCCAGTGATGGCCGTGTGTTGTTTGGAAGGAGGCCAGATTAGCGCCTTCATTCCATCTGTCTGCAGCGTCGGCACACTGGACCTACACCGGGCGTTCTTGTCTGGGGAGCAATTTCCTATGACAGCAGGAGCACTCTCGTGGTTATCCCACGCACCCTGACTACAGATGTGTAAGTACGTCTGGTGATTCGACCTGTTGTGCTGCCAGTCATGAGCAACATACCCAGGGATGTTTTTCAACAAGATAATGCACGCCCACATGCCGCTGTTGTAACCCACCATGCTTACAGAGTGTCGGCATGTTGCCTTGGCCTGCTCGATCTCGCGGTCTGTCCCCAATCGAACACGCATGGGACATCATTCGTCCAAATCGGCATTACCCGTCCCTGTACTGACCGACCAAGTGCAACAGGCATGGAACTCCATCCCACAAGCTGCCATCCGGCACCTGTACTACACAATGCATGCACGTTTGCATGCCTGCATTCAACAGTCTGGCGATTACACCGGTTATTAATGGACCAGCATGGCACATTTGCGATGACCTTCTCGCGCCGACATTAACCTGTAGTCTTGTACCTTTCATCAATTAAATATGTTACCTCAACAGATCATCATCATCATCTTGCACAGTTTCCAGCCACTGGCCGGGTCTGTTTGGAACACAAGCCTCTCCAACGTCTTGTGTCTTCCCACCATCTCTCAGCCTCCACCCTTGTCCAGTCTTCTTCTCTCTTCTTCACGCTTTCTTCCACCCCCTTCAGCCACCTGTCTCTCGGTCTTCTCTCGGTCTCTTTCCTTCCCACTTCGTCTCGTGTATCCTCCTGGGTATCCTCTTCTCCGCCATTCGTTTTACATGTCCATACCATCTAAGTCAAGATTTCTCTATACCATCCTGTAATGGTTCCTCCTTCATTAATTCTCTGGTCCTCTCATTTCTTATTCTGTCCATCTTTGTCGCTCCAATACTGCTTCTCAAGAACCTCATCTCACTGGCCTCCATTTTGCTCTTCTCCCTTCCTTTCATAACCCAGGTCTCCGAGGCATAGGGCCTACGTCAGGATAGGGACATAGTACGTCCGATATATGATCTTTTTGCTGTTCTGAGGGCCATCCTTGCTCCATAACATGCTTCTCACACTCCTCCGAAATGCTTCTGCCTGTCTCCCCCGCTTATTTATTTCTCTATCGTTTCTTCCATTATCTTGTATCAGGCTTCCCAGATACTTGAAACTCGCCACTTTCTTCAGCTGTTCCCCACCAATTGTTATTACCGTTGTGGTTCTTTCCTTCTTCCTTGTTGTGATCACCATCTCACAGATATATTGCTGAAATGTCTATACTCTGCGTTCCTTATTTCATGGTGTTGAGATATTTTTTCTTCCGCCAGTGTATTTGGGTCGGAAATGGAATAGGTAGCCCCGAACTTAAAATAAGGTACTACTCCAGCATTTTCCAGGGAGGAGAATAGAAAGAAATATCAAGTAATAAGAACACTCAGGATAGGTACTGTCAGCGCCGGGATTCGAACGTTCAATCTCTGAACTTGTTGCAGCTCCCCATCACAGTGATTTAACGTGCACGGCTACGCGTAATAAGACGTGACATTCCGAACCACGTGAGAGAAGTTGAACATTGATACAGCCTAGTCTTTGGTTTGTATTTCCGCAATAATTCCATTTAAAGTTGAAATTTAATATAGCCTAAGAATCTTCTACAAACTAAGACATAGGATATTCCATGATCACGACAAGCTCTGAACCAGAATTCTTCCAGAATATCGCGGAATGTTCTTCCCTGGGACGTCTATCTTTCCCCCACGTCAGAGCTGAAACAACAACTACATCAAGAGATCACCCTTGAGCTGCTAAACCCCGCACCATCGAGCTGGAAGTCCGGAGATGAAAGTTTCGAATCCCAGAGGTGGCGATGGCATAACTGTGTGCGGTATTTGCCAGTTTCTCCTCGCTACCTCCATGCAAATGCAGGGATGACAACTTGTTTCAAGTCCCGGTACACCTAGCCCAATCCTAGATCCTGTACACACACTAGCCTAGTACAGTCATCACAGAAAAACAGATCATCTGAAAAAATCCAAGACACACCCAAGTACACGGACCCGATGACTAGCCTTTCCTAAGGCCCTAAAATGAATCAACAACTTGACGAACTAAGGTATGGCTCATATCTGCGGAGTGGAAACCGATTCTGATACACTCATCTAGAAGTAGCAGAGTACATAATGAATACAATGAGTGTTGCCTTTAACGCAAAAATATACAAGGGTAGTGTTTATTTCTCCTTTCTTTATTTTTATTTTCATGAAGGAACCCTCAAGAAGAAAGACACTACAAACCTGAATGATACGAGATGTAAATATTACCAATTGATCTGCAACCGCCACCTCTTCGTTACAGATGAGTGGAGCCATATAAGAGCGCATTTGTAAAATTTCACTCCAGCTTCTACATGCAAGTCTCGTGCATGTTTAGGGAAGGCTTCTCTCTAGAGAAGGAATACATGGTAATTAATACAGATGCAAATTGTGTTATTAACACCAGAATAGTAAACAGAATTGTTGTTTATCGCATCACAGAAGCTGACAAGCTGTTAATTATTAAGATTGATTAAGAGGAAAGCAACACCCATACATTAGCAACTGGTTTTTAGGATCACCGCGTGAATTTCTCACGTATTCCACATTGTTACGCAGTTCTTTGTTTTACACTTTCCCAAATACTACTCAGCTTGCATTGCTTTGAGGTAGGGTTTCTGACTCCAGCAGCATTGGGTATTGTCTACGAGTCCCTACTCTACTTAGACTTTGGTTCAATAAAACACAAAGACATAGTGGGTGGAGAAGGGCTTGCTAAAGCAAATTATGTCACCAACATCGTTCCTTCGTCGTTATCGTCATCAACAGCATGACATCATAATCGTCGCAGCACTAAAAGCCAAACATGGAGATCATAAGTGCATTGCCACAGCAGAATTTCTGAGGGATGAACAACGATGCATCAAGTTACTTCATTTCAGACGGCTATTTGAGCTGCCCCGTGCCCCTACCAAATAACTCTGCGTAGCCAGATCCTCACCAACCCATGATAATATGGACGCATCGGAAGAGTTGTATACATTTCTGGCATAGGGAAACTGGAAAACTTTAAGACATAGGCAGTTTTATAATAGCGATTGAAAAGATCGTATTATCTACAAATATGAGTTGGCAATGAGAGGCTGTAGAGTTTATCTGTTTGATTTAGAGCATCGACAAGTTGCCCGTCAAGCAGATATAGCCTACTGTTTCTATTATTATCGGTGCTAAAATTAATTGCTCTTCTAGACCATTTTAGAGAGAAAGAAAAACCTTCGGGTTTCAGTCCTGGCTGAAAACATTTCTTTAAAGTGGAAACAAGCACAAATTGAATGTTAATCACACCCTACGAGATACAAAACCGACCAGAAAGTGAATGCTTCATTAATTTTACGAATTGAATTCATATTCAAACTAGCGTTGAGCAATTTAAGGCGGAGGTTGAAATGTAAAATCTTTTTTTGCATTGTGAAAAGCCATTTATGTCAAAAATGAGCTGTGATACACGCTTGGTGTGTGAAGTAATTTCGGAAAAATCACGCATTGCGCACGTTCATGAGTCATGCACAGCATTAGACAGGGAGAAATACTTTAACTCAGCTCAACACTTCGTGCAGTGTTACCAAACTGAAAGTAGAATGAACACGAGGGAACGTGTCACTTGGGATACGGTTAGAAATAATTGGGAGAAACAGTGATAACTATTACTCACATTTATGTTCGCGGGGGAAGAAAATGCAATTCCCAGACGTAAATGCTCATGAGGAAGGCGAATATAAATGAGCCGTTGTGAGGAGAAAAGATCCAAGGAAAACTGTATAGGAAATCTAAAATTTGCATGACGGAGGCTGTTCGTAAGTCTCACCTTGAATGGGTTACATGCTGTGGAAAAGCCTTGTTTGTTGGATCTTGCACTTAAAATATCACATGCAGCCATGTAGCCAAGATGGCACCTACGCTGAGCTGCTGCTCTTGCTTCGATGGCTCGGGCGAACGCAGACATTAGCCTCATTCACGGTATTGTGTGTCACTATTTAGTCGGTTATGTCGTTATAATTGTAGTTATTGTAGTACGGACAATGAAAGATATCTCGGCTCTCAAAACTAAGTAAGATTTAATTATCTTGCTAGATTAAGTGCAGAGATACCCCGTCAATGAGCTCCGACACCCAAGCCATGGACCTGCAGGCTTGCAGACCCACAATCTCACGTAATCTGTACAATAGTGCAGTAGGCATATGCTACACTGTTTATGTCCACAAAGACACACGTTTAACGAATTGTCTTCCAGTTGGTGACCACTGAAATTATTCACATCACGAACGTGAAGCTCCCGACCTCGAGGACACTTCTTGGCCAGTTCACATTTGTGATGGTATTTCACCCCAACTTTATTTGGACCACCAGAGAAAGGTTGAAATTGTACGTGTCTGAATACCGACGCGTGATATGGAAAGCCCTGGTGAGTGAGCACACGGAGTTATCATACCCTCAATCACACTGTAGAAACTAGCCCACTTCCCCCACGCACCATGTAGGCTACTGTATCTTAGATCCTCTCCTCGGAGGGGGTATGAGAACTCGGCGTGCACACCCACCAGGGCCGTGTTAGTGTTTAGACACGTACAATTCTGAACTCTCTATGAATGATTTCCACGCGACCTGAAAAACATGGATATCGGAAGCTTGACGTTCGCAATGTCGCATTGTCAGTCCCACACAGTAGTCTAGCAAAGGCCCAACGTGCACACGTCATCCTGCATGAAACATGGATATCGGAAGCTTGACGTTCGCAATGTCGCATTGTCAGTCCCACACAGTAGTCTAGCAAAGGCCCAACGTGCACACGTCATCCTGCATGAAACATGGATATCGGAAGCTTGACGTTCGCAATGTCGCATTGTCAGTCCCACACAGTAGTCTAGCAAAGGCCCAACGTGCACACGTCATCCTGCATGAAACATGGATATCGGAAGCTTAACGTTCGCAATGTCGCATAGTCAGTCCCACACAGTAGTCTAGCAAAGGCCCAACGTGCACACGTCATCCTGCATGAAACATGGATATCGGAAGCTTGACGTTCGCAATGTCGCATTGTCAGTCCCACACAGTAGTCTAGCAAAGGCCCAACGTGCACACGTCATCCTGCATGAAACATGGATATCGGAAGCTTGACGTTCGCAATGTCGCCTTGTCAGTCCCACACAGTAGTCTAGCAAAGGCCCAACGTGCACACGTCATCCTGCATGAAACATGGATATCGGAAGCTTAACGTTCGCAATGTCGCATTGTCAGTCCCACACAGTAGTCTAGCAAAGGCCCAACGTGCACACGTCATCCTGCATGAAACATGGATATCGGAAGCTTGACGTTCGCAATGTCGCATTGTCAGTCCCACACAGTAGTCTAGCAAAGGCCCAACGTGCACACGTCATCCTGCATGAAACATGGATATCGGAAGCTTGACGTTCGCAATGTCGCATTGTCAGTCCCACACAGTAGTCTAGCAAAGGCCCAACGTGCACACGTCATCCTGCATGAAACATGGATATCGGAAGCTTGACGTTCGCAATGTCGCATTGTCAGTCCCACACAGTAGTCTAGCAAAGGCCCAACGTGAACACGTCATCCTGCATGAAACATGGATATCGGAAGCTTGACGTTCGCAATGTCGCATTGTCAGTCCCACACAGTAGTCTAGCAAAGGCCCAACGTGCACACGTCATCCTGCATGAAACATGGATATCGGAAGCTTGACGTTCGCAATGTCGCATTGTCAGTCCCACACAGTAGTCTAGCAAAGGCCCAACGTGCACACGTCATCCTGCATGAAACATGGATATCGGAAGCTTGACGTTCGCAATGTCGCATTGTCAGTCCCACACAGTAGTCTAGCAAAGGCCCAACGTGCACACGTCATCCTGCATGAAACATGGATATCGGAAGCTTGACGTTCGCAATGTCGCATTGTCAGTCCCACACAGTAGTCTAGCAAAGGCCCAACGTGCACACGTCATCCTGCATGAAACATGGATATCGGAAGCTTGACGTTCGCAATGTCGCATTGTCAGTCCCACACAGAAGTCTAGCAAAGGCCCAACGTGCACACGTCATCCTGCATGAAACATGGATATCGGAAGCTTGACGTTCGCAATGTCGCATTGTCAGTCCCACACAGTAGTCTAGCAAAGGCCCAACGTGCACACGTCATCCTGCATGAAACATGGATATCGGAAGCTTCACGTTCGCAATGTCGCATTGTCAGTCCCACACAGTAGTCTAGCAAAGGCCCAACGTGCACACGTCATCCTGCATGAAACATGGATATCGGAAGCTTGACGTTCGCAATGTCGCATTGTCAGTCCCACACAGTAGTCTAGCAAAGGCCCAACGTGCACACGTCATCCTGCATGAAACATGGATATCGGAAGCTTGACGTTCGCAATGTCGCATTGTCAGTCCCACACAGTAGTCTAGCAAAGGCCCAACGTGCACACGTCATCCTGCATGAAACATGGATATCGGAAGCTTAACGTTCGCAATGTCGCATTGTCAGTCCCACACAGTAGTCTAGCAAAGGCCCAACGTGCACACGTCATCCTGCATGAAACATGGATATCGGAAGCTTGACGTTCGCAATGTCGCATTGTCAGTCCCACACAGTAGTCTAGCAAAGGCCCAACGTGCACACGTCATCCTGCATGAAACATGGATATCGGAAGCTTGACGTTCGCAATGTCGCATTGTCAGTCCCACACAGTGGTCTAGCAAAGGCCCAACGTGCACACGTCATCCTGCATGAAACATGGATATCGGAAGCTTAACGTTCGCAATGTCGCATTGTCAGTCCCACACAGTAGTCTAGCAAAGGCCCAACGTGCACACGTCATCCTGCATGAAACATGGATATCGGAAGCTTAACGTTCGCAATGTCGCATTGTCAGTCCCACACAGTAGTCTAGCAAAGGCCCAACGTGCACACGTCATCCTGCATGAAACATGGATATCGGAAGCTTAACGTTCGCAATGTCGCATTGTCAGTCCCACACAGTAGTCTAGCAAAGGCCCAACGTGCACACGTCATCCTGCATGAAACATGGATATCGGAAGCTTGACGTTCGCAATGTCGCATTGTCAGTCCCACACAGTAGTCTAGCAAAGGCCCAACGTGCACACGTCATCCTGCATGAAACATGGATATCGGAAGCTTAACGTTCGCAATGTCGCATTGTCAGTCCCACACAGTAGTCTAGCAAAGGCCCAACGTGCACACGTCATCCTGCATGAAACATGGATATCGGAAGCTTAACGTTTGCAATGTCGCATTGTCAGTCCCACACAGTAGTCTAGCAAAGGCCCAACGTGCACACGTCATCCTGCATGAAACATGGATATCGGAAGCTTGACGTTCGCAATGTCGCATTGTCAGTCCCACACAGTAGTCTAGCAAAGGCCCAACGTGCACACGTCATCCTGCATGAAACATGGATATCGGAAGCTTGACGTTCGCAATGTCGCATTGTCAGTCCCACACAGTAGTCTAGCAAAGGCCCAACGTGCACACGTCATCCTGCATGAAACATGGATATCGGAAGCTTGACGTTCGCAATGTCGCATTGTCAGTCCCACACAGTAGTCTAGCAAAGGTCCAACGTGCACACGTCATCCTGCATGAAACATGGATATCGGAAGCTTGACGTTCGCAATGTCGCATTGTCAGTCCCACACAGTAGTCTAGCAAAGGCCCAACGTGCACACGTCATCCTGCATGAAACATGGATATCGGAAGCTTGACGTTCGCAATGTCGCATTGTCAGTCCCACACAGTAGTCTAGCAAAGGCCCAACGTGCACACGTCATCCTGCATGAAACATGGATATCGGAAGCTTGACGTTCGCAATGTCGCATTGTCAGTCCCACACAGTAGTCTAGCAAAGGCCCAACGTGCACACGTCATCCTGCATGAAACATGGATATCGGAAGCTTGACGTTCGCAATGTCGCATTGTCAGTCCCACACAGTAGTCTAGCAAAGGCCCAACGTGCACACGTCATCCTGCATGAAACATGGATATCGGAAGCTTGACGTTCGCAATGTCGCATTGTCAGTCCCACACAGTAGTCTAGCAAAGGCCCAACGTGCACACGTCATCCTGCATGAAACATGGATATCGGAAGCTTGACGTTCGCAATGTCGCATTGTCAGTCCCACACAGTAGTCTAGCAAAGGCCCAACGTGCACACGTCATCCTGCATGAAACATGGATATCGGAAGCTTAACGTTCGCAATGTCGCATTGTCAGTCCCACACAGTAGTCTAGCAAAGGCCCAACGTGCACACGTCATCCTGCATGAAACATGGATATCGGAAGCTTGACGTTCGCAATGTCGCATTGTCAGTCCCACACAGTAGTCTAGCAAAGGCCCAACGTGCACACGTCATCCTGCATGAAACATGGATATCGGAAGCTTGACGTTCGCAATGTCGCATTGTCAGTCCCACACAGTAGTCTAGCAAAGGCCCAACGTGCACACGTCATCCTGCATGAAACATGGATATCGGAAGCTTGACGTTCGCAATGTCGCATTGTCAGTCCCACACAGTAGTCTAGCAAAGGCCCAACGTGCACACGTCATCCTGCATGAAACATGGATATCGGAAGCTTAACGTTCGCAATGTCGCATTGTCAGTCCCACACAGTAGTCTAGCAAAGGCCCAACGTGCACACGTCATCCTGCATGAAACAAGGAATTATTAATTTAAATGATAAATAACTAAAATAAAAATTCCATCACCAATTTATTGGCCGACAATGACATAAAAGTTTCCAAGTGATGGTACATTGGGCGTGGTCAGATCTTCGAAAGGTGACTACGACCGGACACCACCTGCTGAGGAACTGATCACCTGGGTATGGCAGTGTATGCTTCAGTCTACACTTGTTGCAGCTGTAGTTTAGTTTAATGTCCACGCATAGTACTAGCCGAGTCCCCAGACTGCTTCCGTTGACCATCGTCAAATCCTTTGGGCAAACTTTGTGTAACGCCTGCTTTCGTTAATTATTTATAGTTACGCCCCCTCGGCCTCGGTGGAGAAGTGGCACAGTGGCTCGGCTGGGCAGTAGACAACATTACTCATCTTGTGGTTAATCTGATTGCTTCATGGCATCATTTGTGCATACTTTGTGTAAGATACGGTACATGTATCCGTAATGGTGTGCGACAAGCAAATATCCTCTGGGACTTGGGGTTGGGCATTATCGCAGCATTTTCCCTTAGTGAGGAGGAGGGACAGGATCAAGCTGCCTTATGTCTACGTGATCTGGGTTTAAATATTAACCCACTAGTCTAGTGGAGAGTGTGGTACCTAACATGGTCTAGGTCAGGCGTTCTCAATCTAGTGCCCGCGAGCACCATGGTGCTCTCGTCATACGAGCCAAAAAGTGCCCGCGTGCACAAGCTCCCCGGAGATCCATTTCTCAATTCAAATTCTGTTCCACGAACCAGAATAATAATGCTTGCTTTCATTGCAAGTTTTGAGAGTAAGAATTGTCATCATTTTGTGAGATCTACAGTAAATGTAATTGGACATCCCTGTTTTATGAGTAACACGAAAGATACGACTCGACCGTCCACACGCAAATGTATCTTATTTGCATGAGTCAAACAAGAAGTTGCAGCATGCCTGGTGAGCGGTGAATCCCTAGCTATTTCAGCTCCTCTGAGGGAGGGATATATATATGGATAAAAGAAAGACAGGAGAATATTTTTGCATTATTATTATTATTATTATTATTATTATTATTATTATTATATACTGGGGAGCGTGATGGTGCAGTGGCTTAGCTGCTCGTCTTTCACCCTGAAGGCCGGGGTTCGAATCCCGGTGACAGCGGGGTGGAATTTTCACCTGAAAAATCACGTGGCGTCAGGAAGGGCATCCGGCCGTAAATCCCCGGCCAAAACCAAAATGAGCCTGGTTGGCTCCGGTGACCCCAATTAATTGGGAAAAGCCGAAGGAAGATGTGATGTGATGTGATGTGATTATTATTATATACTATTGAAGTTAATGGTGCTCGATTACTTGGTATGGGATGAAGGTGGTGCCCACAGTCTCAAAGACGTTAAGAACGCCTGGTCTAGACATTTGGCGAAGGAATGTTTCAGTGGGATAGTGAGGTGAGCCAGTAAGTACGTCTTAGAATAATCTCCTATCAAAGAAACACCCGACTCTCAGCAGTACCACATTCACATTAATTTTCACACCTGTTTTGATATAGATCTGGAAAGTTTCTTTTACAACTAAGTAGAGGCCAAACAATAAGTTCACCTCTTGCACATCTTCATAGCCATGGTTATTGGTAAGTATGGGGGCTCAGCTTGCACTGGATAGTCCAGAAATATCTGTTGACTGAGAGAGTGACAGCTCAGGGTTTCATAAATCACCACCAGTTGACATTCAGAGAATTTGTGCATACTGATAATAGAAATCATGGACTAAAGCTACGCTTATGAAGATTGCTGAACACTGATACAATAGTCTTTTCTTGGTTACGTGGTACAGGAAATCCCAAGCAATTGAAACCTGCTGTTTACTAGTTAGGATTCTACACAGAGCAAAGTAACGCAATTGATATTAACGGCAAACCGTATAAAATGACGGAGTCGAGTGATAGGAAATTGAGGGAACGGGAATTCTACCACTCCTGGGTCCTCAAGTACGGGACACAGCAGCAGTTTAATGCACTCAATACTGGTGAGTGAATGGTGAACAGGTGATTTAACATAATTTATAACTACTGTATCTCGTAAATATCGTAGTAGTATTTTGTGAAGATTGATTTGAGAAGTCAACGCAGGTCTTTCCTCATTGAACAAGGACATATACAATAACATTGAAGTCCGTAGCCTACTTGTTTGTAGACTGGTTGCGAGGCAGAGTGGTAACGTTTTCGCCTGCTGTTACCATGGTAGCAAGATCGAATCCTGGCTCAGTCAGTTGGCATTTGAGGGTGCACAAATGTGAGGAAGCAGTGTCAGTAGATTTACTGGCACGCTAAAGATCCCCTTCTGGGCAATATTCCGACACCCTGGCGTCTCTGAAAGCCGCAGTGAATAAAAGGGACGTAAAACCAATAACATTATATTGTAATTTTCTTTTTGTTAAGGTAATTTTACTATGAAATATAGAACTTGATTATCTTTTTAGGAATATGAGTGAAAAACGCATTACACACTGAGTTATGCAGACCCTTCTACAGTCATCCACGTCCCCTCCACGCAACAAGAGAAATGAAGGTCGCGAGTGGGGTGAATGCTAACAGGAAATTAATGGAAGGGGTAGAAACAAATATACATGTACAGTACAATGGATGGTTTTGACCAACTCAAAATGACGCCATTTCTCGCAATGTATCATCGTTATTCAAGGTAGATATGGCGTTATTTCCACAGCTCAATTTTTCTCGGTCTATAGTGCATCCCTAGTTCCGGCTCAGTCAGACGAAGGGTCAGCGCTGCCCTATCTGTGTGTATTTCCCTTCATCCCGCAGGCAGAATATCACGTTCATTCGCCGCTAGTAACAGGATCACTACTCAAATGCGTTTCATTAATGTTTTGTTGTTCATTAAATTTAGGAGCTTGGAACATCTTGGGCATCGGCCTCGTGTAGTTGGGTGTGTGTTGAGCTTGTCTGATAACCTGTATTTATGTGATTAGTGGGACAGGGATGAGGTAGGTACCCGGGGACTTGAAGTAAGGTACTATCCCGGAATTTGCCTGCAGGATGTGTGGATAAATCCTACGAAAAACACACTCTAGACGCCGGGATTCGAACTTGCGATCTACGGACTTGCTGCAGCTGCCCTCGCAGCCGTGGTGGAAGATTTCACGTGCCCGGCTACGCCACGAGGTATGAAGAAAAGTAAACAAGCAACGGAATAAGAGAGAAATGGAGAAAACTAAATAGAGGAGCTGAGGGCAGAACGTATGGACCAGGAGGCTTTTTGCAAGCTATTATTCATCCATCTCGCTCTGTATTTTATTTGTTTTTTTTTCTATGAAATGCTCCTTACCAAGCAATTGTTATGTCAAATTGATAAAAATGGCACCCAACTTCATACAAATAATAATTGAAAAATGTGAATCCAAGTGATCCATATTTTCAAGTGGATTGATATATTTTTGCAACTGGCCTCATAGATACAATGTCTATGGTCAGTGTTACAGTTCACGCACCACTTTTTGGTCGGCCAGCCCCAGTTGCGAAATCATACAGAGGACAGTCGGTGAGCCTCAGACAAGATCAATTGTTACGTGAGTTGCCTTCCACACAACTGACAATTGATACGTGAGTTGCCTTCCACACAACTGACAATTGTTACGTGAGTTGCCTTCCACACAATTGACAATTGATACGTGAGTTGCCTTCCACACAACTGACAATTGTTACGTGAGTTGCCTTCCACACAACTGACAATTTATACGTGAGTCGCCTTCCACACAACTGACAATTGATACGTGAGTCGCCTTCCACACAACTGACAATTGATACGTCAGTTGCCTTCCACACAACTGACAATTGCTACGTCAGTTGCCTTCCACACAACTGACAATTGATACGTGAGTTGCCTTCCACACAACTGACAACTGATACGTGAGTTGCCTTCCACACAACTGACAATTGATACGTGAGTTGCCTTCCACACAACTGACAATTGTTACGTGAGTTGCCTTCCACACAACTGACAATTGTTACGTGAGTCGCCTTCCACACAACTGACAATTGATACGTGAGTCACCTTCCACACAACTGACAATTGATACGTGAGTTGCCTTCCACACAACTGACAATTTATACGTGAGTTGCCTTCCACACAACTGACAATTGTTACGTGAGTCGCCTTCCACACAACTGACAATTGATACGTGAGTTGCCTTCCACACAACTGACAATTGATACGTGAGTTGCCTTCCACACAACTGACAATTGATACGTGAGTTGCCTTCCACATAACTGACAATTGATACTTGAGTTGCCTTCCACACAACTGACAATTGTTACGTGAGTCGCCTTCCACACAACTGACAACTGATACGTGAGTTGCCTTCCACACAACTGACAATTGATACGTGAGTTGCCTTCCACACAACTGACAATTTTTACGTGAGTCGCCTTCCACACAACTGACAATTGATACGTGAGTTGCCTTCCACACAACTGACAATTTATACGTGAGTTGCCTTCCACACAACTGACAATTGTTACGTGAGTTGCCTTCCACACAACTGACAATTGTTACGTGAGTCGCCTTCCACACAACTGACAACTGATACGTGAGTTGCCTTTCACACAACTGACAATTGATACGTGAGTTGCCTTCCACACAACTGACAATTGTCACGTAAGTCGCCTTCCACACAACTGACAATTGTTACGTGAGTTGCCTTCCACACAACTGACAATTGATACGTGAGTTGCCTTCCACACAACTGACAATTGATACGTTAGTTGCCTTCCACACAACTGACAATTGATACGTGAGTTGCCTTCCACACAACTGACAATTGATACGTGAGTCGCCTTCCACATAACTGCCAACTCACGAAGCAATTGAACATGCCTGAGGCTCACCGACTGTCCTCGGTATGATTTCGGATCAGGGGCTGGCCGGCCAAAAACAGTGGCGCAAACTGTACCTCTGGCATAGGCAGTAACAGTGCCAATATATTAAACGGCCATAAACGGGACACCACTAAGCAAAACTCCTGCTATCGTTGGAATATAAGTTGGAACATTTATTTATGTATATATTTATTTGTTTCCTTATTTATTTATATGTCAGATACAACCATGAAAGGTTCATTTTACACTAATAGTATAACAAGTCTCAAATAATATTAGTAACAACAAGTAACAAAAGGCAAGGGGCAAATTTCGGGAAAGTTGCAGGGAAAGATTGAGATAGAAGGGGGAGGGGCTAGGAATTGATGATGAAAGGGATATTTTATTCTGGTATTCAGCAGGAGATACACTCCCACTCATATCGCAATTATTCCTACTCAGCGTCTCTGTACCTTAGCCCATAATACTACGAAACATCGTTACAGGCGTCATGAAAATGGCTTATTCTACGTCATTCGTCAAGGTGAAACAAATGAGTGGGAAGTTTACATTACATGGCCGTCATCAACGTTCTATTTTAGCGCATACAACTAGCAAACAAAACATTATTCATATCACATTTTAAATAGGAACCACTTCTTGCACGGTATCAAATCAGCTGGTTATTTCCGCATTTTTTACACCAAAGGAATCTTGATGCTTACATATGAAGTACTGTAGTATAATTCCGGAAATGGATATCGTAGACATTTCTGTTAGCGAATATGAAATTTTACAAAAACAAATCTGTGTGAATTTTCAATCAGCTGATCCAATGGAGCTGAATACCGTAGGCAAGGCACTGCATTTGATTATAGTAAAAGTGGCATTGAAATGTGTCCGAAAATCGTTATGACTATCTCAGAATTGTTAGGGCAACTGTATGAATGTCATTGCTGAATTCCAGTCCCATGCTGAAGTTGTACCTCCCGTAAATCTTCAATACTACATGATTTTCGAAGTGATATTCATTGAGTTAGTACGAGATGGATGGACTACAGGTGAAGAACACCGAACCTTAATTAAGTTGTTCACGAGAGTAAACATAGAATATTTATTCTCATATATAGCATCGTCATGGCAAAAGGTGTAACGTAGAGCTGAAGGAGTCAGCTTGTGTTCCATTTAATTCCTCTGGAATATTGTTCCAAAGTGAGAGAGAAAGCTAGTTGTAATTACTCTTTCCTACGTCAAGTGAGTCATTACAGTTTTACATCAAAAGAGCAGATACGCCAAAAATTGTAACTAGAGTTTTTCAATCCATCTTCCTCATAAATATGTTAAATATCCATCACCGCAGTCGTTTCAATTTCATATCTGTGCAGATAACAATTAAAATTTCCTTTTATTCAGCTCCACTGTTCAGAGAACATTACGCAGCCAACCTGCTCGTTTTAAAGAGAGGTTCTCTTGCCTTTCTAATTAGCTCTGCTCTCAATCTTTTGAAATAGCACAGCCTCAAAAAGAAAATGTGATGCTGCCGTCTAATAAAAGGGGGAAGGGGGGGGGGGCTTGTAATCATTTTACTCGCCGCCATTTAGAAATGCATTCAAATGTTTGTTTGAAATAATTATTTAACTATTCATAGGCAAGAATCAACAAATTTACATGGAGTGTTGGCAGTATGAAGAAGAACAAAAGAAAGGTGCTCAGCCCGTAGGCTGGTTTGCACCTCCAAAAGGTGATCGTCAACCAGAGTTTACTTGCTGTAGGGTGACCAGTTTCTTTTCACTCTTCCTCCCTTTCCCCAGCCAACAGCAGTGGTCACCATTACCACCCACCCAACCAAGTAGGCCTACTGGCCACGCCTAATTTTGCCTAACTTTGGATATCGCACTGGATCCAGTGTTTCAAGACAGTCAAGCAGTTGGGATGAACGATGAATATAGTAAAATAAATTCCGATAGCTTTCTTTTAGCAATAGGCCTACTCACCAATAATTGTGTGTTGAATAATCCCTCCTGGACATATCTTTTTAAGATTTAACTAGTGATACACGCAGTAATTCTGTATTCACTTAGGCTATTTGAAACTCGAATTCTGTAAGGTTCTCAATCTATAAGGCTGTGATTTTAATTTATTTCATGATGTTGTTACACCATTTTGCGTCTTACGAAATCTTTGGTTACCAGCCCAGTTTCATAACATGTGTTATTACGTGACTGTAGTAATCTCATAGCTATTATTTGGGCCTAAGAAATGAGATACCATGCGGGCATTGGCCTTGAGTAAGCTTGGTAAAATCAGAGGATGGCTAAGATGAGAACTCGGACCACAGAGCAGTCCCGCGTGGCGGGAGAGTATTATGGATTATTTCCAGGTAAGAAATTACATGCATTGTGTCACATTAACACAGTTCTTCTTGTGGAGCGAATTTGTTGTCGTTGCTGCTGTTGCATCATTTATGAGCTTGGACATCGTAGTCATTTAGCCCCATGTACTTGGGTGTGTGTGTGTGGAAATTTATCTGATAACATGTGTTATTGCGATATCTGTATTACCGTGTGTATTTGTAATGAAGGTGGCTGTAAGTTAGGAACCATCCCGGCATTCACTTGGAGTAAAAATGGGTAAATCACGGAAAACCACTTCCAGGATGGCTGAAGCGGGGATCGAACCCACCTCTTCTTAGTTTTGCCTTACGAGGCTGAATGTACCCCGTTTCAATCCTCGGACCACAATTAAATTTATTGGTACGGTATAGCCGGGAATCAAGCCCGGACCTCCGGGGCCAAAAGTATTTACGATTGAAATTTTTTGTAAATCTGATTAGAAAATAGTTCTGAGGGTGATTATACGAGTAGAATCCTACAGGCATACTACTATCCAACTTAAGAGTGTGAACGATGATTTAAAAACCAGCATTCCCTTGACTCGGTCTGAATCTAGCGCTAAAGTAAATACTGCACATATTTAGACGCTTTGAAGAGGAATCTTAACAACCATAGGGTTTTATCTAGTGTCTATGATCAGGGAAAGAATGTAGAAAATGCTGACAACGCAATGTTAAACTAATCAATACTCAAATTTTCAAGCCCTTTATCTCAAGAACTATAATAGAAATAAGTTTAACCATTTTACAACTACTGAACCACCAAAAAATACCAAAATAAATTTACATGACTTTGGGTGTAAACCTGGCAGTCATAGAAAGTGTTCTTCTAGTTTATTGCAGACTGAAACATTGTTATTGGAGTAAACCAATGCATGTTTGGTATTATAACTTGTGATCTCGTTCTTTTACTGCAATGCAATCATTCTATTTCTTGTATAAGGTGTGGTGACTCCCATGAACGTTGAGGATAATTTCAATCAATAGTTTGTAATAGCAATAATATTTAGGGGAGTACAAATCTCTTCATATGTGAGTTTTCAATAAAATATTATATGGTTGAAATACGCATAAATAAATTTGTACCTACATGTTATCTTCACACATTGTAGAACAGATAAAGGATCGGTACGATATTGGTGCTCACTAAGTATCACGAGGTTTGGACTCCACAATAGGTTGGTTAGTTTACGGTAGGTACTATGTGGAACTGAATCAAAAATATTGAAATAATCAAACTACCCGTGATCATATTAATGCCTTAGAATGAGAATAGATATCGACCAAGAAATTAATATCAAAAATCCTTTTTAGACTATCTTTAATCGCAGGATTAAATGCCTTTGTGTGTTGTCATGTTATGGACAGCTGCGTAACTATAGAGTCCTAGAGTTTCAGTTTGTGTTTTAATAAAAATAAAAATAAACTTGACTGAAATGGACAATATCATATCATATCATATGATCCTATTTTGACAAGTATAACACTTTCTTGTTTTTGATATGGCAATATTATCACATTTCATATATCTTTATTGCATCATGTACCTGAAATTACTGCATTCAATTTACAGAAAGACCTTTGTTAATAACAAAATACCATATGGCTTGTTACACTGAATAGTTAAAACAAACGAGTCCCCTTTCACAGCGTCTAAGTTTTCATTTCTATTATACCCGGCTTCGGCGAGGGGAATGACAACAGAGAGAATAAGGAAGGAAGAAGGAGGCTTGAAGTTACGTGATCCTTAATCTCATCATCATCATAAACCACTGGACCTCCTTTCTACGACGAATCCGAACCATTGGATGTGTAATTCAGCCTTGATGGGAGGCAAGCAGCCTGAGGACGTTAGCAATATAAGGATGAATGCCAGTGACTGTGGAGTTGGAGTGTATTCACGTCAGCGAGACAGTGTGCCGCTGATCCTTCTCGGTCCGAGTCCAAGCCATGACCATTTTATTGGCGAGGGTGTCAGCTCTAAACACAACATTGTAACGGAAGTTTTCCAGTACAACAGAGGGGCTGTACGAACAGCTTCGATCCGTTTTGGACCTGTATTTGCTACCACCTGCTGCCAGTTAAACTCAGCCACATTATCGTGCCTGTTAGTGTGTTCCAATACAACGAGTAAGGCACATGCAAACTCTGTACGATCCTACTTTACTTGAATAATATATTAAAAATTTTAATCTAGAAGCAACGCATACCTGAAACACGCATGATACAAAGACGAGTGGCAGACGAGCTTCTGCAATCTATTACATTTTATCACAGCTTCATACGTTATTTAAGCCTACCTTCCAGTACTTATGGTGAATCCCGTCCCAACGGTTTGCCATCGATTCCCGGCTTGCTCTGCCAATTCTGGTATGAAGGCTGGGATGAGGTGATCTAAGTCCTATGAGGACAACATGTGTTCTTATTTCACTCTGAGCCAATCTAAAAGCATCAACTCTAGTCGAATGGAAAGATGGTACCTTTTTTACAGCCACAGCAGACTCCTTCACAATCCTGTTACAGTTACAAATAGAGTTCGTTTACTGTAACTTTGCACTTTTTTGACAGTTCTCGCGGGAACAAATAGTCCTACTGGACAGATCAATCCGCTGCTGCCACGTGCATTGCAGCCAATGAGTCATCACCCACATGGCAGCAAGTAATGGCAGCCTGTATTCCGTCAATGGGTGAACAGTTGTTATGAGTTGCCTAAACCTACATTCATCTCCCAATATCAATTCATTGCCCTTTTTAAAAAGGAAACTTGCATTTCTATGTGGCATTTATCAAATAATCGTTCTAACAGCACACCTGAAACCCACCCACTGACGGCTCGCTGACAGAATGTTACATCATTGTGCGCGCTATGACACAGTAGCTGATAACTTAAATGTTACACGAGTTAATTATTTTTAGGCTCATCATTTCACAGCTCCAGGAAAATCCTTACTAAGGTATGGTGTAAGATGTCCTTAAGACGATAAGATCATTACTTGAACTGTTGGCTTGATATTAAAATAAAACATATGAAACATTTCACCATGTAAGTAAACTTTTAGGCCTACACAACAACTTATATTTTAGGCCAAATTTTTACACAAATAATGCCATGTGAAAATAAATTCACCTGGCCACTGTCCTTGGGGGAAATCAAGAGTCCTGCTGCCTTTTCTTTTTATCTTCAAAGAGAGAGAAATAAACTAAATATCTTGAACAAGAAATTCCGTATCTGCTTCCGACTCGATAGTCAAAACAAAAATGTCCGACCTGGAGACAGACACCTCGGCCTGCTCAAGATACTGTACATATTTACTCAACATTTATCTGAAAAGTGAACACGCGTTCAATTTGAAATAATACTTTCAGACGACTTTGCGCAATATTCATCATCATCATCTTCATTTCCCCTTTTCCAGTTGACATTGGGTGGGGGCAAATATGGTTCCTCTCCACTTTGTTCTGTCGTTCCACCATTCCTCTTCCGACACAGTGTTCCAATCCAGGTTCCGTTTTCTAATACTATTCTCCACGGAGTCCATCCAACGCATTCTTGGTCTTCCTCGTCCTCTCTTCCCTGTCATCCGTCGTTCCAATGCTCGTCTTGGTAGCCTTCATCCGTTTGACATGTCCAAACCATCTCAATCTGTTTTGCTCCAGTTTGTCATTTAGTTTCTCTACTCCCAGTTCTTTCCGTATATCTTCATTTCTCACCCTGTCCCTCCTCGTTTTCTGGACCATACTTCTCAGGATTCTCATCTCTGCTGCTTGTACTCTGCCCTCATCCCTCGTAGTCATTGTCCAGGTTTCTGCTGCATATGTCATTATAGGAACATAACTTCGTTAGCCTTAATTGGTATATCCTTGTTCCTGTTGGTAGAAAGCACTCCCGAGTTGTATTCTTCTGCTAATTTCCAAATCTAGTCTTCCATCTTCAGTCAGTTCGCTTCCCAAGTATTTGAAGTGTTACACCACTTCCAATTCCTTATCCCATTAGGGGCCGATAATCTAGATGTTAGGCCCCTTAAAACAACAATCATCATCATCATCATCCTTATCTCCTACTTTGATTAACTCCTTTTCCTTCTTTCTTATCTCTACTCATCACCACTGTTTTACTCTTCTCCACATTTATCCTCAATCCCCATTGCTCAATCTTTTCATTTATTACGTCTAACTGTTCTTGTACCTCCATCTCATCCTCGCCCCAGATCACAACGTCGTCAGCAAACAACATTACCTTCATCTTTGCCCTACTATATTCTTTCATTGCTGCCTTCATGATGTCATCCATCACCATTACGAACAATAATGGTGACAACACACTTCCTTGCTTTAGTCCAGTGTCAATTTTAAACCATTCCGATGTCCCGGCTCTAGTCTTCACACTACTGTAGCACTCCATGCACATTCCTTTTGTCATGTCTCTCAGTTCCTTGCCTATCCCCCTATTTGTTAAGCTTTCCCAAACTTTTGTTCTAGGGATGCTATCATAGGCCTTTTCTAGATCAATAAAAGTCATTACCATATCCTTCCCATATTCCCAACTCTTTTCAATGTTCTGTCTCAGAATGAAAATGGGTTCCACTGTTGACCTGCCCCCTCTAAATCCAAACAGCTCCTCCTCTATTTGGCTTTCTACCTTTATTCAAATTCTTTTTTCTAGGATTCTTTCCATTACTTTGGCAACATGCGAGATGATGGTGATTCCTCGGTAGTTACTATACACCTTCCTGTCTTCTTTCTTGAATATTGGCAATATTATTCCCTTTTTCCAGGCTTCAGGTACTTTCTTCTCTCTCCACACACTCCTGAGAAGTCTGTAAGACCACTGCAGTCCCACTGGTCCTGCCGCCTTGATCATTTCTATTGCCACTTCGTCTATTCCCACAGGTTTCCCCATCTTCATCTTCCTAACTGCCCATTCCACTTCTGCCATAGTAATGTCTGGTTCTTCTTCTATTTCTTCCTCCACCGTTTTGGCTGTTTGCGTTAACTTCTCCGCATGCCTGGCGTCTCACCTTCAACAGCTCGCTGAAATATTCTTTCCATCTGTCCGTTATCTCTTCTAGTTTTGTCAATATTTCACCTTCTTTGTTTTTCACGAATCCAGTGTTCACCTATTCATTCCTTCTGATTTTTATAATTCCAAACAGCAATTTCTTTCCACAATGTAAATCCTCCCTTATTTCCTGAGTGAATTCTTCCCAGCTTTCCTTCTTTTCCTCTGCAATTACTTTCTTGCAATGTCTGTTTGCTTCTATATATTTTACTCTATTTTCTTCAGTCGTTTTTGTTTTCCATTCCTTCCAAGCTTTCCTCTTCTCTCTTACCTTTTCTTTCACTCTATCATTCCACCATTTTGTCGCCTTTTCCCGTACCTTTCCTGATGTTCTACCACATGTTTTCTCGGCACTGTTTACAAATGCACTCTTAAACTTTTCCCATTCTTGTTCCACATGGGTAATATCCGTCCTTGGTATCTGTTCTTGCAATTCTCTCTTAAACTCTTCTGCAACCTCCTTTTCCTTTAGTCTCAAGACCTTAATCTTTCTTTCCCTTTTTTCTGGTAATCTCATGACCTTTCCTACTTTTAATTTTGCTACCACTGCCCTATGGTCTCCTCCAAAGACTTCCTCTGGCATGGCTGTGACATCCATTAGCTCTTTCCGATGTCCTTTTTCGACTAATACATAGTCTATCAGAGTTTTCGTTCTTATATCTCCCCATCCATACCTCATTATCTTCTGACTATTTTTATTTCTGAACCACGTATTCCCTATAATTAATTGGTTCCGCTGACAGAAGTCCATTAAGAAATCCCCTTCTGGATTTTTACTGCCATAACCATATGGTCTCCAAATCTCCTCTCTTCCTTGTCTGTCTCTTCCCACTCGTGCATTCAAATCTCCCATTACTATTATTTCCTTATCCTCTATATATTTTTCCACATCTTCTAGGAATTCTTCTAAGTTCTCCTCTTTTTTCCCCGTTTGTGGAGCATATACTTGAAACAGATCTTTGTCCCTGTCTGGAACTGTATCCTTCCTATGATTAACCTGTCACTTATCTTCTTCACCTCTTCCACATACTCTAAGACATTCTTTCTTATAATCATTCCTACTCCATTTCTGGCCTCTTGTCCTCCACTGTAAAACAGCCTGTATCCTTCCTTTAGTTTTCTTTCCCCTTTTCCTTTCCATTTCGTTTCCCTGAGACCGAGGATGACTATAGCCTTCTCCATCATGAAGTCCACTAGCTCCTCAGTCTTGTCCGTCAGGGTTAAGATGTTGACTGTCTCTATTCGGATATATTGTGATGCTGGTCACAATATTATCAATTATAATTATAATTTAATATAATAATCACGTTATTTGCACAGGTGGATGAACACGGTAATCCGTCCATTACCAACCGCACACCCATGCCACGAGCACGTGGTTCTTCAGTTTGATAAAGCAACTTTTCAGTATGGCCGACAGAATATGTTCCCAATATATTCCCAATTACTGGGACAAGTAAAAAAATAACCTGAAAAACCTACATGTGATTAAAACAAATATATATTTGTTATGGACTGCAGGATATACATTGAGTCTTTCCTTATGAAAGTTGGCAACCCTAGCTGTCGAAAAAGTGCAAAGTTACAGTAAACGAACTCTACACGTGCTATGTAATCAGATCAATCACACACTCAGATGACCATGATGTCGCAAATCCATTATATGAACAACAACAACAACAAAAATGCAAGTAACTGCTGAATGACTGGCAGTTCCATAACCAATAGTTGTTGTTGTTGTCCCGTGCACATTGGTGAGAATTAGGATTTTCTCCCAGTCTGCGTTTTTGTAGATAGGCTACTGTCATAGCCATCATAACTAACAGAGTTTATTGAAATCAACCAGAACGACGAACAGGTGCCACTCTTTTCAAAAATGACGGATATCGGATAGGCCTATGTATCGTACATAATCTCATTGGTTACAAAATTACAACAACAAATTAATGCACAGAACATACGTAGGCTACATTTAGGCTTATACATTCTTGACCACTACGTGGCGCAGTGGCTAGCATTCTTGTATATCACCCTTGGGGTCGCGGTTTGGTTCCCGGCTATACTAAGAAATGCAATTCTGGATTGAGGATGGGGATAAAGCACACTCAGCCTCGTGAGACAGAACTGAGAAGAGGCGGGGTCGATTCCCACCTCAGGTATCATAGAAGTGGTTTTCTGTGATTTCCCAATTTTGCTCCAGGTAAATGCCGGTATGGTTCCTAACTTAATGCCATGGCCCCCTCCTTCCAAATCATACCCTCAAACACAATACTTGCATTATTTCAGACACCACAATAACACAGGTTATCAGGTATATTCTTCCACACACCCAAGTACACGGGGCTTCATTAGCACGATATTGAAAATCCTTCAAATGAATCATCAACAACAACAACTCTTTTTGATAGTAAGATATTATTGCCCTCGTAGGATATTAATTAATTTAATTTGGCGTAGTCATATTCATAATCACTAATCGACCTTTAAAGGTGATGGAGGCACATCGATTCGTTTTCTTCTCTTTCCTCGTGCAGGCTCAGCGATTCGTCATCGATGAAATGTGCTGAATGCGACCTATGTTTCTGGTCGTTAACTAAGCTGGAGAAACATTCCTCGAGGGCACCTTCGCAATCGAAGTGTTTGTGTCCTGTTAAAGGCGACACTTTAGCAAGCAATTACCGTGGCTCCGTCCTGGAATGTGCTCCTCCCACCGTCAACAAGTGAAACAAGCGAACAGTTTCATTTAGAGGCACTGATGTGTGCATCAGCAGTTTTGGGGCCTAGCATTTGAAAGTGTGCCTCGGGACTTGGACAATTCTACCATCCTTGTATATATGAAGGATGAGTGTGGAAAACCTCAGTCGTTAATCACACTTGACAAATTGTCTTTTCTCCAAATCAAACCAACCACTTACCTTTCGTGCCCCACTCCTCTTATGAAGTATTGCAGTACAGTAGGTAGAGAATAGTCCCATAAAGAAAGGAATCCATTAAGCATGCCTACACGCACATGTTCCTTAAATATGTCGAATAAAATAATAATAATAATAATAATAATAATAATAATAATAATAATAATAATTCCTCCATTGCTCTAAAGTCTTCTTCAGTGGTCTCGGGGCACGTATTGAAAACCCTATCCCCAGAGCCCAGCTCTGACAAGAAATTAAATTCCAGCTTGAGGGTTGGATTGTGGTACACTCAGCCTCGTGAGGCAAAACTGAATCGATTCCCACTTAAGTCATTCTAGAGGTGATTTATGTAGTTTCTCCTCATTCACTCCATGAAAATACGGGGATATTTCCGAACTAAAGACCACGGCTGCCTCCTTCCCTATCAATAACAAAATATACACTCACCATAGTAGCATAGGCTATCAGATGTATCCCACACACACACAAGTACACTGGGTTGAGATCACAATACCCAAGATCGTAAAAGATACTACAACAACAGTGGGATTTTTTTTCTTGGTATTTTTGGAATGAAGTCCATAGTGGGCTTCAACTACAGAGTGGCATGTCAGCCGCACTGATGTCTCTGCAACAGTACCACAATTGGTGCAATATTGGCGGCCAAAGCTCAAGGTTGATGTTTTGATTCCCGCATTTTAACTCTCTCCCTTACATTCACCCCGTTACTCAATATACAGCACACTACACGTTCTAATGGCTGAAAGACTCGTTGTTCAAAATGAAATCAATCACATTATTATTATTATTATTATTATTACTATTATTATTGTCGCGTCGTGCAGAAGCGTGGACATTCATAAGGAGCGTAACACACGGTAAGGTTACACCGACACTCCACATACTGCAACTAAAACTCCCAAAAATTGGATGAATTTGAACGATTGAACTGCCAACACATTTTAACTAATTTGCTCACCCTAGAATGCATGCTATGAATCTTACTAAAAAATACGACACATTAAAGGCTCACAATAGTTAAAACTCTCAAGATTGAGCGAAAGCAAGTCTTGACGGTAAGCTCTGGCCAATTGATACGAATTAAGTGTCGGCTACCGGAATGAATACCTTGTATAACTTTTTACCATCTTCTGGAAGAAGAACGCAGTATTTCATCCCCGTGTGAAGCAAAATTAATGGTCTCATTAAATGTATTAACCTCTATACAGCCACATTTTACAGCGCATTAGACGCTGGCTTAATCACCATAGAGAGCGTTGATGAATGACTCCGGCACCTGTCATATAGATAATTAACGTGGCGGTGGAGATACGACCAGACTTTATCAATTATTAAGGAATTGTTCAGCTTCCTCTGACTGATCATTAGAAACTAGGCCTGTTCCTGGTCCATGGACATGAGTTTTGAGACCTTATACTGTATCCCCTTATACTTGGAAGGTCACAGTGATGGACATTTCTATCTGGGACTCATGTAATCCTGCCCCGGCTTTGCACAAACACGGTGATTTTTTAGAATACAATTCTTCACAGAGTTAGAAGGTCTACTAGACCAGTCATGGCTGAAATTGGAACAACAGTTTGGTGCTTTTCAGTCGGTCAACACGAATGTACCCAAAAAGAGCTGGGTTATGCACTAATCCTGAAATAAATTACATGACATTAACAAATACTCTAGGATGACCAGATTCGATCGTTAAGCGATCATCATCAGATCCATTACACTTAGGCTATAACATCTATGTTTGAGAATACAGGTGAAAAATATTTACAATATGTATACAATTATTTAGTTGCAGTATTGGTAATGCAACTGTCGGTGTATGCTAAATGTAGTATATCTGGTGTTAGGTGAAATGCTAAAATGGTGATAGAAATCCGGAGTTTGTCTGTTTGGGGTGACTATATGGTTGTAAAAAGTCAACTATGGTTATACTGTAATATTACAGGCTGCTACGTATCTAGTTGTCTTCCTGGCTGGAGCTTCAAGCAGTCTCGTATTCACTATTGCGCCAGTTGTGATCGACTGAAAATAGGAATGAACATAGGAATGCGATAAGATACGGAATACATTCAGCCGTATGTGAACATATGTGTGACACGGGACACAGCTTTACTAACATCGAGACTGACCTAAAAATAATTCGTCACGAATCGAAAGGCAGAGCTCTCGATATAAAGGAAGCAATCGAGATTCACCTAGCCAAACGAAACAATCCCAACAAATAAATGAACACACTTTTATGGAGAGTTTACCCCCTTTTACTCTACTAAAAACACACCCTGTCGGAAACAAGACACAACTAAGCGATACAGCCAAGCTAGATAAAAGGGGGGGGATAGCGGTGGAGGTGTACTATGTACTTTTTTCTGCAATAAACCAAGGCCGGTATTCGCGGCAGTATTAAAGGTGCCGGGACGTCTTCAAAAGACCGGGCAGCGCTTAGTACGAATGACTTTTTAGTCCACGCGTGGCGAAGACAGTTCCACGGTCCTTTATAGTTGTAGACCTTCCTGTATTCAATAACATACATCTTATCTAGATTTGGCAACGTCACACAAATACACATTGCACCGACCTCAGACAGCACATAGGAACAAGGAGGGTGGAGAAAGGGGAAAAAACAGTTTCGTCCAGCTAAAACCCCGGTTCAGTCGACCACAACTGGCGCAATAGTGAACACGAAACTGCTCGAAGCTCCAGCCAGGCAGACAACTAGATACGTAGTAGCCTGTAATATTACAGTATAACCATAGTTGACTTTTAAAACCATATAGTCACCCCAAACAGACAAACTCCGGATTTCTATCACCATTTTAGCATTTCACCTAACATCAGATATACTACATTTAGCATACACCGACAGTTGCATTACCAATACTGCAACTAAATAATTGTACATATTGTAAATATTTTTCACCTGTATTCTCAAACTTAGATGTTATAGCCTAAGTGTAATGGATCTGATGATGATCGCTTGACGATCGAAACTGGTCATCCTAGTGTATTTGTTAATCTCATGTAATTTATTTCAGGATTAGGGCATAACCCAGCTCTTTTTGGGTACATTCGTGTTGACCGACTGAAAAGCACCAAACTTTTGTTTACTTAGGCAACACTGAAAAATTGCTTCAAACCCCAGAATGAAATTGGAACATTCATATGGACAAGCGGGAAAATGATGTTTAGAGTGTCTAGGGGGAAAAAAGGGCCGGTGCTTCGAATGCACGCTGCCATCATTTATTTAAAAAAAAGGGTGGGGGAGGGGGTTACGGGTGAACACGGCATATGTCACCGAAACCTGACTTTGGTTTATGTCAGATACACAGGATGTGTGGAACAAAGTGGCATCTGTGAACAAGCGCTGGAAACCTAGTAATATAGAAAGAAAAAAAAAACACCGAACTGAAGAATGTTTGATTGGGACTAATTTGAGTACTTATTTCTTATTATATGCAGTGGGAAGGTGGGCGAGACTTCTGCGAAGACCACTTCACAAGTTTTGACTCAGGTTGGAATATATAAACAAGAGAATCTCTTAAAGGATGACCGACGGTGAGACTTGAACCAACCTGTTTACCACAGTTCTTTCTTGATGACCTGCCTTGCTCAAGCATAGAAAATTAACACAAAATATTATCACGTTCCATAAATAGAATTCGTATGTCCATGAATGAAACAAGTGAATCCGCAGGCTCCTCCATCGTAGACATAGGAATTGAGAGACGTGTCATTGTTTGCCCTTGGTAAATGCATGCCACTGAAGGCATCCTTCTGCCCTAACTTGTTTCGGGCTTGAAGAGACCCATCTTATGGCAACGCAAGCAACTTCTAACGATGAGCTATGTTCGCAGTAGATGCAAATCACAAACTGAGTGACGCAATGTCCATCGTCTAGCATTCTAATTCATCGTAGTAACCTTAAGCTGCTTGCTATATCCAGGAGGTTTCTGGGCAGAGGCAATTTCATACTTCACTCATTAGTCGCGATGATTCCTTCGCTATAATGAACCACACTATGCTGTTCAACTGCTGGCATTGCAATGCGTCTTAAAACAGACGAAATTTTCAGCCGAGTAATTTTATTGTTTTCTCCACATCTACAGAGATACAGTATTTTCAGTGTGCTGAAAGATTACGTGGTTGTAATGCCTCAAGGAACTTGTCACTAAAAACTTGAGCTGAAAGTTCAAATTTAATATCAAAGAAGGTTTCTAGTAAATTGAATCTGTAGTTCAAGAGAAATTAATAAAAACTTTTCACTGAAAATATTTGTCTGTTTTGTGCAGTGATATCGTAATTTTATAATTTCAAGCCATGCCAGCAGTGGCACAACATTATTTGTATTATTAGAGTGGAGGAATAACCGCAACTTTCCGTAATTACGTGAGATATGACAGTTAGTGGTGGTCTCTTGGAAACAAGACGGACAGTTAGCATCTTCGGGTGAAAAGAGTGCTTTGCTAGTCCCCGTAGCTAACACTCAAGTCTGTCGTGAGACAAAGATCTTCACTACCCTGTTAGTTCCAGAATACAGTCACTGCATTTTATTGGAAATCACCAGTCTAATGAACAATCGTGATTTGTGACGAGCTGTGGTATATTTTTGTGACACGTATAGTCTGGTATGGTTAACAGCTCCAAGTTCATCTGGGTCGAAGTGCTCCTTCATGTGCAGGAAAAGTCCGTGAGATATCCTAACGAGCACACATTTATTCTTCGATGCACTGATCTTATCCTGGAAAATCCCACCAACCTGAGCAGGGCAGATCATCCACATAAAGTCAAGGTCCGACCACAGCGTATAAATTATGGCAAATATTTTTTCATTAACCGTGGCATTGATAATTGGAACTCATTACCTGCCTCAGTTTTAGAGCCTTTCCCCAAACATATTGATGTGTTTAAGAGAAGATGGACATTTAGTGTAAATACTACGATGTAATTACTATAGTTCCTAAATTGTGTTTGATGTTATTGTTGGTAATTTTCTCTATTTGTACAATTTGCCACCGGGGAATTACCCCCCATTTGCAAATATTATATATAATATACTAAATTTACATAATAATAATAATAATAATAACAGTTATTGGTTTTACGTCCCGTTTAAATACTGTGGCTATTTCAGACGCTGGGGTGCCGATATTTTGCCCTGGAGGGCATCTTTAACATGCAAATCTACTGGCACACCTCCCTTGCTATTGAGTACCCTCAAATGCCAACTGACTGCGCCAAGATTCGAAGTTGCAACCTTGGGCACAGAAGGTGAGAACGTTACCGCTGTGTTACGCAGCCAGACCATAATAATTTCAATTTCAGAAGTTAGAAGACTTCAAAAATACAACAAGTCAGGTGGAAATAATCATACAATAGCCTTCATGGCATCGCTCTACGTAGCCCAGAGCAACAACAAGAACTCATTCTATCTGCACAGCTGCTAGAATTCATGTATTTTATTTTGATTTTGATTTTAACAGCTCGGTCATTTCCTCAAATGTACTCGAAGAATGACATCTCGCCTCACGATAAGCGTCTTGTGTTTCAAGACCACCTTGTGGTTAAATAAGCCATTACGTTCCTTCCATTAAGCTCTATAATGTATTTATTTCCACACTTCACCAAACAAACTGTTTGCTTTCCCGCTCAACTTCCAATGGCACGAACGTGAAAATTGCCGATTTCACATTGTCTTGAGAATTACAAGTTTGTCGGAGGTAGAAATGAAGGAGCAGGGAATGCGACAACTTCACCAACACTGTGTAACAAGAAATAAGAATGTCGACATGCAAACAGCTGAGACTCCAAAATGAGTCACAAATTCAAGTGTAATTCAGAACAGGGGACGGAGGAAGATCTCATTACTCCAGCGCTGGGAGTAACCGGGCTTGAAGCGAACAATGCCAAGAGAGGGAGCAGGCAATGATACATCTTATTAGCAGACTTGGTTCAAATTGTTATGCCGAACATTTCCATCCTAATTAAAATTGTGGAAGAATAGACGGAACAATCTACTAAATCCAAAAAAGTATCACTGAATATCCGTGTTTATTGTGCCTCGTTTCAACAATAGAGATGAAAAGAACGGAGCATATGTTTCTTGTCAGGATACATAGGAGTTTGTTTGCTCAATAAAGAGTTGGCAGTAGCTAATAAATACTAAACCGTCCTGTATCTCGCATTGTTAGCGAGGAATTGGCTAAACTATTTGGTACATTCTGACAACATGGCATTCATTCTGCAGCAGTGCTAACTGGCACGACCACGTGTTACATTGCGGGCATGTTTAGTTAGGCCTTTTCAGCCTATTTTCGTCACATGAAAAAGCACGCTTAAGAGATCACCTTTCGTCCGGGAGGGTGTAGGCCTATGTGTGTTTCCCCCCAATAAAATCCAAACGGCAGAAGCGATTTCAATGAAACTCGGTAAGGACATATTACTACCTAGTCCAAACTCGATCATATTAAAATTTTAATATGTTTCACGAACCCAACATGGTGGCCCTGCGAAATCTTCCACCTGCATTCTACACCTCCAAAACTGTTACCGACGTTTTGTATGGTGATAGAGAATGCTAAGATGAGTTCACCTGTGTGACTTTTCGAAACATTTCAGTACAAAACCTACATGGCGGCGAAACGAAATTTAAATATTTAATTGGATTTTCCTCGCGGCATAATCATCCGAGCGTTGTGAAACTTGGCAAAAAATATCTTCATACAAGGCTTAATATTTTGGGGTCTAATGCAATTCACTTTTAAGAGAACGTAGAAATAGCGGCTGTGCAATATCTTTAAAATCACGTTTTTATTTCTCGTGTCCTAAACAAGTGATAGAAATGTAGGTTGGTATAATGAACCACCGTTGTAATATCCATCTGCTAGCATTTAATTCTACAGCCTATATATAAAACAATCCAACATGGCAGCCATGCGATGTTTTTCACCGATTCACGATACATCTGAAACTATTTAAGCAATCAAACTGCAAATTTGTATGGCTATTGAAGACCAATTAAGTAAGACAATATATGTGACTTACACAATCCTGAGAAATACAAAAACAACATGGCGGACAAGTAATTTTCAAGTATTTCAAATATATCTACTAGCGATTTAATCACCCGAAAGCAATGAAACATATCACAGCGAAACGTCTTATTTTATTTCTCGTATCCTATTCAAGCGATTGAAGAGAATATTCGTATGATGGGCTATTAAAATAATCATAATCTAATGGCACTAAATTCTGTAGCTTACTTTTCGTAATTCATAGAAGCCGTGCTTTTGACTTTTCTAAAAATTAATTCCCGTGGTTCGTTACAGAAAGATGCCATCTCGTGGGAGGAGTCGTAATCACCAATATTGAAAGCTATATATTCTAGCACATAACTTCTCATTGTAATGGTGTTGGTGAAGACATAGGTCGTGAACCAACAGCTATTTAGTATATCAAATGGGAAATCCAGATTTTGTATAATTTTCCATAAGCCTGGAAGGCATTACGAACTTTTTAGAATGTCCAACATTAGAGGACATCGTGCTGTGTTTACAGTATAAAGGTCAACTTGTTGATTCCAGATGACAACAGATGATTCCAAATTATTCGACCAGCTCTGCAACGTTAAGAATAATGCTAAAAGTTTGACTAGACCAACAAAGTTTTCTTTTCTGTCAGACCTATGAAACCTTTCCTGTTCATTTGAACATTTTCAGCCCCTATTTATAATGTCATCAATCATACTTCGCTGAACGCATAGATAATCTTAAAGCAACAATCATCATCATTTACGGAATATATGCGACTGTATGTTCTGTTTTATAAGTATTCAATTGATAAACGAAGAGAACCATATGCTGAAAGATTCAGTGATAGGAATGCTACAGGAGGCTACAAGCTAATTTTAATATCAAGGATGTAAATTATAAATTTGAGTTGCTTAGTTTCAAAACCAATCCACAACTAAAGTTCACTAGGGGCACAGCCGATGTTTACTTCCCATATTTTGAAGCACTAAAAGTAATTTGTCGTATATTTGATTCAAAGAGAAATTCATCCCTGTCTAGCGGAACATTTCATAAAGCAAATAGGTACCAAAGTTTGCTTCAGTGACTCGAAACGCGATATTTAGGCATATTCATTATTTACTTTATTCAAAACTGGACTTGACTGGTCTTGAAACCAATCGATTTATTTTAAAAATACATACTCCAATAAATAACTTCAAACTTGAATATGTTGACAGATACAGCTCAAAATAAAAGAATTACAGCGAGGATTTAACATTAATTATGTTAATTGTATTTTTAGACAAGTTATGTGCATTATAATATCTAATTTTAGTATGCATTCAGATTTTCGGACATTTTTGAAAAGTGCCCTGCTTTTTTGTAAAGCAATGCCTTGTGTTAAAAATCCCATTTTTAGACAAGTTATGTGCATTATAATATCTAATTTTAGTATGCATTCAGATTTTCGGACATTTTTGAAAAGTGCCCTGCTTTTTTGTAAAGCAATGCCTTGTGTTAAAAATCCCACTAAGTAACCCTAACGTTGGGCTAACGTCAACTTCCTCCGACTCTCCCATGCCACTCCATACGAATGAATCGCCGTAACATGGAGTCAATATTTTTGTGCATAATATTATAAGGAAGAAATCTGTGACGCGTGTCTCCTTATTTTTAGTGGTATCCTTTCAGATCAAAGGAAACAAATAACGGGATAGTATATCCACAAGACCACAAGTTGTAAGAAGCTAGTGTCAAGGTCAATGGAAATGAACGGGGAAGCATATTTTCTTCATATGGCAGCTTCTCCACGAGCAATGACGATATGAAATCTGTAATGAGTGCGTGATAAGTGACTATTAGAAGGTGAGTGTTTCCTGAATTGGAACAAGAAACCTTCCTGGTCAGAATTTATTATTACTATATTAGTAATAAGTTATGCTGAAGAAGGTGCTACACAAAGCTGAAGGCTGTGGGTCGAAGCCTCCATCTCACGCCAGCCAGCCTGGCATGTCTGTTTAACATCACCCACATCTACATCCCATCAGGTCGAATTGTCCTTACTGTAAGGAGGCAACATGATCATCCCTGTTAAAACCATGTGATAACCTATGTTATTGTGGCGTCAGTACTATTTCATATATTACAGTATTATTGCTGTTGTTGTTGTTGTTACAGCATAGGTAATAGGCCACATAAAGTAAGTTACTAACAGTACACTGAGTGGAAGCATGGTTTGAACACAGGATACCCATTTCACAAGCAGTGACTCTCCCCCACACTATATACACAATATATTGCGATAAATTGGAAAAGTTACCCGAAGAATTAAAGTGAAGTATCATTACCTGACGAAGGAAACGAAGATCTCTAATAATAGCACACTCAGGATGGACGTAGAAACCGACAGTTCTATCATGGATAAACGCAGGAGTCAGTACTAAGGTCGAATGGTGTGCAAGAATATGCTGTATGTTGAGGGAGGGGCTGATGGAGCCACAGTTCCAGGGGCGTAAAACACGAGGGGGCGTAAGGCGGAAAATGGGAAAAGCCACCTTGCCTTGCTTAGTCGTAATTTCTTTATTCTACCAAACAAACAGTCTGTTTTTGCCCCCTCTCCAGTTTCACGCCGAGACGGTTTGAACTTTATTCCCTTACGACTACGATCCGAAAAGGTGCATTTTCGAACTATGATTTCTGAGCCCTGGTTTAAAACTGAGATAAGTTACTCCTGCCCGGAAACAACAGCGCGCGCGTCGTTAAAATAACAGGTAAAATAACATGACTCTTCGTTGCTCATCTCGCGTTTATAGCACACCCTACGCATGCGCCTTGCGTTGCGTCGACAAGGTTCGAAAAGCAATGATGCACGTGACGTTAGAAGTTAGAAGTTTGACATTTAGTGCTACGCTTGTGCCATGTTTGCCCAAGTCGGTGGAGCTCCAGTATTTCATCAGTTTCTGTTTAAACGTTGTTGATTACTTCGTTTAAATTTGTGAAGTTTGTACTTTGTCACTGTATGACTGTGAATCTGCTCGTCGTACTTGCTTCAAGCTGTTCTGCAGAGACACGTTTTTCGGTGACGAGAAGGATTAAAGACCACCTCCGATCTACGATGGGACAAATTAGAGGGAATCATTACTGTCTCTCAGCGTTATCTCCTCCCTATACAGTAAATGGAATATAGACTTCCGCAATCAACAAATTCATCTCCAGCAAATCGCGTGTGATTAGGAGCGTCGCACATACGAACTGAATTAATTGGGCTTGTCAGAAGAAGGTTGGTACATCCCGTCTATGCAACAAGAGTCTAGAAGATTTGCTGGAGCCTGATGAACTATACTTATGGACTCACCCCTATTTGAAAAGAAATCCTGGATACGCGCTTGGTTATGTGGAGTTGGTGATTCATGTATTAACGCACACGGCTGTGGAGGATGGTCATCTGATAATGGGTGGTAATGATAATAATAATAATACTAACAGTAATAATACTAAAAATAATAATATTGTCCCTCTGAACAACTGTGACTTTGGAGACGTGGGCTGCGAGAATTTGGCCCTATAAAGGGATTCTTTAGAACGCCTTGCTCACATTTAAGTAGCTATGGTGAACCGGAATTCCATCCCACAATCATGAACACAGTACGTTAACAATATTGCACCACTCAGTCGACTACCCCCTTTCCAATCCCAGGCCCATTTAAAAATTAACACACGTTTACAGTCACCAGAACATCAAAAATTATCACACAGATACCACACAACCTCAGGTACAGAAGACTGATGACCTTGATGTCCCGAACCCCTAAATGAAACATTAATAACAACGTTCGCTTTCAGACCGCTATCGTAACAATAAGACATCAAAATCCCTTTAGTAGTTAATTCGCTTGAGGGATCATTTAGCCCTGTGTACTTAGTTAAGTGTAGAATTTGTCGGATAAACTGTATTATTGTGGTGTATGTGTAGCCTACGTGTGTGTATTTGAAATTCATGTGAGGATTGGAAAGGAGGTGACTGTGGCCTTAAGTTAGGAACCATACCGGCATTCGCATAGAGTAGAAGTGAGAAACCACGGGAAACCACCTCCAGGATAGCTGAGGTGGGAATCGAACTCGTCTCCTCTCAGTTTTGCCTCACGAGGCTGAGTGTACCCCGTTCCAGCCCTCAGACAACAATTAAATTTCTTGGCAGAGCTAGGAAACGAATTTGGACCTCCGCGGTGATAGCTTCGAGTGCTAGCCATTACACCATGAGGCAGACAAAGGACCTTTGGGATCCGTCACTCAGGAAGACATCGTAAGTAAGTTAATGACTACAAAACAAATGTGGAAGTGTAATTGAGCATAATGATCGATTCTGATAAGTAACACGCACAATGTTATAACATATAGCCTACTGTAATTATGATCCTGGAATTGATCTTTTTCCAGCAAAGTTACTACTGACTGTGAGTCGTAAACTCTAGGGAAGACCAATGATCCAAACAATCCCCCATTAGCCAATTAACAAGAAGCACACCCCAGCAGTTAGCTGGACAATGTACACATTCCGTCCTTAATCAAACCTTGAGACGGCTAGTTGGTCTCGCCTCGTCCACTGAAATCACAACATTTACCGAGCTAGTGCTGAAGAATGGCATACTGTACTCACTCGTAGTAAGTGAACTGTGTGTCCTAACAAATCATGATGAAAGTTCGAGCATAAATGATTTTCTGCCTCGGGTAGAATACGCTAGCACCTGCTCTAGAGACAGGTGAACATGTAAGGAGAACGGAAAACAACAGTGTGTACTCCATGGCAGCCATGTTCAAAACATGTTAACTAATTTCACAGTTCTTCACCTGACGCTTATCACTCACTTTAGCCATTGATTTTCCCCCCTGTTTCAACATATGACAGTCCAGTCAAATTCCTTCAATTATCATACAATAGTTGTCTTAAATAGAAACTACCAATAGCCTATGCCAATGTCAATGTTATAACAACAACAATAATAATAATAATAATAACAGCATGTGGCCTCCAAGGAGGCCTGGTGTAGGTCTTGAGAGTTATAAGCGACCCGTGCATCGTAATGAGGATGAGATGATGATGCAGAAGCCACGAGCTAGGGAATTACATTATAAAGTTGAAATCCTTTGATCCGGCCGGGAATGATTTCCGGGGCCTTTCAACCAAAGTTAAATGTTCTATTCAATTAACTACGTAGCCGGACAATAATAATAATAATAATAACTACCGGACCCATGTGTATAAACCAACCGCCCGGCATTATTGCTATGTGAGTTCGACGCGACACAGTTCTGGCAGGAGCTATTGTCTTGTTTGTTTTTTAAAACACACATTTTAAACAAATTGTCGATATTTCTGAAATCAGAATGCGTAATACGCCACTGCTGTGGGTAATTATTTTTTTGGATGCTCATTTGCTACGATCGGTTACTTGTAGGCGCCCCATGTGTAGGCTTTGATACCACCCACCCAGCTTTACTGTTATGCTGGCCCGACAATGCTATCGTCTTATTTATTTGTTTAAACACACTTTATAGTCAAAAATAAATATATCTTCGTTGACAAATAGATATACAGTACAATACTTTGTCTACACCTATTCCTGTAATATTGAGACAATTTGGAATATATTGGTACAAATCGCATGTTCTAACTTCGTCTGGTTTAAGAGCTTGAGTTTTGTGAAACATACACCTTAGCGTTTTAGACCGACAGAGGTAGCTATGCTCGCTAACATGCAGCGCTAGGCCATGGGGCCAACCTAGCTGCGGACTCGGTAGACGTGGTTTCGAACCCCACCGTTGGCGTCCTTGAAATGGTTTTCTATGGTTCCCCATTTTCAACTCCAGGCAAATGCTGGGACAGTACCCTCTGATAGGCCACGGCCGCTTCCTTCCACATCCTTGCCCAGTTTCATTTATCTTCATTTATTTCATCTCTCAGCCGAGGTCGTTGCGGCATGACTGTTGGCAGTCGCTCACATCCGGGAGGCGAGGAGGTTCGAATCCCCCCGCCGGCAACCTTGAAGATGGTCTTCTGTGGTTTCCCATCTTCCTTCCAGGCAAATGCCGGGGTTGGTCCCTAACTATAGGCCACAGCCGCTACCTTCCAACTCCTCGACCCTCCCATCCAACATTCCTCTCCAACGGTACTTGTAGCTCACCCATTGGGTGTCCGTCTCGAAGCAGCTACAAAACTGGCGAGCCGAACATGTCCTCGGACACTCCCGGCACTAAAAGCCATACGCTAAAAAAAAAAAAAAACTTCTCTCATGAGGTTGGCATCAGGAAGGGCATCCGGCAGTAAAGGCCATCCGCCACATTTACATTCATCACATCTCATCCCTGACCCAGTTGAAACGGGAATAATAAGGGGTAGATATACAATACTTACACCTTAGTGTTTTATATATATGATAATAATAGTAATAATAAATTCGAAGGAGCCATGGAATTCAAGTTTAGATAATACGTGATCTAGTATTGGGAGACAGAACTTTGGAAAGCCTAATAAATGATGACGTTCTGTCGTATCTCGCTTAACAAGACTTTCCTCCTCGTTCTAATGCTCCTCCCTGTTATCACGCAGGCCCTTTCAAACACCATCTCTCGATCATCTTTACATGAGTATATATCATGTGTGAAAAGGTAATGTTAACATATTTTGCAATATGTATTTAAAAGCTTATAATATTGAAAGCAATTAGTCTACTAATCCAGTCCAACACCTACCTCTCTGCATACAGTCCGGGCGAGGAAAATCTCGCTCCGCACTCCGGTAATTAGAGGGCCGACTCGCATTAATAATTAACTTTTGATGGAAATAAGCTGTACGTTGGTCAGTGTCCGCGGAGGCCTTCATTACATACCCAACTTCTACTTTTATTTCTTGCTAATGCCATCAATTCTTCTTGCCACCCACAGATCTGACAAATCTGGTTGTCACGTGCCTGCCCTACGTATAGCATGATATGTGGAGAAATTCGTTGGAGTGCTAGTTACCATTCTACTGAGCTCATTAGATATAATTGGGAGCTTACAACGTTAATCCAAACAATCCCGAATTGTAACCCTCCCGAGCTGAAGCACATCTTTCCTGTTGGCAGTGTTATTACTTCTACTCTGTCAATGTTGGTCAACGCAGCTTTTTAAACAAATGGAGCGTTTGGTACTGTTTATGTACTTGGCAGAAGAATTGAAGCGTATGCGGGAACAAACGTCTATGTTACATTTTGTGTAATTGAGATATTCACGGAACAAACATCTATGATGTTCTCTAAATACAAATATGCAAGTATTTCGAGCATATCTCAACAGATAACTTTAGTATTCCGGAAATGGTGAAGCGAAATGCACTTCAAAAATACCGGAACGAACGTTACATCGCTTCCCGCTCGAACACGGCAATAATGTTATGAAGTGAATGGATATAATGAACACATTCTAGTCCAGCGACTATTCTTGTGTATTACTGAGCTTATTTGTGCAGATTATTGTGTTGAAACCAAAAGGAAAAGAACCTTAGTTGTATTTTGAAACTATAAAAAATATCTTGACCACGGCAACGAAACGACATTTGCGTTTTACATTTAAAGGAACTTTATTTTCCCAGGCTAATACACTATAAGTAAGTTCATACAATAAAGTTCAACTTAAAATACCGTACTGCTATTCTATTCTCCATTATGTGTAGTGAGCGCGCGCACTGTGGTGTGTTGCTTTACGGAACACAAGTCTATGTTACGTCATACCGCGTAGCCCTGTCCCGCGGACAATAGTCACCCTTATTGCTGTTTTTCTCAATAAGTAAGAAACGTATCATAGACATTTGTTCCCCCGTAGGCTTCAATTCTCTTTGTTACAGACTGCTGTCTTACAAACCGTAGAGCCCCGCGGCGTAGCCGTGCACCACGACCGTGCAAGCACCTTCAGCAAGTCCGGAGATCGTAGTTTCGAATACCAGCGCTGACAGAGACTATCCTGAGTGTGGTTTTCCCCCGGGGTTTTCCCACTTCCCCATGCAAATGCGGGGGTAGTACCTTATTTCAAGTCCCGGGGCACCTACCCCGCCCCCATCCCTAACACAGCTACACGCGTTACTATGGTCATCACATAAATACAGGTTATCACACAAATTCAACACACACCCAATTACTCTGGGCTGATGACGAAGTTGTCCCAACCCCTCAAATGAACTAACAACAAATCGTAAGGTACCTAAATAGATCTAGCATACATGGTAACCAAATGTTTTGATTAACAGAACTTAAGTTTACGTATGTGAAATAATAACCAACTGTTGAGAGACGGCTGTTGACAAATAACAATAGACCTATATACGATCTAGATTTGCAAGTGTTGAATTGTTCAGATGAATACGCTCTGATGAATGTAATAGTGTATAACTGTAATATTATTATGGTCGGGAATAGGGCAGGTGCCCCGGGACTTGAAATAAGGTAGATTATTATTCCGGCATTTTGCAGTCAACACATGCAATTTTATTCCAATGTAAACATTATTGCTATACCACATGTTTATACACACGAACAATGGTCACAGGAACACTGAAACACGCTATAATACGCAAGATTGTTCAATGTATTCAGCACTACGAAATTGGAAAAATTAGTGCTCATAATGTAATTACATATTTTCCCAGCATCATGTCGCCGGCCTCTCACCGCTGGGTCCGTGGTTCAAATCCCGGTCACTCCATGTGAGATCTGTGCTGGACAAAACGGAGGCAGACAGGTTTTTCTCCGGGTACTCCGGTTTTCCCTGTCAAAATTTCATTCCAGCAACACTCTCCACTATCATTTCATTTCATCTGTCATTCATTTAATCATTGCCCCAGAGGAGTGCGTCAGGCCTCGGCAGCCGGCACAGTTCACATCCTCGCCGCTAGATGGGGGCTTCATTCATTCCATTCCTGACCCGGTCGGAGACTGGAAGCAGGCTGTGGATTTTCATTTTCCCAGCATCATGTGCATGGTGTATCCTAATATTTCCTGCCAACTGTCAGGGTTTTCTTCCTGAATTTATTCTCATTCTAGAAGCGCTTACCGACCGTCCATGGTCCTACTGTCATATTTATCTCGGCCAACTGTCTGCTGAAGTCAGTACCGGTACGTCCATCACAAAGATTATACATGTGCTAGCAAGTTACTGTAAGAGCACAATTCCGGCATCCCGATATCTCTAATGAAGAAGCAGTTTAAAGGGACGTAAGATACATATTATCACCATCTTATTACTATGGCGAAAAATGTTTTCGAGACACCGATGGTAAATATAAATCAGGCTTACCCGATTGGGTCAGTGGCTTGAGTAACACTGAGTCATCCTTAAAAATTTGCAAGTAATGCATTGTTGTACAGCCAAAATATGGCGAGAAAGTCTGTAGTCGGCTTTGTGACCGATAAAACCGATTCGCGTTTGATGTACGTCTGTAAGTCCTGCAGCCTCTCCTGTAGGACACATCTCCTTTCATCTCTACATGCCACTCTTCTCTTGCTAATTGGTTTTTAAAGCCGCTGGCTGCGAGCGGAGCGAGCTGCCAGCGGCGCTAGTAACCAGGTACCCACCCCCTAATTCTCTAGGTATAACCACATTCTCCATTACGTCCGTATTTTATGATATAGCATAATATTCTTGCCTACCTGCGTCCAATCTCACCACATGTCCTTGAACAGTGGTGTCACACTCGTGTGCCACCACAGCACACACGGGACACTAGGTAAGACTCGGGGCATCACTGCAGGTACTCAAATTGAACGAGCGGGAGGAAGAGTGAAGGTCGTCAATTTATTAGTGACCACACGACAGTGGCTGCATGGATTGTTCCATTTTGACAATGATTTATTATTATTTACAAAAGTATCTCACATATCTATAACAGCACATACGAGGTATAGACATTTGGTGTATTCTCAGAATATACGATTTCAGTAGGCTGCACCCATATTGGGTTTTCTCTACAGTAGTTCTTCGCTCCCTCTTATCCTTGTATTCCTTGAAAGTCACCAACAGAGAATTCTTAAGTGTCCGCTTTCTCCCTGCGCAGTTGTTTATGTTCTTTTTAGTATGTTCCAGGCCAATTGGCTGGGCAGTGGTCGCTTGGTAGGCCTAGGCCCTTCAAGGGCTGTAGAGCCACGGGGTTAGGTTAGTGAACGAACGTCAGTAACTCCTTTCTCAACAGAAACATCAAGCTTCTCCTTAGTGTGCCTTCTCGCGGCACTTTGCTGAAATCACTCATGTTCTGCGGTGAACATTAGAACTTGCTATCACCGACTTCTGATGATGCTTGGAAGTTTTACTTGTCCTCTACAGATTGCAACCTACAAACTTTTTCATTTTTTGGACTCTACCTCAGGAAAGAAACTTGTGTACCTAAGTGATTTATGTGTCCATATATTTGTGACCCTTGTGTCCTACGTCCTTTTCCCCAACATTTCCCCTCGTTTGCTTCGTTGGCTGGGATCTCTCTTGTGCCGACAACTCTCGTCAGTGCAGTCATCTGACTCGCCAGGTCTCTTCTCACGGGACTACCGATACCCGTCCGACATTTTGTGAAAGCCATGAGGTGATAGCAGTCTAACAGCACCTTCAGCCAGCCAACATGTAAAGATAAGTTACATATACTATTTTAACCAAGCTATGAAGCTCTTTTAATACTTGCAAGTAATCAAAGCTACTATATTTTTATCTTGCCGGCAAGGTATCATTGTCTTGATGTCAAACATCAATTTTCACAACCGTGGGAATTTCTTCAAATGTAACTTACAGTCAATGGCTAGGCTTACCGGGGGATTTGATCATTTTTCGTCTATACTCTGTTAAAAGTCAATAACTTGACGCATCGTGGGATTACTTCGCATCACCGTCTAATGGGTCAACTCTGCTCATATCACGAGACTCTCATCCTTAAGCAATTTCTTCATATTTTAAGACTGAAATAACCATAAAACTATGGAAATTCTCAACCCGAAAATAATTCATCATATTGAGCAGTGACATTTTTTAAAGAGAAACTATACTCTCATCCTCCAAATTTTCAAGTGCAACGTGCCAAAAAATATTCTGGTTTTCGTACGAACAGTCAGTGCTGGGCGCCCACCCCTCTTTAAAGCGAACATTTCCTCATTCTTTCCTTATTTCCCTTTCTACTAACGAATTTAAATTAAATATTAAATAACCTGTGTAATGTGTTGTTTTTTTGTTGTAATTCTGAGGTTTAGTCCAAGGATGTCCTCCCCATTTTGAATGTCTCACTATTTGTAATTTCTGTAAAAATTAGTGGTATTGTCGACCACATTCCTCTCTCCAACTGATAGATAGTTGGATCTTTCTCGAAGCTAAAACACATTTAGTGTAACTTTAGAAGCTTGCAAGCCGTTTCCATTTAAAAATGAGATTTCAGGGTTTTGCAGTGATTGCTGATGTGCTCAATTTGTTGAAATCAACAAATTTTCAATAATCTTAGCCCTTTCAATCTTCAGTGTGTCTAATGGGGCACGTTAACTTGCAATGTTCTCACTTGTCTACTCTAGTCTATGCAATCATTGCATTTTTTCATAATTAGTATCTTAAAGCCTAACTTGATCTGAGACCAACTATCTACTAGCCACTACGTTTCTTATAACTTAATCAGCAATCATATTGCTAAATTGTATCAGTGGCATAGCTTCAAATTTGTAGCCACGGCAGCATACTGTCTTATATTTTTTATGGGCTTTAATCATTTCATGTGTGAGGATTTATCCTCATTGTTTGGCCAAACTAATTATTATTCTCACTATTCTTGCACTTGATATTCACCCACGGTAGCAACTTGTGATGCACCTCGTTAACTTTGGCAGTTAGCCTATATATGGTTGTGCTCGTACCAAAACTTGCTAAGCTACTTTTTTTGTCAAGTTTGTGATTTTGCACAGATCTCTTTAGATTGTTTATCGCTGGTATAGTTCACTCAGCTAACTTCCTACCTAGGATCGTTTTCAATCAATGCATCTTGATTATTGTTTTTTCGTAATCAAGACTGTGTCAAATCTCGCTAAATCTGTCATTAGTATTTTTCTTGTGACAGATTTAGTTATTTCCTTTCGAGCACAACAATCATTGTCTTTATAAAAGATTTAAGCTTAATAATATTTACACTCGTCCTTATATTTGTAAATGGCCAAGGAGCCCTCCTCCCCTCGCTTCTTTGCCTTGAGCAGCTCAAAATTGTTGAAGATTAATACTAATAATAGTTTGAGCCCCTTTAGCATCTTGTTATTAATTTAAATTTCTTATTGTTGTTTACGCTCTTTTGTGAATAAACTTGCTTTGATTGGGTTCTTCCATTTGAACCAATTCCTCTGATTTCTCTCCCTAACCCAGTTTTTAATTCGTACTACATCTTCCGTATGGTGGCGATTAGACTCTTCCAATTGCCCAACATTAGTATTACTATTATTATTATTACTACTACTATCATTAATAGTAGTAGTAGTAGTAGTAGTATCACTATAAATTAATCTGTCATCACAAATAAGAACATCCTCTCACTGAGGGTTAAACTAATCATGGCGATATCGTCACTAGTGGGGTTGGACCGAGTGGACCGTCACGGTGGTATCGTCACTAGTGGGGTTGGACCGAGTGGATCGTCACGGTAGTATCGTCACTAGTGGGGTTGGACCCAGTGGACCGTCACGGTGGTATCGTCACTAGTGGGGTTGGACCGAGTGGACCGTCACGGTAGTATCGTCACTAGTGGGGTTGGACCGAGTGGACCGTCACGGTAGTATCGTCACTAGTGGGGTTGGACCCAGTGGACCGTCACGGTGGTATCGTCACTAGTGGGGTTGGACCCAGTGGACCGTCACGGTGGTATCGTCACTAGTGGGGTTGGACCGAGTGGACCGTCACGGCTGAGTACATCAAGAGGGTGACGCCAGAAATATATAAATCAAGGTAGAAAACATAGTCCATATTAAACTGGATGGATAGTTTCATACACATTCCTGTGTGTCAGTAAGTGAAATGCTGGGCCGCTAGGAATTATTGATCAAAATCGTAAAATATACTAATTAAATTCCACATTGTTTTAATGTACAGAACGTGGTATGCAAGGATAATTAGAATTATATAAAAATTAGATTTTCCCCTTGAATTAAAAAAAAGCATTAGTATTAATTCCCGAGGTCCAGTTACAAGAACGTTTAGAGATCAACAAGGCCAGCCGTCTTAACAACTGTTAATAAAAATGGAGGATAAACAAGTTGGTAGAGTATGAGGTGGATGCAATCTCACGAATGGACTCCGATATAGATTTGGTTAGGTCATGCACAAGATCTTTCTGGAGAGAAGTGTTATTTGTAAGTAGATAAATGGCAACGGGATTCTTATCAGACACAACGTGATTCGGAAGTCTGATCAGATGGCTAACATTTGTATCATCTGTCGGCTTCCACGCCCCGATCATGCAGACCATTGTTATTCGTGAAATGAATTCATCCAGGTTTCCACTCGAAGCGAGTGAAGTGTACCTCCCTATCGATGTTCGCCATTCACATGATGAACTGAGGAGGGGGTGAGCGTGCGGCATCAGGGGACGAACAGTCGAGTGACTTGTATACAAATTATTGTATGGGTAGGTCTCCACCTTCCTCTATCTGAGATAGCTAAGAGTACTACATGTGTGAATGTTGACTGAGAATATAACCTGTGATTTTACAGTGTGTATGTTAACAACAATCGTTTGAAGCTACGATTGAGAAAGAAACCCCAGAATGTGTTCAAAGTAAGACACTGGAAAGAGCAAGATTTGGAATGGGCCCTTAAAATGCTGAGGCTTTCAATTGAACCGCTTAACTTGTACTTCTAAGTTTCCCCATGGTACGTTTCTATAATTATTTTCATCATTATTGTTGTTATTATTAAAATTAATATTATAATTATTGTTAGCCGGCCCCGTGGTGTATGGGTAGCGTCCCTGCCTCTCATCCGGAGGCATCGGGTTCGATTCCCGGCTCCATCAGGGATTTAAGAACTGACGTGAGGGCTGGAACGGGGTGCACTCAGCCTTGTGAGGACAATTGAGTTGCTCTCTGACAGTGATGGAGCTCCCCGGTCATGAAATCCAAGATTAACGGCCAAGGGGACCCGGTGCGCTGACCACGCGTCACCCCAATATCTGCAGGCCAAATGGCTGGGCAGCGGTCGCTTGTCATGGGCTGTAGTGCCACGGGGTTTGTTTTATTGTTGTTGTTCTTGTTGCTAGTGCTTACGTCATGGTCATCGGCCCATATTCCTGTTGTCGTTGTTGTTCTTGTTGCTAGTGCTTACGTCATGGTCATCTGCCCATATTCCTGTTGTTGTTGTTGTTCTTGTTGCTAGTGCTTACGTCATGGTCATCTGCCCATATTCCTGTTGTCGTTGTTGTTCTTGTTGCTAGTGCTTACGTCATGGTCATCTGCCCATATTCCTGTTGTTGTTGTTGTTCTTGTTGCTAGTGCTTAAGTCATGGTCATCTGCCCATATTCCTGTTGTTGTTGTTGTTCTTGTTGCTAGTGCTTACGTCATGGTCATCTGCCCATATTCCTGTTGTTGTTGTTGTTCTTGTTGCTAGTGCTTACGTCATGGTCATCTGCCCATATTCCTGTTGTTGTTGTTGTTGTAGTTTCATTTAGGGGCTTGGCCATTGTGGCCATTTCAACCCCTTGTACGTGGGTGTGTGTACAATCTTTCTGATAACCCGTCCTTGTATCGTGTCTGCATTAGTAGGCCTACGTGTGTGTGTAATTGCGGCAAGGGATGGAGACGACCGTGGCCATAAGTTAGGAACCATACCTGCATTTACCTTGAGTAGATGGTTGAAATGGGGAAATTGAACCCACCTCTTCAGAGTTTTGTCTCACGAAGCTGAGTGTACAGACCAAAATGATTTTAAATTTCTTGGCAGAGCTAGGAATCGAACCCGGATCTTCGGAGCGATTGCCAAGAATGCCAACTCCCTGGTGGTCCATATATGTCTGATAGCCTGTGACATTGTGGTAACTGGAATAGTGATGTTGATTGTTGTTGTTGTTGCTTTGAGGGACTTCACCTGAAATGGTCTGTGAGGCTCTCACGAAACGTGAGTTATAGGACAGATGCAATTAAAGGCTGCGTATTATGAAGTTGGGGGAGGGGGAGGTCACATTTCTCATGCTCGGGCTGTCACGTGACAACTCACTCCGCGTGCAAATGGAAAATGAAATGAAGGTTTGTATGTAAATATATTCCTCATTCAGAGAAGGCATTAATATATATATATATAGAAATATACAATCAGCCAATAGCACAGAGCAGTACAGATCTGTGGCGTAAAGGCCTACTGATCAATGTATTCCCTGGAGCAGACCTGAGTATCAAAAGGTGAACTTGGTGAATTTCTTTGCTATCAATGTTACTTTTCGCGGTCTGATCACTTGATCTCGAAGCAGATATATCCTCCATTTTCCTCACGAAGCTGACAAAGTATATTATGTTTCAGACGCCCATATATAGGAGTATAAACTAGAGCCAGGAATTGAACGATGGACTGTTCAAACAATTCTCAGCGTTGCTAAATACTAAATAGAAACGATGGTCCTTTACTTTTTATAAATAAACACAGAAATTTCGAAAGTGCATATTACGAATACTGATTCATAAGTTATTCCCATGTTACGAATATGGTAAATGATTAGAAAGAATCTCTGAATTGTTGAACCAAGTCATCAAAAAACCGAATATGTCCCTTATATACTGTGCAAGGAAAAGGGCTCCGCAACTGGAACTTTGGGCTAGACACTCACTCTGCAGCACAAATATAACAATTACCTCATATAAGACGTACTTTTAAAATACATAGATGTCTTCTGTATGTCTTCCTACGACATGTCAAATACCAAAGTGATAAATATGCTTATCAGGACGCTATTTCGTCGTTTGGGAGAAGATCAAACGATATTGACTTAGGCCTATATCACATAATAATTTCGACTATAGTAGGCCTACACTGTGACAATTTTGTGTTGCAGCTGCTATGTGAAATATGGATTAGCCTACACATGTGTGGGATTGAGAGATATTTACTCCCGTCACTGCCACTCCTACAACATGCTCCGATGCCCGTTCTATCGGCGCAGGGCGAAACAACATTCATGTCTGATTTTTGTTTCCGTTTTATTTTTATTTTTATGAGCATATTTCGGAACGAGTATAACAAAATTGTACATCATGATACTAGCGCCAGTTAGTGAAAGAATCGCCGAATTTAATTGGACCCATTACTATGTTGATCGACTGAAAGGGCGACACTGATGAACTTACTTCTGAAACCCACTGTATACCCTAGCTAACTAAATCACAAGGATGGTAAGTAAAGTGGCATGAGCACATGAAAGGAAACTACCACACTTGGCATAGAGCATCGTATAAGGAAATGCAGCCGTATAATCAATCAAGGAACACTGCATACCGTGATGATAAGTTTTGGACATGTTGGCCTAAATTTGGATCGGGAAGGTCAAGCATTTGAAGTACTTACGTACTGAGTTCCTTCTCTGCTCGGTAATGTGTTATCCAATGTCTGGAACCCTGCCCTGTAATGCCTTCAGACCTATCCGCATTCTATCTTTATAAGTTAAGTAACATTTGTAATTTTGGGCTCAAACTTTGTATTCATCCCTGATGAGTTGTTTGGTGACCATCATTATACCCTCAAATTGTTTGTTATAAGTTGGCGTCAAAACTACTGGAGTGAGGAGGAACTAGGCGACATATTATTTATGTAATAAGAATGGTAGCATCAAATCCCGGTAGAAAAGCAACGTGCAACTCCTAACATGACGCTGTAGGTTCAGAAATAATCAGTCATCACTCCCGTGATAAGGCGAGAAACAAATCATTCTGACATGCGTGTGTCCCAAACAAGCATAGTAGGTGTCCCAAGATATATATCATTCACTTCGCACGGACCGTGGTGTGAGTTCACAGGAGTAGGGATGATACATTCTCTTCACAGATATTTTATCTTTATTGCTGTTTCACCCACACTCCACAGATTTTCTGGACAAAATCTGTGCTAACATAGATCTTCTCTTGCTGTGGATTCCAATGTTAGTAAATATAGGCTATTGTTTACGAACATCGAGGTAATGTAATTTGCTCCACTATTAGTGATTAAAATGACAAGGCTGTCCTCCACTTTTCTGTCTTAGAACTTTTCATTCCTCCATTCGGTAACGGGGAGATACCAAGTCGTCATAAACTGCCTTCCGTTACTCTATGAACCCTTCGGTGACAGGTGTTTAATAACAGTAAAACTATTTGTGACAAAAGTGTATGCAAACCCATGTTGTGTAAATGCTCACGTTTACGGTAAATCAATACTATTACAAAAATTAAAAACACATGTTGTTCACCTCGTGACGTAGTAGCTAGCAATCTTGGCTGTCACCTTGGAGGTCTAGGTTCGATTATCAGATCTGGCATTAAATCTTAACATCAACAACAACAACAAAAACACGTTATGATACTGTCGCTTCGCCAACACTTAAGAGTGAAGTACCAGGTGATACTCCAGCTTATGTGACCATTCTGTGAAATATGTTCTGTCACTTTAAAAATATGTATATACCAAGCGACGAAATGAATATCAAGGCTACCTGAAATACCCTGTGTTTGTTCTTACATTGTGCTTGTAATATAATTTATCATTCATTAGCCATAATATGATCATTTATCCTTTTACGTCTGTTCCCTGACCCTCTACTTCAAGGACAAAGGAAGCTTGCAGTTGTACGTGGTCCTTAACCTCACCTTCACAGACCATGAGACCTCCCTTCTTTTCACGTGGAATACAAACCAATGGACGTGAAATTTCACATCGAAAATCTCACATAAATTAACCAGAGATCGAGCACGGTCAGCCTTAGTGAGAGGCAAGCAACTTTACTGCTGCGCAATCACGCCCCTTCTGCCTATATACAACATGTCTTAGTGTAGTGTAGTGCAGACAACAACAATGAAGATATTATTTATTACTGAAAGCATTTTCCTTTGCTTACCGAGATCTTGAAGTCGTGGGGGTCGCACGTGTCGTAGGGACGCCGAAATCGCAGCACGGTGTGAGTGCCATTCTCGTATCCTAGGAGAAGTTCGTAGTCCTGGCTGGCGTCAACCTCAGGCTCCTCATGCCCACTCGCGTGACGGTCCTGAAAGGAGAACAACATTATTGTACTTCACTTCCAATACTCAGTCATTCATTTACTTTATTTGCAAATGGGGGTAATTCCCCGATGGCATGGCGAACTGTAGAATTATAGAAAATTACCAACAATAATGTTAAACACACATAATGTATTCAAGTACCAATTTGAGAACTATAGTAATTACATCGGTGTATTTACACAACATTTCAGTCTTCTCTTAAACACAACAATATGTTTGGGGAAAGACATTAAGACTGTGGCAGGTAATTAGTTCCAATTGTCAATACCACGATTAATGAAAAAATATTCCCCATTATTTGTACGTCGCGGTCAGCCCTTAACTATAACTTACTGTATGTGGATGACTTGCCCTACTCAGGTAGGTGCGATTTCCCTGGCATTTGCTTAGTTTTCTCCATGCTGGCTGATTAGTGTAAGTGTTAAACCTAGCGTATAGTCTGGATTTCGTCCTTCTATCTTCCAGTAATTCCCACTCAGAAACTGTGAAGAAGATTTCGCCTTCCATTCCGTAAGGCAGATGCTGCAACGTCCTGCTCCATACGACAGAAGAACAGACGTGGAGCAATAACATTACTCCAGTATCTAAGAGCCCTGGCGTGGACGTTAGATATCGACAGAAGAACAGACGTGGAGCAATAACATTACTCCAGTATCTAAGAGCCCTGGCGTGGACGTTAGATATCGACAGAAGAACAGACGTGGAGCAATAACATTACTCCAGTATCTAAGAGCCCTGGCGTGGACGTTAGATATCGACAGAAGAACAGACGTGGAGCAATAACATTACTCCAGTATCTAAGAGCCCTGGCGTGGACGTTAGATATCGACAGAAGAACAGACGTGGAGCAATAACATTACTCCAGTATCTAAGAGCCCTGGCGTGGACGTTAGATATCGACAGAAGAACAGACGTGGAGCAATAACATTACTCCAGTATCTAAGAGCCCTGGCGTGGACGTTAGATATCGACAGAAGAACAGACGTGGAGCAATAACATTACTCCAGTATCTAAGAGCCCTGGCGTGGACGTTAGATATCGACAGAAGAACAGACGTGGAGCAATAACATTACTCCAGTATCTAAGAGCCCTGGCGTGGACGTTAGATATCGACAGAAGAACAGACGTGGAGCAATAACATTACTCCAGTATCTAAGAGCCCTGGCGTGGACGTTAGATATCGACAGAAGAACAGACGTGGAGCAATAACATTACTCCAGTATCTAAGAGCCCTGGCGTGGACGTTAGATATCGACAGAAGAACAGACGTGGAGCAATAACATTACTCCAGTATCTAAGAGCCCTGGCGTGGACGTTAGATATCGACAGAAGAACAGACGTGGAGCAATAACATTACTCCAGTATCTAAGAGCCCTGGCGTGGACGTTAGATATCGACAGAAGAACAGACGTGGAGCAATAACATTACTCCAGTATCTAAGAGCCCTGGCGTGGACGTTAGATATCGACAGAAGAACAGACGTGGAGCAATAACATTACTCCAGTATCTAAGAGCCCTGGCGTGGACGTTAGATATCGACAGAAGAACAGACGTGGAGCAATAACATTACTCCAGTATCTAAGAGCCCTGGCGTGGACGTTAGATATCGACAGAAGAACAGACGTGGAGCAATAACATTACTCCAGTATCTAAGAGCCCTGGCGTGGACGTTAGATATCGACAGAAGAACAGACGTGGAGCAATAACATTACTCCAGTATCTAAGAGCCCTGGCGTGGACGTTAGATATCGACAGAAGAACAGACGTGGAGCAATAACATTACTCCAGTATCTAAGAGCCCTGGCGTGGACGTTAGATATCGACAGAAGAACAGACGTGGAGCAATAACATTACTCCAGTATCTAAGAGCCCTGGCGTGGACGTTAGATATCGACAGAAGAACAGACGTGGAGCAATAACATTACTCCAGTATCTAAGAGCCCTGGCGTGGACGTTAGATATCGACAGAAGAACAGACGTGGAGCAATAACATTACTCCAGTATCTAAGAGCCCTGGCGTGGACGTTAGATATCGACAGAAGAACAGACGTGGAGCAATAACATTACTCCAGTATCTAAGAGCCCTGGCGTGGACGTTAGATATCGACAGAAGAACAGACGTGGAGCAATAACATTACTCCAGTATCTAAGAGCCCTGGCGTGGACGTTAGATATCGACAGAAGAACAGACGTGGAGCAATAACATTACTCCAGTATCTAAGAGCCCTGGCGTGGACGTTAGATATCGACAGAAGAACAGACGTGGAGCAATAACATTACTCCAGTATCTAAGAGCCCTGGCGTGGACGTTAGATATCGACAGAAGAACAGACGTGGAGCAATAACATTACTCCAGTATCTAAGAGCCCTGGCGTGGACGTTAGATATCGACAGAAGAACAGACGTGGAGCAATAACATTACTCCAGTATCTAAGAGCCCTGGCGTGGACGTTAGATATCGACAGAAGAACAGACGTGGAGCAATAACATTACTCCAGTTTCTAAGAGCCCTGGCGTGGACGTTAGATATCGACAGAAGAACAGACGTGGAGCAATAACATTACTCCAGTATCTAAGAGCCATGGCGTGGACGTTAGATATCGACAGAAGAACAGACGTGGAGCAATAACATTACTCCAGTATCTAAGAGCCCTGGCGTGGACGTTAGATATCGACAGAAGAACAGACGTGGAGCAATAACATTACTCCAGTATCTAAGAGCCCTGGCGTGGACGTTAGATATCGACAGAAGAACAGACGTGGAGCAATAACATTACTCCAGTATCTAAGAGCCCTGGCGTGGACGTTAGATATCGACAGAAGAACAGACGTGGAGCAATAACATTACTCCAGTATCTAAGAGCCCTGGCGTGGACGTTAGATATCGACAGAAGAACAGACGTGGAGCAATAACATTACTCCAGTATCTAAGAGCCCTGGCGTGGACGTTAGATATCGACAGAAGAACAGACGTGGAGCAATAACATTACTCCAGTATCTAAGAGCCCTGGCGTGGACGTTAGATATCGACAGAAGAACAGACGTGGAGCAATAACATTACTCCAGTATCTAAGAGCCCTGGCGTGGACGTTAGATATCGACAGAAGAACAGACGTGGAGCAATAACATTACTCCAGTATCTAAGAGCCCTGGCGTGGACGTTAGATATCGACAGAAGAACAGACGTGGAGCAATAACATTACTCCAGTATCTAAGAGCCCTGGCGTGGACGTTAGATATCGACAGAAGAACAGACGTGGAGCAATAACATTACTCCAGTATCTAAGAGCCCTGGCGTGGACGTTAGATATCGACAGAAGAACAGACGTGGAGCAATAACATTACTCCAGTATCTAAGAGCCCTGGCGTGGACGTTAGATATCGACAGAAGAACAGACGTGGAGCAATAACATTACTCCAGTATCTAAGAGCCCTGGCGTGGACGTTAGATATCGACAGAAGAACAGACGTGGAGCAATAACATTACTCCAGTATCTAAGAGCCCTGGCGTGGACGTTAGATATCGACAGAAGAACAGACGTGGAGCAATAACATTACTCCAGTATCTAAGAGCCCTGGCGTGGACGTTAGATATCGACAGAAGAACAGACGTGGAGCAATAACATTACTCCAGTATCTAAGAGCCCTGGCGTGGACGTTAGATATCGACAGAAGAACAGACGTGGAGCAATAACATTACTCCAGTATCTAAGAGCCCTGGCGTGGACGTTAGATATCGACAGAAGAACAGACGTGGAGCAATAACATTACTCCAGTATCTAAGAGCCCTGGCGTGGACGTTAGATATCGACAGAAGAACAGACGTGGAGCAATAACATTACTCCAGTATCTAAGAGCCCTGGCGTGGACGTTAGATATCGACAGAAGAACAGACGTGGAGCAATAACATTACTCCAGTATCTAAGAGCCCTGGCGTGGACGTTAGATATCGACAGAAGAACAGACGTGGAGCAATAACATTACTCCAGTATCTAAGAGCCCTGGCGTGGACGTTAGATATCGACAGAAGAACAGACGTGGAGCAATAACATTACTCCAGTATCTAAGAGCCCTGGCGTGGACGTTAGATATCGACAGAAGAACAGACGTGGAGCAATAACATTACTCCAGTATCTAAGAGCCCTGGCGTGGACGTTAGATATCGACAGAAGAACAGACGTGGAGCAATAACATTACTCCAGTATCTAAGAGCCCTGGCGTGGACGTTAGATATCGACAGAAGAACAGACGTGGAGCAATAACATTACTCCAGTATCTAAGAGCCCTGGCGTGGACGTTAGATATCGACAGAAGAACAGACGTGGAGCAATAACATTACTCCAGTATCTAAGAGCCCTGGCGTGGACGTTAGATATCGACAGAAGAACAGAGGTGGAGCAATAACATTACTCCAGTATCTAAGAGCCCTGGCGTGGACGTTAGATATCGACAGAAGAACAGACGTGGAGCAATAACATTACTCCAGTATCTAAGAGCCCTGGCGTGGACGTTAGATATCGACAGAAGAACAGACGTGGAGCAATAACATTACTCCTGTATCTAAGAGCCCTGGCGTGGACGTTAGATATCGACAGAAGAACAGACGTGGAGCAATAACATTACTCCAGTATCTAAGAGCCCTGGCGTGGACGTTAGATATCGACAGAAGAACAGACGTGGAGCAATAACATTACTCCAGTATCTAAGAGCCCTGGCGTGGACGTTAGATATCGACAGAAGAACAGACGTGGAGCAATAACATTACTCCAGTATCTAAGAGCCCTGGCGTGGACGTTAGATATCGACAGAAGAACAGACGTGGAGCAATAACATTACTCCAGTATCTAAGAGCCCTGGCGTGGACGTTAGATATCGACAGAAGAACAGACGTGGAGCAATAACATTACTCCAGTATCTAAGAGCCCTGGCGTGGACGTTAGATATCGACAGAAGAACAGACGTGGAGCAATAACATTACTCCAGTATCTAAGAGCCCTGGCGTGGACGTTAGATATCGACAGAAGAACAGACGTGGAGCAATAACATTACTCCAGTATCTAAGAGCCCTGGCGTGGACGTTAGATATCGACAGAAGAACAGACGTGGAGCAATAACATTACTCCAGTATCTAAGAGCCCTGGCGTGGACGTTAGATATCGACAGAAGAACAGACGTGGAGCAATAACATTACTCCAGTATCTAAGAGCCCTGGCGTGGACGTTAGATATCGACAGAAGAACAGACGTGGAGCAATAACATTACTCCAGTATCTAAGAGCCCTGGCGTGGACGTTAGATATCGACAGAAGAACAGACGTGGAGCAATAACATTACTCCAGTATCTAAGAGCCCTGGCGTGGACGTTAGATATCGACAGAAGAACAGACGTGGAGCAATAACATTACTCCAGTATCTAAGAGCCCTGGCGTGGACGTTAGATATCGACAGAAGAACAGACGTGGAGCAATAACATTACTCCAGTATCTAAGAGCCCTGGCGTGGACGTTAGATATCGACAGAAGAACAGACGTGGAGCAATAACATTACTCCAGTATCTAAGAGCCCTGGCGTGGACGTTAGATATCGACAGAAGAACAGACGTGGAGCAATAACATTACTCCAGTATCTAAGAGCCCTGGCGTGGACGTTAGATATCGACAGAAGAACAGACGTGGAGCAATAACATTACTCCAGTATCTAAGAGCCCTGGCGTGGACGTTAGATATCGACAGAAGAACAGACGTGGAGCAATAACATTACTCCAGTATCTAAGAGCCCTGGCGTGGACGTTAGATATCGACAGAAGAACAGACGTGGAGCAATAACATTACTCCAGTATCTAAGAGCCCTGGCGTGGACGTTAGATATCGACAGAAGAACAGACGTGGAGCAATAACATTACTCCAGTATCTAAGAGCCCTGGCGTGGACGTTAGATATCGACAGAAGAACAGACGTGGAGCAATAACATTACTCCAGTATCTAAGAGCCCTGGCGTGGACGTTAGATATCGACATACAAATCAAGGGGTAAAAGAGGGATAACTTCAGTGACATCAACCCTGACAAGTCTGTCTTAGGAAAATGGAATACTTCAGGCAATTATACTAGTTTCCTTCCTTCCTAGGCGAGAGTAGGGAAAGCATGTCCCATGAAGTTCAAGGAATAAATATAGGGCTACTTTATCAACTGAAGGAAATCCACGTCGTTCATCAGTTCCGTGTGTGCAAATTGCCTGGAATCGTGCATTACTGTAGGGATCACGTTGTGTGTACATTTTGAACTATTCACGATAAAGATTGAGAAATTTGCCCCAAATTTTAAAATACGGCAACATTTGCCTGGAATGAGCGTCACTGAAGCTATGACTAGGGAACAGAATACTTAACTTTACAGTATAACCCTTTGCTGGTTTAAAAGACACTAGCAAGGGGAGAAAGGGACTCACGATACGCTGACTTGCCAGGATAAGCTGCATTCTGCTAGGAACGCACTGTTAAAGCTACTAGAAATTGAGTTTGAATCTTGAGAATGAAAACTGACATTTCCAACGGGATCGGGGATGAGATGCGATGAAAATTCTGTGGCAGATGGTTCTTACGGCTGGATGCCCTTCCTGACACCAACCTCATGAGAGCAGTTAATGAGAGATGAAATGAACGAAGATGAATGAAACTAGGCAAGGATGTAGGAGGAAGTGGCCGTGGGGTGTCAGAATGCCGACGGTGGGGCTCGAGCCCACGTCTACCGAGTCCGCACAGAGCTTGGCCCCGTAACTTAGCGCTGCGCTTTAGCGAGCGTAGCTACCGCTGTTGGTAGAGTGAAAATTGCGTGCTTCAAATATTTGGAATGTAGCTGAGCTGAGCTCCTGGTTCAAATGGGAAGCTAATGTTTCAAGTCAGGGAACGTTGATAATGTAATTTCATTTCATGGATCATATAGGCTTTTTAACCATTAATGCTAACAATGAAGCCTCCGTGGCTTAGGCGGCAGCACGCCGGCCTCTCACCGCTGGGTCCGTGGTTCAAATCCCGGTCACTCCATGTGAGATCTGTGCTGGACAAAACGGAGGCAGACAGGTTTGTCTCCGGGTACTCCGGTTTTCCCTGTCAAAATTTCATTCCAGCAACACTCTCCACTATCATTTCATTTCATGTGTCATTCATTTAATCATTGCCCCAGAGGAGTGCGTCAGGCCTCGGCAGCCGGCACAGTTCATATCCTCGCCGCTAGATGGGGGCTTCATTCATTCCATTCCTGACCCGGTCGAAGACTGGAAGCAGGCAGTGGATTTTCATTTTTCAATGCTAACAATATAGCCTACTGTATTCCTGTTAGAAGCTAGAGATCCTATTATCTTCCTGTAAAATACCATTCGCCTATAGTATGAGAAATGTGTGTTGTTGATTCATTTTGGGGGTTTTGCTACATAGTGGTTATGTAAGCCCGTGAATCTGTCTGATAACCTGTGTTATTGTGAAGGCTGTAAATGCATTTATGTTTGTAATTGGGGTTAGGATTTAAGTAGAAGGCGGCCACAGCCGTAATTTAGGTATCATCCCAACATTCGCCTGGAGTAGAAGTGGGAATCCATGGAGGCTCTGACGCATCCCGAATGCAAAGTGGGGCTTTGCCCTTTACAGAGACTCTCTTCAGTGTAATGTAAATATAGTGTAAGGCACTGATAAATAAATATGAAATGAAATGGAAATCTACTTCAAGGATGGCTGAGATATTCACTTATTTAGGATTTACACTTCCCGAAAGACCGACGGCTTTTCTGCTGTGATGGAAAACTGCATCACGTGAGATCTCCGAAATTAAGCAACATAGGATTTGGCCAGACATTGAATGGGTGCCGCGCTCTTCGCCGGGGAAAGGAAAGAGGAAATCAAACGACCTGACTGCCCTACCACAAGTAAACTCTGGTACTGCACCGCTAATTCAAACGTGCAAACTAGGCTATGGGCTGATTGTCATGAACAACGATCATTGATTTACGTAGAAATTGTTTGGTTTGAGGCATTTGCTTATTAAAACTGAATGCCACGTGTAAAGTTACACGTGTCAATTAAACTGAGTACGTTCAGTTAAAATGTAATCGACAGTAGTATAGTTATTATGAAGCGTACTGTATGTAGAATTTCACAGTGTTGGTGGCTGAGAGAACACAAGTTGAAGTTGGCTCCTCCAAATGCCATCAGCGCTTAGCGTCCTGCTACCTACAGTTATAATTATGTATGTAAGACAGTAGCGAAGGCTAGAATTACTGGCCCGGACACATTCCACGTACAACTGCTCCAGGGGCTTGACAAATCCTTCGTGTCTCTCCTCATTCTCCCTTGTCTTGCAATTAAGTAGAATTATGTTTTAAAAAGAAGAGAAGCTTGGTAGCCGAAGGACACCATGACAAGGAGAGCTCATCTCTTTCTTTTTTTAAGTAAACACTATATTTAAAACTCTAAATATTCATGGCGCACAATCCATTGGAACCATTGCGGATACACCTAGGCTGGCGAAGGCTCAGCCATTATCGGCTATTCGTATTCCATCTGGCGTTGCTGATCAGAGATCACCGCACATCGCACATCCCACTCAGCGCCTGCAGCGGAGCAAGATGCACACACCCTGTTCCAAAAAACACGTACCGGCCAGCTTTCTTGGCTGTCACCCTCGAGGTCCACGTTTGATTCCAAGGTCAGCCAAGAAATTTAATTCTCGACTGAGGGCTGGAATGGCTGAGGTGAGAACGTGGTCATGCATATTCATGCATAGAATTTGTCTGGTAACCTGTGTTTTTGTGTGTTATCTGTAGTAGAGTGTTTATCTGCTACTGAAGTGACCATAGCCTCAAGTTAGGGACCATCCCAGCATTTTCTTGGAATATAAGGAGATAACCACGGTAAACAACTTCTAGAATATCTGAGGGGGGAATTGGACCCATCTCTTCTCAGGTTTGCCTCAGGGGGATGTAGGTGCTCGGTTTCAACCCTCAAATCAAAATGAAATGTCTTAGCAGGATCGGGAATCTTACCTGGACCTCGCGGGTAGCAGCCATGAATGATAACCACAATATAACCTACCTATGGATTCCTTGGTTTGGCACTGTGCTAAGTGTAGGTCATAAGCCACTTTGGGTTACACGGTGTCTGGACTGCAGATGGCGTTGTTCTGATCCGCATTGATGACACGAGGCATCGTGTGAAAACACTCTGAGAATTGGACTTTTTGAAGAAAAAGTTTCCCGCTCCTCGTACGTAAAGGACCCTCATACGTGCCAGTGTGAGGGGGCTCAACTGATCAAAGTTACAAGTGTAAGCACAAACATATAATATGGTTACTGGTGGAACTTTAACTACAGTGTCTAGCCAAAATACAAGCCGATATTATTGATTAATATTTAGAAAATAGCTTAAGTTTTAGATTTTGTAATTTTTGATATTTCTTGTTTAACAATTTTACAATAACTTTCAATTATCTTTTGCATGGATATTAGTACCAATGAGTATGATACGCATGCCTATCTTTGTGATATAGCTGATAGATTACCCAATGATTTTAAAGTAACTCACCTGAACACGCAGTCACTTAAAATGCTAGAACATTTCGCAGAATTTGAATACACATTTGTTAACTCCGGTAGTGATGTAATCGCTGTTAGTGAAACATGGTTCAATAAGTCCATTACTGATTCATCTGTAACCTTGCCAGGATATAATATCTACCGCAATGACAGACAACGTAGAGAAGGGGGTGGAGTAGCAGTGTATGTTCGACAGCACATTAAGTGCCGGGTTATCTGCAAATCCCCAAATAATCAGAATTTCAGACCTGAGTACCTATTCGTAGAGATTTGCCTGAAAGATACTAAAGTATTATTTATTTGTGTTTATAGAGCACCCAAAGTCGGTTTTATGGAACTACTATTAAATGACATGCTTTCACACATTTTCAGTTATAAATATGTAATATTAGCCGGTGATTTCAATGCCCATTTTGGGTCGGCTACATTTGAAACGAAAAACATAGTAGAAACTCTAAATACTTGCAATCTGTCGTGGCTCCCGTATCAAGATACACATCACACTGCAACCTCCTCTTCTACTCTGGATCTAATAGCATCCAACTGCAATGAGCACGTGATTGAGTTTGGCCAAACAGCTGCTTCTGGCTTCTCTGCACATGATCTCTTATACGCAGTATATACCCTGTCAACTCCATTTTTTTTAGCGTATGGCTTTTAGTGCCGGGAGTGTCCGAGGACAAGTTCGGCTCGCCAGTTTTGTAGCTGCTTCGAGACGGACACCCAATGGGTGAGCTACAAGTACCGTGGGGGAGGAAAGTTGGAAGGGAAAGTCGAGGAGTTGGAAGGTAGCGGCTGTGGCCTATAGTTAGGGACCAACCCCGGCATTTGCCTGGAAGGAAGATGGGAAACCACAGAAGACAATCTTCAAGGTTGCCGGCGGGGGGATTCGAACCTCCTCGCCTCCCGGATGTGAGCGACTGCCATCAGTCATGCCGTAACCACCACGGCTAACTCACCCGGTACTCCAAAATATAAGCCCAGTATTCGAACTTTTCGAGACTTCAGCAGGTTTAATTATGAAAGGTTTAAGGCTGATGCCATCTCAGTTCCATGGCACACTGTTCTCGAGCAGCAAACTATAGATGAGAAGGTCGAAACATTCAACACATTTTTAATTGATTTATATGATCGCCATGCCCCAGTGCGCTCAGCTAACGTGAGGCACGCACCAGCTGCCTGGATCAACACAGAAATAAAAGATCTAATAAGATCTCGAAATAGAGCCAGAAAGAAGTGCAACAGAACACAGAAACCCGAGGACATTGTAGAATACAAAAGCTTACGCCACAGAACCCAGCAAGTTATTCGTAATACAAAGATACGTTACACTTTTTCGCTAATTAATTCAGCTAAAAACTCTTCGGCTTTGTGGAGAGCTATACAAACTCTCGGTGTTGGAAAATCCAGACACAAAAGCAATAACCCAACAATGAGCGCTGATGAGCTTAATAAGCATTATTTAAAGGTATCAACCGTTGTAGACAGCAATAGAGTTTTGTCAACTGTTGCTAACTACAGGGAAACATTTACTGACCGACGGGAAGAATTTCATTTTGGCTATATATATCCAGAGGACATTCATTTAGCCATATTTAGGATAACTTCAAAAGCCATAGGACCAGATCTTATATCTATTACGCTATTGAAAAGGAATATGGACCTCCTCATGCCAGTTTTATTGCATATATTTAACTATAGCCTGCAAATGGGTATTTATCCGACACAATGAAAAAAAGCCAACATCAAAGCAATACCAAAATTCACGAACGCCTTAAACTGTAGTGACTTTAGACCAATAAGTATATTGTGTGCAATTGGGAAAGCGTTAGAACGGATTGTTTTTGATCAGTTTTATGAATATATAAATTCCAACAATATCCTAAACCCGAACCAATCTGGATATAAATCAAAACATAGTACTCTGACAGCCCTTATCAAAGTCACAGACGACATTCGTCTAGCAATGGACCGGAAGGAAATAACTATATTATCTCTATTCGATTTCAGCAAAGCCTTTGACAGAGTTCACCATGAGATCCTACTAGTTAAATTAAGAAATCTAGGCCTTTCAAAGTCAGTAACGAACTGGTTTAGGTCTTACCTAACAGGCAGATGTCAGAGAGTAGTCCTAGCTGATGGCAATGTTTCAGAATGGTGTGAAGTAACAACAGGTGTGCCGCAGGGTTCGGTCCTTGGTCCACTCCTGTTCTCCGTGTATATAAATGACCTTCCATCTGTCCTTAAATTCTGTCAACATCATATGTACGCAGATGACCTTCAGCTATATCTACACACGGATCTGAAATCCATTCATTTGAAGGTAGCTCTAATTAACAGTGACATTCAAAGCCTATCTCAGTACGCACTCGATCATAATCTAATACTTAACTTCGAAAAAACGCGAACGATCATCATCGGCTATACCAAATTACTCAGTTCCCTACCTGACCCAGTACCACCATTACAGCTTGCATCCCAAACAGTTCCGTACCAGTCAGCAGTAAGAAATCTGGGAGTTATTTTTGACTCTCGATTATCGTGGCAGGATCACACAAACATGATTCTGAAAAGGGTTGCATCGTCATTATATCAAATTAGGCGCACTTGCTTCTATTTGCCTCAAAATGTACGAAAGATACTGATACAGAGTTTGATATTACCAATATTTGACTATGGATCTATAATTTACCATGATATGGGAGAGGTCCTCAATACAAAATTGCAAAGAATGCAAAATGCTTGCTTGCGGTTTGTTCTAAATGTACCAAGAGAGTCTCATATAACTCCATTTTACGTCCAGATTGGATGGCTAAAGTTAAAGGAACGAAGACAGTATGCCATGGCTCTGACTGTGATAAAAATTCTAAAATTCAAAATTCCGTCTTATATTTACTGCACACTAACTCCCATGCAATCAGTGCATAACCGTGCGAATAGACACACTGCACAAATGCTCCAGATACCTCATCACAGAACCGAAAAATGCAAAGGTTCATTCCGTATTTCAGCTAGTATTCTCTGGAATAAATATAAATTGCACCAGTATTCAGGACTTCCTATCAGAGCGATAAAACAATCCCTTCATTGTAATCTATCAGCTATACAATTATCATGTTCAAGGTGAACGGATGTAATAACAAGAACTTCTATTGTCAACTGTATTTATAGGTTAAGTTTTTTCTTCCTTCATTTATTCAATTGTATTTAACCGCCCTCTGAATGAAGAGAGCTGCATAAATAGGCTTTGTAGCCTCAGTGGCCTGTATAAGAGAAACAATAAATAAATTCAAATTCAAATTCGAAATAAACAATTATCTTAATTATAAAAAGAATTGTGTGCAGGGATTATGCAGAATGAATAATGATAATAGTAATAATAATGTTATTGTTTTTACGTCGATATCTACCGAGTTTTTTTTAGAGACATTGGGGTGCCAGAATTATGCCTCGAGGGGGAGCTTTAACGTGCCAGTAAATCTACTTACATGACTCCCTCGCATTTGCGCACCCTCAAATGCCAACTGCCTGCGCCCGGATTTGATTCTTCCAGCTAGGGTGCAGCAGGCGAGAACGTTGCCGCTGCGCCACACAGCCAGTGAATGTACACACATCAAAAAAAGTTTTGCATCACCTCGGTTCCAAGAGTTCCGGAACCGTTAAATACAAAGGGAATAGAGATCAACACAAACAACATTTCAGCTCGTTTTATTGCTCATGAGACCCACACATTGCATGTTGTACCATCATACAGCTAGACTTTCAGCATTTGTGGTCCAGATTGCAGTACACACCACTACCTCTAATACCCAGTAGCACGTCCTCTTGCATTGATGCATGCCTGTATTCGCCGTGGCATACTATCCACAAGTTCATCAAGACACTGTTGGTCCAAATTGTCCCACTCCTCAACGACAATTCGGCGTAAATCTCTCAGAGTGGTTGGTGGGTCAAGACGTCCATAAACAGCCCTTTTCAACATATCCCAGGCATGTTCGATAGGGTTCATGTCTGGCGAACATGCTGGCCACTGTAGTCGAGCGATGTCGTTATCTTGAAGGAACGCATTCACAAGATGTGCACGATGAGGTCGAGAATTGTCGTCCATGAAGACAAATGCCTCTCCAATATTCTGCCGATATGGTTGCACTATGGGTCGGAGGATGTCATTCAGGTATCGTAAAGCCGTTTCGGAGCCTTCCATGACCACCAGTGGCGTACGTCGGCCCCACATAATGCCACCCCAAAACATCAGGGAACCACCACCTTGCTGCACTCGCTGGACAGTGTGTCTAAGACGTTCAGCCTGACCAGGGTGCCTCCAAACACGTCTCCGACGATTGTCTGGTTGAAGGCATATGCGACACTCATCAGTGAAGAGAACGTGATGCCAATTCCGTGGGGTCCATTCAGCATGTTGTTGGGCCCATCTGTACCGCGCTGCATGGTGTCGGGGTTGCAAAGCTGGACCTCGCCATGGACGTCGGGAGTGAAGTTGCGCATCATGCAGCCTATTGCGCACAGTTTGAGTTGAAACACGACGTCCTGTGGCTGAACGAAACGCATTATTCAACATGGTGGCATTGCTATCAGGGTTCCTCCGAGCGGCAATCCGTAAGTAGCGGTCATCCACTACAGTAGTAGCCCTTGGGCGGCCTGAGCGAGGCCTGTCATCGACAGTTCCTGTATCTCTGTACCTCCTCCATGTCCGAACAACATCGCTTTGGTTCACTCTGAGACGCCTGGAAACTTCCCTTGTTGAGAGCCCTTCTTGACACAAAGTAACAATGCGGACGCGATCGAACTGCGGTATTGACCTTCTAGGCATGGTAGAACTACAGACAACATGAGCAGCGTACCTTCGTCCTGGTGGAATGACTGGAACTGATCGGCTGTCGTACCCCCTCCGTCTAATAGGCCCTGCTCATGCATGGTTGTTTACATCTTTGAGCAGTTTTAGTGACATCTATGAACAGTCAAAGGGACTGTATCTTGGATACAATATACACAGTCAACGTCTATATGCCGGAGATCTGGGAACCGAGGTGATGCAAAACTTTTTTTGATGTGTGTAGATGAAGCTTGGGTGGTAACATTACATTGAATAATGTAATAATAATGATAATATAAAAATTGCTAAGAACTAGGAGGCTGAGTTGCAGTGGATTAACTTATCTTTATTTATTAGTAAGGTGTAAAGTCTCCCATGCACTCATAGCAGAGCACGTGGGAGTTTCGATTCCTGCAATTTTGAATAGAGGTATAGTCCAAATCCCGGAGTAGCTGTTCCAATGTTTACATACTATATCCTCAGTGTCGCCAACTCACGATTTTTTAAAATTCAGCAAGTAGTAGACAAATGTCACTAGATTCCTATGTTATCAATTGAGGAAAGAGGTTTTTCTTTTTTGCCACTAATGGGACAAGAAATAGACACCAAATCTCTATCTAATAATACTCTATTTAAAATATTCCGTTGCCAAACTTTCGAAAAAGAAGCCACTAGATCTAGCAACATTGTCACTACGATAACAAAGGTTGTCGTCCTAATGACCCTGAGTTAAGATGACTTGAATACGTAATTTATAGCTGTGGAGATAGCGCATGTGAAGATTTAGTAGATACCGTATTTATATTTTAAATGTTCAAATCGAAATTTAGTGTAGGCCTATTAGTGGTGGTGTGTATACCTCATAAACCCAACGTTGTGGATTCGATTCCCGGCCGTGAAAGTTGGACATTTGAACGTCAGGAAAGAGCCACTACATTTCAACAAGCATATCAGCCACAGACATCTAGTGTCAAACTGGTGAATGGAAGACAAAATTAAATGTCAGCTGTCAAGAAGAGTTAAGGGTGTCTCTTCTAGACGGTGATGTATAAAGAACGCAAAAATTGGTGCATGGTTTGCGCAGATTGAACTACTTCAAAGTATCCACACCAGTTAGCAGATATCAGATCATTATTGATATTATTATTATTATTATTATTATTATTATTATTGGGCCTATTATTATTATTATTATTTTACTTAATGACAAATTCCTGTATAAAATCTGCAGTGAAAATATTTTCCTTTGTTCAGTTGAAAATGAAATGAAAATCCACAGCCTGCTTCCAGTCTACCGACCGGGTCAGGAATGGAATGAATGAATGAATGAAGCCCCCATCTAGCGGCGAGGATATGAACTGTGCCGGCTGCCGAGGCCTGACGCACTCCTCTGGGGCAATGATTAAATGAATGACAGATGAAATGAAATGATAGTGGAGAGTGTTGCTGGAATGAAATTTTGACAGGGAAAACCGGAGTACCCGGAGAAAAACCTGTCTGCCTCCGTTTTGTCCAGCACAGATCTCACATGGAGTGACCGGGATTTGAACCACGGACCTAGCGGTGAGAGGCCGGCGTGCTGCCGCCTAAGCCACGGAGGCTTCCTTTGTTAAATGTTCTAAATATTTAAAAAAACGTGTCTACCAGTCTGAACCGACAGCGATAGCTACGCTCGCTAAAGCGCAGCACTAGGATATGGGGCCAAGCTATCTGTGGATTCAATAGACGTGGGTTTGATCCCCACCGTCGGCCGTCCTTGAAATGGTTTTCCGTGGTTTTCAATTTTCATACTCCAAGCAAATGCTGGGACGGTACCTTCTGACAGGCCTCGGCTCCTTCCTTCCACATCCTTGTCCAGTTTCATTAATCTTCATTCATTTCATCTCTCAATAACCTCTCTCATGAGGTTGGCGTCAGGAAGGGCATCCGACCGTAAAAAAGAAACATCCGCCACATAGGCTTTCCTAGCATCTCATCCCCGACCCCGTTGAAAATGAGAATAGTAAGGGGTAGACATAGGCTACTTGTAAACCTGTCTGAGAGGAACGCAATATATTTACCGCGCTGACCCGCGGTGATGCCGTGCGCGTTAAATCGCTCGCCACGACCGGAGGGAGCCGCAGCAGGTCTGGAGATCAGAGGTCCAAGTCCCGGCGCTGAGTGTGGCTCTTCGCCCGGGTTTTCTACATTCCCTCCAAACAAATGTGGCGATAGTACCTTAATCAAGTCCCGGGGCACCTACCCCAATCCTGACCCTTATGATTACGGCTACAGTCGCCACAGAAACACAGGTTACCATACAAAGCTCTAGATACACCAAGGTACACAAGATGCTCCAAGCCCCTAATACGAGTTAAAGAACAATATCCTTTTCCGCGCTGTGACTGAGGGTCTGGAAGTGCGTGGATCACAAGAAATGAATTTTGTTGTTGATTTTGTTGATGGTTTTAGGGGCTTTGCGACATCGTGGTCATGTAGCCCCGTATACGCGGGTCTGTGTAGAACTTGTCTGATAACCTGTGTCATTGTGATGTCTGTAATAGTGTATGTATTTGTAATTGAGGTAAGATTTGGGAAGCCTCAAGTGAGGTACCAGCCCAGCATGTGCACGGAGTACAAGTGGGAAACCACGGAAAACCACTTCCAGGATGGCTAAGATAGGAATCGAACCAACCTCGACTCAATTTTGCCTCACGAGGTTTAGTGGAACCCGTTCCAGCCCTCAGACAAGAATTAAATTTCTTGGCAGAGTCGGGAATCAAACCCGGACCTCCACGTTTACAGCCAAGAATGCTAGCCACTACGTCATAAGAATTCACTTAACGTGGTAGCTTGCTAGATTGCCCCTAAAATGTAGTTTTCAGAAGTAATTTGTGGAATGATGACGCGCAATATTGGAAGCAGTAATCAGGCCATGCTGTACGCTGTGCCAGTAGCAGCCACAATGTCATTCTGTTCGAGTGGATGAGTGTTATATGTCATTTACATTAGTTGCATTGTCAACGGACTCTCGGTGATGCGAAGACAATGGGACCTAAATGTTATAGGCCTAGCATGTGCAGGCATGCAAGAAGAGTCCATTGGTTAGAATTTAAATGAGAGTTTTGTAACAGTCAGCACAGGTGAAAAGGGCGAGAGCACACACAATTGCCAACATAGAGTGTGAAGAAGCCAACCAACACTTCGTCAAGTACCATTGACACATAGTCTCCTTGAATTCTGAACGAAACTCAATCTCTAAATGTACTTTGCAGGACACAAAATAAACACTCATGGTGTCTGCATAGTCTTTCTTTCTTTCTTTCTTTCTTTCTTTCTTTCTTTCTTTCTTGTTTGGCTAGCTACGTGGTTCAGTGGCAACGTTGTCGCTTGCTGCACCGAAAGTTTTAGGATCGAATCCTGGTGCAGTCAGCTGGGATTTGAGGGTGCGCAAAGAAGAGGGAACCGTGTCAGTAGATTTACTGGCACGTTCGGGGCAAAATTCAGGCACACCGGCATCTCTAAAAGCCACAGTAGTTAAAAGGGACGTAAAACAAATAACATTATTATTATATTTCTTGTTTAGTTCTTGAGCCCAGAGCAACTGAAAGGAATGACTACTGTAGATTGGCCTCGTGATAATATCATATAGCCTACCAGGTGAATCAGCTTCCCCTAATAATATTGTTTTATGCAGCACAACTAACGTGTGTTATCAGGAAGGTCGATATTTCTCTGCTTGCATCCCGCACTGCAAACGATACTGAACAATATTATTTTTCCCTCGATTTGACTACAGACTAATACATACTAATTTAGGTACGGTAGTATTCTGGCATTTGCCTGAAGTAGAAGTGGTAAAACACACGAAAATACATTTTCCAGGGTGGCTGATGTGGGAATTGAACCCATCTCCCCTCAGTTGTCCTAACGAGGCGGAAGTTAGTTGAGATTTGCATGCCTCAATTGTTGATACTGTCTTTTGTAGCTTCTCAGTCGGTCATCACGATTGTGTCCAACGAATGGGTGGGGTACAAGATATAAATATGTAAATACAATCTTGGATAAAAGAAAAAAGTTTAAGTTCATCGTGATATTTAACTAATACACGTAATTTTTTCCACAAGTGTATTTACATATTTATACCGTATCTTGTACCCCGCCCATTCGTTGGGCACAATCGTGTTGACCGACTGAAGAGTTACAAATGACAATTTGTATAGACAACACTGAAAGGAATGGCTTCAAATCCCTACACATGTTTATACTGTTGCACAGAAATGTACTAATACGGGTTGTTCACGATTGTTGCAGCTCTATTCAACATGATGGACTCTCAAAATAGCCTTAATAATTGTGTATTTCTTCTGTTTGTGGTGTCTAATTTTAGACCTACTGGATTTCACTGTAAAAGATTATTACTGCAGGCTCCCAATACTAATGTTCCCATGGCGTGGAATGAATAGGCTATACCAATTGAGTACGACAGTCAAATTACCTAGAATTACAATTGATGTCACTTAGCATTTCAATATATCTAGAACGGAAAGAACATGTTGACCCATTCATCTAATAAAACGAACCACTTCCTAGTAGATGCCATTAAGTCACGCTCCACACTAAAACCTGGGAGATCCAAGTATCAAATCTCCGAGCTGAGGGTTGCATTTCTGGTGCAGCAAGCCCTAGAGTCTAGAGCAGAGGTCTCCAAACTACAGCCTGCGAACAGCACCAATCCATCCCGGCCTGCCATGGCTTATATTGATTATATTGTACAATTCAATTACATCATACAAATTATAATCAGATGTTTGATTTAACGACCAATTAAGAAACACAACAACTGACTTAGGCTACACAATGAAATTGGATATTTTATCTGTAATTTAATGACATGAGATTTAACCTCAAAACTTAATATATGTGAAATACATAGTTAAATTAATCATTCTTATTACTATGATTAATGTGATTTATATACTGGAGCTGTAACTGACAATTGTGGATCAAGTTTACTCGTGGAAATGATCGGCAGCGACATCAAATGCTCATCAGTTAATTTGGATCTTTGTGAGGTTTGAAGCCATTTTTCAGTGTTGCCTAAGTAAACAAAAGTTTGGTGCTTTTCAGTCGGTCAACACGAATGTTGGATCTTTAAATATTGTTTGTATATTTCATTTTGGAGAATGATTTTCACTACTGTAATTAGTGCCGAGAGCTGAAAACCACATTTATGCAACTGATCAAACTATGTGAGTGAAAGACTCTTATAAAATTCCAGCAAATTCTTTTAAAATATCGCTACACTACAAATTAACCCCCAACACTGCGCCATAGATATCCCATTCGCTGGCCAGTCCCAAAATAAAACTTTGCGCGTTAGTATGATGAGCTAGCACAGTCTTGGCCCTTGGGACTTACAAAGTGGAAGAGTTAGTGTGGCCTTTAGGCTAAAACGATTGGAGACCCCTGTCTAGAGTGTGAGGTACGGTAGGGAAAGCCTACAGACATCCTGAGCTATTTGTTCGAGATTCCCTATAACTGGCGGTAATGAGATATATAATTCAGCTAGCGTGTTCATCACGCACGAACCTGCTTATAAATACGTGATGAGCCCTGCGCGACAAGCCAGCTTCCTTGATTGAGTAGCTCTGCCAATATGGCGAGTGCGGGGAAGAACCTCAAGCTCGCTCCCTCGATTAGTTCCATTGAGATGGGAGGTGAGCTCTCTTAGCACTTTAGTGAGAAGGAGTATCACGGACGCGTGTCCCAGTACCTTGCACGTAATGGTATAATATAAACATGAATAGAAACGTGATATTAGTTATTTTTGTTGTTAATTCATTGGGACATCTTGGTCATCAGCCCCGTGTAGTTGAGTGTGTGTTGAATTTGTCTGATAAACTGTATTTAAGTAGTATGTGTTTGCCGGGCCCGTGGTATTAGGGTAGCGTGCCTGCCTCGCACCTGGAGGCCCCAGATTCAATTCCCGGCTCCATCAAGGATTTTAGAAACTGACGTGAGGGCTGGAACGGAGTGCACTCAGCCTCGTGGGGGCAATTGAGTAGCTCGTAGACAGTCACGGTAACCAAGATTAATGGCCGAGGGGACCCGACACGCAGACCACGCGTCACCTCATAATCGGCAGGCCAAATGGCTGGCCAACGGTCGCTTGGTAGACCTAGGCCCTTCATGGGCTCTAGCACCTCTATTATGTGTAGCTGTATTTGGGACAGGAATGAAGAGAGTGTGAAAAAACGGGGAAAACCACACTCAGGATAGCCAGTATTAGCGCCGTGATTCGAACCTCGGGTATCCGGACTTGCTGCAGCTGTACGCGCGGTTTTGGTGCACGGTTTAACGAGCATGGCTACGCCGCGGGGTGTGATAACATCCCCTAGTTCACATGAATAGATACCGCTCATAGAACACAGGAGTTTGGCCACGTTCCTTCACTTTTAGGTAGGCCAACTTGCTGTGCAGCATGATCCTCCCACTCCTCCCGCCCTCTGGACCTCTTCAAGAGAGCCTCAATTTTTTGTTAAGATTTTCTTTATACCGGGTATTTCCAGAAAATAGAAGTAATTGGAGCATGGATCGTTCACCCCACAACGAAACATAGCGTCTTATCTGCTTACTATGGTCGATCGTTTACAAGTTATGCCCTTTTATGTTATCAGTAGACCTGGGATTTTAAGGCAAATGCCTATTTCGTTCCTTACGAAATAACATGATTTTTTTTAAATATCTTGACGTTTCATGATAAATCCCTTACATTAATAGAGTTTTATAGTGCCCTAAAATGCCTATTTGGACCTTTAGAGCCTATTTTACTATTTTAGTGCCTAAAAATGCCTATTTTCTACATTTAAAATAAAATTCAACTTCTGTAATTTTTACAATCACACAATGGACATCCCTGGAACGAGCAGAACAGCAGAGGGTGGGTTTTTCACAGAAATGTGCTCTTCCCAGACAACTGTCACCAAAGGAATGCTGAGTGAAGGGTGGATGTGGAGGATTAGCTCAGAAGAACAACGAGCAGGTAGTCAAGGACGTACTGTGTCAAGTGACGGGGTGAGGGGGAGGATTATCTAGGAAGAACAAGGAGCAGGTAGTAAGAAGCGACATACTGTGTCAAGTCGCCAGTGAAAGAACATCTGTTTAAGTGAATATAGTTCATCATGCCTAAAACGAAATCATCTAAGAGTGCGCTTATACAACAATGGCTTGTACAATTTCCAGGGATGACTTTTGATGGCAAGATTATTTTCTGCCAGTACTGCAATAAACAGGTATGTGCCTATATCTTAAATTTCATATTAATCTAAAATTAAGGTTTTGATATTGGCTTCTCTAATTAATTGTAGAGACCTACTGTCGGCGCAGAAAGTATGTGCAGTCGAGTTTAAACGCTAATACAATTTGAACCAGTCCACCAATCTAAAATATAAATACACCATCGTAAAGCGTGTTTTATTCTGCGTTATCTCCTGTTACATGCATATTTCTATTGTGTTTCTGGTGAAAGATATATTAGGCGGAATGCAAAACAATACCTATTTTCTTGTCCGTTTTTTGTAAACAACAACTTTGTAGTTTAATTACATGAAAACGGAGAGCCTGTAGCTCGATTTCAAATAAAAATCGGTATAAAATACAGAAATCATTGTAAGTTTTCGGTATACAACGATTTGAAACAAAAACCTTCAGACCTTTAATGAACTCAGTCTCGATTTCGGAAGACCACCCAGTATCAAACGGACAGTCTTTTACAAAAACAATAACTTTTTTCCAACGTGTGTAGAGTAATTAAACTTCATAAATATATTTATAATAGTGCATTCCATAATCCACCTAAATTTCATGAAAGTCGAACAGTACGTTTTCATGTAACGGTACTACAAAGTTGTTGTTTACAAAAAACGGGCAAGAAAATAGGTACTTTTTGCATTCCACCTAACATAACTTTCACAGGAAACATAATAAAAATATGCATGTACCAGCAAAGAATGCAGAATAAAACAAGCTTTACGATGGAGTGATTGCATTTTAGATTGGTGGACTGGTTCAAATTTTATTAGCGTTTAAACTCGACTGCAGATACTTTCTGCGCCGACAGTAGTCCAGGCGACCTGGGTTCGATTTCCAGTACCGGCAGTAATTTAGAAATCTATGAGGTCTGGAAGGGTGTTGACCCAGCATCGTGAGGACAATTGAGAAACTACGGTGGGCAGGGGTCATGGAGGCAAGGCAATACGGCTGAGGGATGTATCGTGCTGACCACACGCCACCCAATATCTGCAGGCCATGAGCTGGGCAGCAACCGTTATTGAAAGCCAAGGCCCTTCGGGGACTGTAGTGTTCTTGTTCTTAATTAACTTTAGAGTAATAATGGCTTAATTTAAATAGTTCAAAATTACAAATTTTATTCAATAGCTCACCTTTTCTATTCCTCATCTTAGTCTCTAATTGACATCACTTTATTGTGTTTTAGATTTCACATGAGAAAAAATGCCACCTTCAGCAGCATGCAAATAGTGCCAGTCACAAAGCGAAAGCAGCCATGAAAAGTAACATTAGACAGACTCTGCTCACACAAACTATATCTCCTACAACTCATAATGGTTTCTATGCTGATATGTGTAGAGCCCTAGTTGCAGCAAATATCCCCTGGAATGCTGTGCATAATCCGGTTTTCAGAGATTTTTTACAGAAATACACCAAGCAGCACATCCCATCAGCATCTACATTAAAGAAAAACTACTTAGATATTTGTTACAATGAGGTCATTTTGTCAATCAGGGAGGATATTGGGGAGTCTTGCATATGGTTGTGTGTGGACGAAACCACCGACTCTGTGGGCAGGTACATTGCTAACCTTATAGTAGGAAAACTGGAACCCAATCAGGCATCTACCGCTCACCTTCTTTGCTCTAAACAGCTTGAGAAAGTCAATAGTCGAAGCATTGCATACTTCATCAACAAGGGGTTGCAATTGTTGTATCCTGGGGGTGTTGATGATTCTAAAGTCCTTCTCCTTGTCTCCGATGCTGCTTCCTACATGATTGCCACTGCAACTCTCCTCAAAACTTTCTATCCTTCTTTAATTCATGTTACTTGCATGGCCCATGCCTTGCATAGACTCGCAGAAACAGTTAGGGCCGAGTTTCCTGCAGTAAATACTCTCATTTCAACAATGAAGAAAGTGTTCTGTAAGGCTCCATCAAGAATAGCCATCTTTCGAGAGAAACTCCCCTCTATTCCCCTTCCACCACAGCCAATCATCACCCGTTGGGGTTCCTGGATGGAAGCTGCCCTGTATTATGCAGAACATCTTGAGGAAATCATGACTGTGATAGACAATGTGCCTTTAACGGACAACTCTGCATGTGTGTCGTCTGTCAAAGAACTGTTAAATGATTGTTCCAGTGTTCAGAGAGACATTGCGTATATTCAGGCAAATTTTTCATTTCTTCCAGTCACCATTACAAAAATGGAGGAAAAAGGAAACAGTCTCAAACAGCAATTTTCTGTAATTGAAGAAGCTGAGAATAACATACAAAGTGCTAGGGGCAAGGTAGGAGATAAAATAAGAGACAAGTGGTCTAGTGTACTGCTGAAGAACCCAGGTTATTCAATGCTGAAAAGGGTACATCAGGTAATGGATGGGGAAAAGGTAGACTTACCAAGTGAAATTGAATTGAAAAATGTAGGTAAATTTTCCTATGCCCCTCTAACATCTGTGAGTGTGGAGCGCTCTTTTTCTGCTTTCAAAATGATTTTAACAGACAAAAGACACAGCCTGACTGTGGAAAATTTGGAGAAGATTATTGTTATGTACTGTAAAGCAAACTACGAATGAAAGTACTGTAGGAATGTTCCTCACAAATAAATAAACACATACTCCATTCGCGTTTCCACCGTTATTGGATGCCTACAGTGCTGTAATTGTGTACAGTGATGTTAGTATTAAGGTTTTAGATCAGTACTGATAATGATATATCATATAATCCAAAACATTTTTTGACACATTACTTTTTATATTGTTTTTCATAAATGTCTTTTTTATTCTGTCTTAATTTTGCAGTTATTTCGGTTAAGAATAGGGATACCATGTTTGTTAAAAAAATAAAGTATCACGTTACAGTTTAAGTGTATATTGTAATATTTTAAAGTCTATTTCCTGCCTATCCACACATTTTGAAAACATATTTTAAGTGCCTAATTTCTCTTTTAAAAGCCTATTTACTTGTTTTAAAAGCCTATTTTAGGCGCCTAAAACTAATTTTTTTAGAGCCTAAAATCCCAGGTATAGTTATCAGCTACGTATGTCGTTCTAATTGAGCAGTAAGGAATTCTGTGTTGTCTCGTATTTTAGGCCTACTTTCGAATTTTGTAAAAAAAAAATGAAAGTAGACTTATGAGATCAACACAGGGCCAAAATTGTGGTCGGTCTGTCTGTCTGTCTGTGAGTTCGTGTGTACTCAGCATGTCTGCCCCCCCTCCCCCCCCCCCGAATTGGACGAAATTTGTTACAAAGGTAGCACTAGCAAAGGGCACCTCAGTGTCATGATTTATATCGCCACCATCATGATGGAAACATAATGGCGGCCACCCAAATGTGCAAAGCTTAAATCAAATTACGACTAACCTTTTCATCGGATCTCTGCCAAATTTTGCAACAATATACCTTAATGTGGGAAGCGTCTTTTATTCAAACTACAAGGTCATCAGCAAAATAGTTTCAATGTGGAGGATGTATGAATCATGCAAGTATTAGGCTAAAGCCTAAATGTAACTTACGATTAAACGAGGCCTGGCCTCAACAATTCAGCTTATCGTACATAGGGAGGTTTAATCTGTCCTCAAAGAGATGAACGGTAGGGTATTGCATATTATAATAGAATATGTAACCGGAGAAGTGACCAACAGGTCAGGCTTACCGTGCCATGTCGTTGTGGGCCCGTGCCGTCCCATTGTCAACATGGTCGCTATTTTTGCTCGTAAATACATATATTTCCGTAACTTCCTAAGTTTATATCCTTTTAGGAATGCACTGAACAAAGTAATACATATTTAGTATCAAATGGTTTATAAAAACGCCAGAAAACGCTAATGAAATCGTTGATTTCAACACACTTATACTAAACAAGTTGTTTATCTAGTACTATTGTAGCGCATCCGTGGCGTAATGGTGGCGACTTGAGCTCATAATCTGGGGGTTCGTGGATAACATCCCTGCAGGTTCAAATTTCTTACTTAGTTTTGCTTTTTGGTATTTATTGATTCATAACTACTCACACGTTATAATGTTAAGCATAGTCTATATAGGCTAGTGTGTATTTGCAATTGAAAATATTGTACTGTATATACTGTATGTACTTACTAACAGTAGTGCCCGGCTTCGCACGGTGGATTTATTTGTTTTATGTTCGACCCTGGCTATTATGTATTAGAAAACTGTATCATAATGATGGTCATTATAACACTATTTTTCATTATGAAACAGTTTCTCCCACCAATCACAGCTCAAGAAACAGTTGTTTGACCAATTAGATAAGGTTAGCATCGCACCTGCGTGGAGTTCCAAGGCCTTCTAAACTGCGTTGCCTAGTGTCATAGTAGGGTAATCGAGAAGGTCATGGTCAAATACAAGGCATTCTCTGCGTCTCATGCGCTCTGTTCAGTACATAAAAAGGCGAAATCTCGACATATATTTATGAATACTTATCTTCGAACATAAAATAGTTATAATAATTATAGTCGAACATAAACAGTCGTATGCAACTCACCTATAATGGTAATTAAGACACTCGTATGAAAATTATAAAACTCGCATACGCTCGTTTTATAAACATACTCGTGTCTTAATTATAGCCATTATAGGCTCGTTGCATAATATACTATTATGGATGATAATGAATACTACTACAGAACTGGCACATGATACTTAAACTACCAGAAAAAAATAATATATATAACATTTTATGGTGGTGGTGGTGGTTTTAGTGAGGGTGATAAGCAGTACAATATAATGGACGTAACATTTAGATCATTTCCCCTAATAATAATAATGATAAGCCGGCCCCGTGGTGTTGGGGTAGCGCGCCTGCCTCACACCCGGAGGCCCCGGGTTCAATTCCCGGCTCCGTCAGGGATTTAAAAACTGACGTGAGGTTTGGAATGGGGTGCACTCAACCTCGTGAGGACAATTGAGTAGCTGCCTGACAGTGAGGCAGTGCCCCGATCACGAAAACCAAGATTAACGGCCGAGGGGACCCGACGCGCTGAACACGCGTCACCCCAATATCTGCAGGCCAAATGGTTTGGCAGTGGTCGCTTGATCGGCCTAGGTCCTTCATGGGCTGTATAGTGCCAGGGGTTGACTATAATAATGATAATAATGAATAGGGAAACGCTATTTTACTAACTACAGCTCTGACACATGTAATTTACAAACAAATTTCTAAAAATGATTAGAAAGAGGAGTAAGTGAAATAAAAGACACTGCCTAGGGCCTATATCTCATTGTCTGTTAGAAATGTAGATACCAATAGGGTCGTCTTTTGTCGCATAGCGCCGTAGGAAAATAATCAGAACACTTTGGAAAACTTCGGCTGTCCCGAGCTCCTGAGGTAGCAATAGTATCATTTATGGCCACATAGCGCTCAACGATAAGTTTCGGAATAAATTACGGAAAATTTGAAAGCACCAACGCTTATTGCAGCTGATAACCTCAATGTATTGCACCAACACCATTGCACTTATACAGATGCATAATATATTCGTGATGATATCTGTTTTAAGGGGCAAAACAAATCATTTTGCACTAATTACTCCCCGTGACTGCAATTTATATGCAGCGCAAGATTTAACTATTTTCGCAATTGTGCACCAGAACACTGGTAGGGGCGACGTGATGCAGCGCGAATTGCCAGTCAACAATAGACTTATTGAAATACTCTTACAATTACACTACTACGGACATGAATGATTCTAGGGCCTTAATACATGGTTTTCAAGTTCAGTTTGTTTGTTATTCTAAATGTAGGGAATGGAGAGCGTTGTCCAAAATATCAAGTGGACAGTGTTACCAGCAGGGTTTCAATGTGTATGTATAATTTGGTGCAATTAGGAGGAACGGTGTAGATTTGTGATAAAGGGCCTTAATGCAGGAAATGGAGCGGTCTCTCTGAAATTTAAAGTGGACAGTGTCACCCGCAGGGTTCCAGAGGGTAAGTGCACAAAATGTGATTCAGATCGGTGAAACGGTGTAGATTTGTGCCAATGGACCTAAATGCAGGGAATGGAGTGGTCTGTCCGAAATTTCAAGCAGACAGTGTTACTCGTCGGGTTCCAAAGTGTAAGTATGTGAAATTTGGCTCAGAGCAGTGAAACGGTGTAAATTTGTACGAAAGGGCCTAAATGCAGGAAATGGAGTGGTCTGTACGAAATGTCATGCTGACAGTGTTAATCGCAGGGTTCCAAAGGGTAAGTATACAAATTTTGGTCCAGATCGGTGAAACGGTGTAGATTTGTGCCAAAGGGCCTAAATGCAGGGAATGGAGTGGTCTGTCCGAAATTCCATGCAAACAGTGTTCCTCGTAGGGTTCCAAAGGGTAAGTATACAAATTTTGGTTCAGATCGGTGAAACGGTGTAGATTTGTGCCGAAGGGCCTAAATGCAGGGAATAGAGTGGTCTGTCCGGAATTTCATGTAAACAGTGTTACTCGCAGGGTTCCAAAGGGTAAGTATACACATTTTGGTTCAGATCGGTGAAACGGTGTAGATTTGTGCCGAAGGGCCTAAATGCAGGGAATAGAGTGGTATGTCCGGAATTTCATGTAGACTGTGTTACTCGCAGGGTTCCAAAGGGTAAGTATACAAATTTTGGTTCAGATCGGTGAAACGGTGTAGATTTGTGCCAAAGGGTCTAAATGCAGGGAATGGAGTGGTCTGTTCGAAATTTAACATAGCCTAAACTATTCCCCTGGAATCTGGCTATCATATAAAAAATAATTTTTCGAATCCGACTGGTAGTTCCAGAGATTAGCGCGTTTGAACACAACAACAAACACACAAACTCTTCAGCTTTATTATATTAGTATAGATAACACCACATATTTCAACACTCGAATATAGCGATTAATATTCGTTGACCTTGATCCGCGGTAGAGACTATTGTTGTTGTTGTTGCTTTTGTTGTGGATTCTTTAGTGGTTTTGGGGCATCATGGTCTTGTAGTCCCGTTTACTTGGGTGTGTGTAGAAGTTGTCTGATAACCTATGTCACTGTGATGTCAGTAGGCCTACTAGTATGTGTACTTTTATACGGGGAAGGATTTGGGTAGGAAGCTGTTGTTGTTGTTGTTTCATTCGTGATGCTTGGACATCATGGTAATTTAGCCCCGTGTACTTGGGTGAGTGTTGAATTTTGTCTGATAACCTGTTTTATTGTGATGGCTGTATTAGTGTGTGTGTGTATATATAATTCAGGTGAGGATTCAATTAATCAATGTTTAATATCCGTATAGCACGTTGTATTTCAACGAGCTACTATAACCAACATTCAATTATACCGTACTCCTTGAAAAGGACAAAGAGTTATAACTCTATCCATGCATTTAGGAGAAAGTAGGCTATATGTTCTTTACTAAACATCTTGTTTAAATTTACAACTTGTCATTTGATGCCTACTCCATGGCGAAAATAACGTAAGTTCCCCACCAAAACTCGAAAATATGCCAGTCAGTAACCGGAATCCATCAAACGTGTGTGGGAAGGAACTCACAGGATGAAAGATTACTACCGTTTACTCTACCTACCATTTCATCTGACTGACCTGATGCCCACTGTTCTCAGGAGTGATGTTTTGGGATGTGATATCCATACCCCGATTATTTCTCACAATTTTTGGGAGGACTCTGTAAGGAGAGTATTTCTTCAACACTCTTTTGAATCCTCAGGACGCACAGCCATGCTTACAAATAATACGGATACCGATAATTGTGCTGATATGCATTATGGTAGGTAATAATCTATACATATAACCATTAAGACCTTGCTTCCACTTTCATGACTAAGAACTGCTAAAGAAACATCGGTCCAGCATCATAACCGAGTGAGGTAGATCACAACCAGGTCTGCAGCAGGAAGACGAGTGTTCGGAGATCCTATGTTTTAATTATGGCGATGACAGGGGTCACCTTGAGGGTCACTTTTGTCCCAGTCCCTCCTGGCAAATGCTACTTATGTATCTTATTTCGACTTCCAGGGTAACTACACAAACAATTGGTCCTAAGAAATATAGTGACTAAATAAATACATGTTCTCAGACAAATTCAAAATGTATGATCTGATGACCAACATGTCCCAAGCCCCTCAACGTAAGCAGCAACAACATCCATAATATTGCAGAAAATACATACATCAGTAAGGTAGTATTATTATCTAATATTTCAATCCAAGCTGCCTATTTTGAGCGATAGAAACGATACCTTCCTGTGGGAAATGGAGAACAATGCTGGCCGCGGTCGCGTTACCAATACTGCACAGTGTTATATGCGAACAACATTATCTTATCGTATTTCACAGTGTTTTCATAACATTATTCGAAATGTAATTAACCACCAGGGCTAGAGAAAACATGACACGGACGGTTAATTTAAAATTTTCGTTATAATTTAATTGGCTGTGTTCTATGGTAAGTTACTCTGTAATACAATAATATAATCACTGTGTACTCAATAGCATCCCTAACGGAACAGTCAGCATCTCTCTACTAGGCTCTCACCTGCTCTACTTGGAACAGTTTAATTGCAAACGTTTATATGTCAGCAGATTTATTTGATCGTCAAATATATTTAGGACAACATTTCGACACACGTCTCTGCAATCATGTCAGATAATAGAGAGGTTAAATCCACATTATTATTATTATTATTATTATTATTATTATTATTATTATTATTATTATTATTATCAGTAGTTGTAGTAGTAGTACATGGGTATTTACACGAGGTGGTAGTGGTAGAGGAAGTAGAAGTCGTAGTAATGTGTGAGTATTAAATATTTTAATTACTAAAATAATACAGTAATAATAATAATACAATAACCAGAAATTAAATTTTGCAGTGTAGGATATTTTACTGCAGAGAACTTGGCATGCAAACAACTGTACACTTAATTGATGGAGCATAAAATCAGTTATGTCATGGTCAATAAATTGCGATTAGCGTGATACGAGCAACACATTCTGCATTACTACAGTTAGTTTGAAATCGATAAACAGAAATATAAATAATGATTAAATACAAATAAATGTAAGTGTTGCATGGACGATAAAATTCTGGAGGCTGAGGATCTAACGGTGCGATATATAATATATCATATTTACTTCGCATCGAATTCAATCAACAGCACGACCATAACCGGCTTCTTAATGAGCACAATAAACATGTAGCCTACGACACAGCAGTTGTTCCTTAATTCAGGGGTTGGAAATTACAGTAGTGCTAACCGAACAATTAAAAAAACGCGATGTTTCCTAATTTTTTCACTTGCTGTACGAAAAATGTCCAAACGAACTAATAACAAAACTTAATATTACGTAGACTACAATTGAATGGTTACCCCGAATAGAGATCTAACCCAGAAGAAATCGAAAGTTGAGCTTTCAGTGGAATCATGATCTGTGTGTAGTTAATTCCCTGAAGTGTGACTACATTTAATGTATAAGCATAGAAGATTGAAGAACAAATTACTTACTTATGAGACTTAAATCAAAATCAATGTTTTTCCCCTTTGCCAATGTGCTTCTATTTATGGGTTAGATCTTTATCCGGGGTCACCACACAATTAGAAAACTTATGTTACTTTTGTTGATACCTCATGTAGGGGCTAGGGGCATATTAGGTCAGTGAATCCACATTCCTGAGCATGCAGTGAATTTGTCTTATTATTGAGTGAGTTCATTGGCAAAGAGAAATACATCTCACAGAAAACTGAACTCCTTGTACCGCGGGATGAACGATGGAGCACAATAACATTTACTCATTGGAGGATTTCCATCAGGAACAACAATATTCACGCTTTTCCCGTAAGATTTAACAATTTGCTCACTGCGAATCGAAACAATGACCGAGCTATTGTTATTATTATTATTATTATTATTATGAGTTTATTATTATTATTATTATTAAACCAATCTGATTATTTTCAGTATATTTAGTGCAGAAATGAAAGCACAAGATAACTAGCTTCGCTTCTCACTGCTGTTTAACACACAGCACGAATAAAGCAAATATCCTCGTTCGATTTACGTGACGAAGACCTAATGTGTACAGTACACGTAGAATGGAAGTAATAATTACCTGCTACCTCTATGGCCGTGTATCCCTTACGTTCTGTTTTCATAGGCATGTATTGCGATAACAACTGAGCACAGCTCTTTTTGTTAATACGCAATGTCTGTGAAATTTCAACGAATATGGGAACTCGTGTTAGGATACATTAAATTAGGGAAACAATAATTCAGTGCTGCGAGCGATTCCTCCCCATCCGCGCCTCTCTATTCAGATAAATGTTTTATTTTCAAACTCACCTTGAAGAACTCCAAATTGATTTGTCACGTGAAAATGGTGGTTGAGATTATAATAATAAATATAATAAGAGTAATAATAACAATATTCATAATAATAATAACGACAATAATAATATGAAAAATTATTGCGCCTTGGGCACACGAAATTATTGCTTTGATTAGCCACAGGACGTAAACTGAGGCTCAAGAGATTCAAGAAATTTGATTGGTTACTGAAAAGATTTCCGTTAAGATTCCAGCCGCTTACGAGCATAATGCTCTGGGAGAATCGAACATTGGACAGGGTTTTAAGGCCAGGCAATACGAGCTGGCAGTAGGAAAGGCCGCGTCTCTAGAGGCAGTGACCAAATCACTCTTACTTTATCCAATATTTCCACGGAGACCTTTCCGCTCCTCGTCCTCCTATAATGTTATTTCACAGAGCGCGAGTGGTAAATTGTATAGTATTGAGTTACAAGTAAACTAGGAGCCATGCCGATAAACATATTACACAATGTTTTCAGAGGTTTGTAAACAACAGAGCAGTTCATTTAAAACAATGATTTCTAACGAGATTTTCACTCTATGTAATTACTCAGTAGGTATCTCATGCAGGGAATGGGTCATTTCATACTTTAAAAAACATTTTTCCGATGCAAAAGACTGACTGAAAATCCATAGTAATTAAATAGCCACGTGGAAAGTATATTAAAGAATAGATTTGCTACCGCTATAGTGCCATTTACACGATATAACAATAAACGTCTTACAGGGATAGGTTAGCCCAGCTATCTCCGGATTCAGAAGGTGGGTAGGTTTGAACTCCGCCATCGACCATCCGTGAAATGGTACTCCGTGGTTACACATTTTTAATTCCAGGCAAATGCTGGGATGGCCGTTTCTTTCCCACTCCTTGCCATGTTATAATTGCCTTCGTTTCTCTCACTATTAGTTTCTGTCAGGAAGGGCATTCGGTCGTAAAAGCTACTCGCCGCACAGAAATTCATCTCACCTCATTGTCAAGCTAGTAGAAACGGCAACAATTAGTGGTGAAAAAACATAAATCTCATAGTAGTGTTATCAAAACAGATAGGCTTCCGGCCCTACCGAGGTGCACAGGAAATCTGTCCCAGGCATTGTCTGAAAGAGGAAGATCTAGCACATTAGGAAAAATAAGCCTCACTTCTCCTAAGAGTGATTAATCATCTTTATATCTAAAAGACAAATGTTACTCACTCACACATCACAATATCTTGGACGTGATCCTTATGATCTTGCGCGGCGGTTTCTTTAAGCTCACAGGCAAGGTATAAGACGGAATTGTAGGAAATTCTCTTTGTAAGGGGTGACACATAGGGGCTGATAAACAAGTATTTTCTGAAACTGGATGAGTTACATTGGTGAAACTTGGCATGAGAGGTCATCGCTCAAATGCCTAAATCGATAAACGCGAAACTAAGGAAACATATTCATAAATAGTAAGAAACTACGTGTTTCACCGATCTTGCCAAAAGCCTGCCAAAGCAGCTTCGGAGGAAGACGTGCATCGTTGGAGTAAAGTTGCTTTATATGAATCCATTGTGTTGGAAACGTTCCTTGTGGCCAAATATTTATCATTTGTTTAAATATAACCCGTACGAGGTATGAAGGACCTGCACCCTTCTTGAAATGTTACCTTCATACGAGTATAGTGTACGTATACATGCAGGTATGACCTTCATTTCGTTCTGCAGCTAGTTTTGGGCAAAATGGCTTGTAATCAAATGAAGTGAAATTGAATTATTTTTAATAACATTCCTGGAATTAGAGAATACAACGTCTTATATTCCTTTTATACCACAAGAATCCCGATATCACTTTAATATTTCTGCCAGTCTGTTCATATTTCCGTACATATTTCATTAAATAGCCTATGTTTGTATACAGAATGTTGTAGGGAAAGTTATGCCTTAACGTTAATGCCATATCCTCATGAGATAATTAGTTACTTTTGTAAATCAGACCATTTCTCACATAATCAATTTGCAATGCACTCGACGAGTGTTGTGGTAGGAGTCGGAAGATCGGATGGCTGATTATCCCTCCTCATCCCTCAAAGGGGCAGATGGCGATTATTACAACCATAAATCTAAAGAGGGCTCATATAGCTACCCATCAACGAAGGGTACGGAAGCCAGTTAACCATCAATCCTATGTACATATATGTGGAAGGCCTAATGAAAAGAATAAACCAAAATTACATGAATTATGCTTCACTGGCATAGCTTATATGTCATTGTTGCTTTATGGGGTGGAACAGCGAGGTCATCTGCCCCCACGGACATAGCTTACATGTGGTTCATATTAAATATTTCACACAAGCAATGAAATGGTAACTTGCAGTCAGTCAGTCAGTACGAATACATTCTGTGATCCAGCTGAAAACGATCTCCATGTGATAAATTGTTTTAATTTTCAGCCGCTATCTCTTAGACTGCAAGTTACCATTTAATTATTGTTAATTACGCAACACTGAGAAAGTCTTCAAAATCTTTCTATATTTTTAAAACATTAGGATCAATTTCAAAATGTACCCTCCTGGTCAATCGCTCTTCATGTTCACACTTTCACATTGGCATTTATCCATTCATTCATTCATTCATTCATTCATTCATTCAATTAGTCATTCAATTATTCATTCCATCAATTATTTAGCCATCCATTCAGTCATTCATTCTTTTATTTATTCAACCATTCATTCATTCATTCATTCATTCATTCAGTCGTTCAATTATTCAGCCATTCATTCATTCATTCGTTCATTCATTCATTCATTCGTTCAATTATTCATTCCTTCAATTATTCAGCCATTCATTCAGTCATTCGTTCTTTTTAATTATTCAACCATTCATTCAGACATTCAATTATTCAACCATTCATTCAGTCATTCAATTATTAATTCACACATTCTATAATTCGTTCCATTATTCAACCATTCATTCAGCAATTCATTAAATTATTCAGCCATTCATTCAGTAATTCAATCGATTATTCATTCATTCATTCAATCAGTCATTCAATTATTCATTCCATCAATTATTCAGCCATTCATTCAGTCATTCATTCTTTTAATTATTCAACCATTCATTCAGTCATTCAATTATACATTCATCCAATTATTCAGCCATTCATTCAGTCATTCATTCGTTTATTCATTCAGTAATTCATTCAATTATTCATTAATTTACACATTCAATCATTCGTTCCATTATTCAACCATTCATTCATTCAGTCAGTCAGTCATTCATTCAATTATTCATTCATTCGCTCATTCAAGTATTCATTCATTCATGCATTCATACACTCATTCAATCATTCTTTCAATTATCCAACCATTAATTCACTCATGTATTCAGCCATTCATTAATTAATTCAGTCATTCAAACATTCATGCATTCAGTCAGTCATCCATACATTCATACAATCCTTCATTTATGCATACATACATAAATACATAGACTACACGGATAGATTCATTCACTCATGCGTTCAGTACGGTAAGTGATTTATGCATTCATCCAGTCATCCGATAAGTATCTCGTTATCTCATTCGCTAGTACTGCAGATTTATGGACAATAACACATTTGGAAGAGTACAGCCTGGATTTTGGAGTTTTTGCACCATGACACGAACCTCCCACAGACTTTCTTCCTTTCATGCAGTTGCAAGCAAGTGGTCAGATACTGGGGCAGTGTCCCTAACAGAAGTAAATCCATTATGTATGAGGATAAAGATGAGGCAGAAACAACGATCGTTCTTTACCACCCCTTTACTTCGGCGACGTGACACGACGGTTAGTGTTGTTGTAGGGGAGGGTTTTATTTCCAGTGTGGCTCAAACGATCCTCGACGGTTGGAAATATGTGGCAGTCTTGGTTTAATCTTAGAGGGCTAAATATAGCGGCCGGAAATTCTTGAAAACTAATAGGACGAACGAGTGTGCGAGTCTGTAGATCTGGCTTTGCGATATAGGGGCAGGAATGGCTTTAGTTTATTGCTTTCCATTAAGAGTAGGCATAATCCGTGCGTAACTTCAGGATTGCGTGCAGCGGGAAATATGCCATGTGTTTAGCATGTGGCAGGCAACTTCATATGTCAAGAGGTTTAATTGCAATGTCACTGTTCCATTAAAATAAGTGACGTACTTCCTGTGTGTATAAACAATATTCGTGAAAGCTGAACTAGTCAAGGCTTGTTTGGTGCAGGCTATAAACTCCACACACATCATCGCTAGTAGTCATACCCACCGCTGACTGGTTAATTATTAAAATTACACAATTGTGTAGTTGCATTAGTCTGCCTTCTCTACACCCTGCTGCGTAGCAACGCGCGTTCAATCGCGCACCACAACTACAAATGGACACCTCCAAGACCAGAGATTTAAGGTTCGAATAATGGCGCTGACACTGATCATCCTGAATTGAGTTTATTCTCTTGAGTTCCAGGAAAATTATGAAATGGTACCATATTTTAAATCCCGGGGCACGTACCTCAATCTTAGGTCATAATAATTACTAGGGCTCGGATCGATATGCTCGATAAAATCTCCAGATATGCTCGAAAACCGTGTGTTTTATGCTCGATAGATATGCTCGAAAAAGCATTATATGCTCGATAGATATGCTCGAAAAACCCATTATATGCGGTTAAATATGCAGAATATGCTCGAAAAACACCGTTATAAACTATAGAAAGGAAAGTGAAACGAAAAAACCAATAACATGCCCTTATATACGAGCTTTATTTTCTAATTGTATGTATGATACACTGCAATATACTCGCATTCAAGTTTTTCAAGTATACAAGGTGTTACAAAAAGGTACGGCCAAACTTTCAGGAAACATTCCTCACACACAAAGAAAGAAAATATGTTATGTGGACATGTGTCCGGAAACGCTTAATTTCCATGTTAGAGCTCATTTTATTACTTCTCTTCAAATCACATTAATCATGGAATGGAAACACACAGCAACAGAACGTACCAGCGTGACTTCAAACACTTTGTTACAGGAAATGTTCAAAATGTCCTCCGTTAGCGAGCATACATGCATCCACCCTCCGTCGCATAGAATCCCTGATGCGCTGATGCAGCCCTGGAGAATGGTGTATTGTATCACAGCCGTCCACAATACGAGCACGAAGAGTCTCTACATTTGGTACCGGGGTTGCGTAGACAAGAGCTTTCAAATGCCCCCATAAATGAAAGTCAAGAGGGTTGAGGTCAGGAGAGCGTGGAGGCCATGGAATTGGTCCGCCTCTACCAATCCATCGGTCACCGAATCTGTTGTTGAGAAGCGTACGAACACTTCGACTGAAATGTGCAGGAGCTCCATCGTGCATGTACCACATGTTGTGTCGTACTTGTAAAGGCACATGTTCTAGCAGCACAGGTAGAGTATCCCGTATGAAATCATGATAACGTGCTCCATTGAGCGTAGGTGGAAGAACATGGGGCCCAATCAAGACATCACCAACAATTCCTGCCCAAACGTTCACAGAAAATCTGTGTTGATGACGTGATTGCACAATTGCGTGCGGATTCTCGTCAGCCCACACATGTTGATTGTGAAAATTTACAATTTGATCACGTTGGAATGACGCCTCATCCGTAAAGAGAACATTTGCACTGAAATGAGGATTGACACATTGTTGGATGAACCATTCGCAGAAGTGTACCCGTGGAGGCCAATCAGCTGCTGATAGTGCCTGCACACGCTGTACATGGTACGGGAACAACAGGTTCTCCTGTAGCACTCTCCATACAGTGACGTGGTCAACGTTACCTTGTACAGCAGCAACTTCTCTGACGCTGACATGAGGGTTATCGTCAACTGCACGAAGAATTGCCTCGTCCATTGCAGGTGTCCTCGTCGTTCTAGGTCTTCCCCAGTCGCGAGTCATAGGCTGGAATGTTCCGTGCTCCCTAAGACGCCGATCAATTGCTTCGAACGTCTTCCTGTCGGGACACCTTCGTTCTGGAAATCTGTCTCGATACAAACGTACCGCGCCACGGCTATTGCCTCGTGCTAATCCATACATCAAATGGGCATCTGCCAACTCCGCATTTGTAAACATTGCACTGACTGCAAAACCACGTTCGTGATGAACACTAACCAGTTGATGCTACGTACTTTTGTGCTTGATGGTCGTACTGTAGAGCAATGAGTCGCATGTCAACACAAGCACTGACGTCAACATTACCTTCCTTCAAATGGGCCAACTGGCGGTGAATCGAGGAAGTACAGTACATAGGCCTACTAACGAAACTAAAATGAGCTCTAACATTACGTCAACATTACCTTCCTTCAAATGGGCCAACTGGCGGTGAATCGAGGAAGTACAGTACATACTAACGAAACTAAAATGAGCTCTAACATGAAAATTAGGCGTTTCCGGACACATGTCCACATAACATATTTTATTTCTTTGTGTGTGAGGAATGTTTCCTGAAAGTTTGGCCGTACCTTTTTGTAACACCCTGTATAAGAGACGTTTTCTTATAAAAGTTACAGTTTAAAAGTTCATTTACAAAATGATCAGAATTAGGCGAGTCAATGAAGTAGATCTGCATTGGTCTGTACAACAAGATTTTTCTATGTTTTCAGTTTTGAATAATTTTCTTAAATCAGTCAATAAAAGTTTCAATGACGAGACCGACCTCACTAAAGGTTAAAAACCTGCGGTTCTATTATTTGTACCAGATAGCCTTTTCAAGAATTATTGTTGTTTTCGAACCTTAAGGATGGTCAGGGCCCGAATTCGGAGGGGGGGATTCGAAGAAAAACAAACTATTTACACCAAAACCACAAGAATATGCATTTATATGCTTCTATTCTGAAAACTGCGGTTTTATGCATTTATATGCTCGATAAATTTCAATTCTGTTGGTCCCAGAGAGGGGAAAATACCACCGAAAGGCTTCTTTCAATGTGTACTATTCAGGAGAAAAAATATGCAAATATGCTCGAATCCGAGCCCTAATAATTACAGTTACACAGTCACCACAGAAACACGAGTTATCAGACAAATTCAACACATTTACCCACGTACACGGAGCTAATGACCTAAACCGAAACCACCTCGTTGTGTAGTGGCTATGATGCCTGAGGTCTCGGTTCGATTCCCGGCACTGCCGAGATATTTATTTCTGGTCTGAGGGCTGGATGTAATACAAAGGTGCATAGAGGTGGATTCGGCTTCCATCTCAGCTATTCTATAAATAGATTTTCGTGGTTTCCCACTTCTACTTTAGGCAAATTCTGCTATGGTCCCTAATAGAACGCCACGGCCAACTCCTCCGTACTCCAAACCTCAATTACAAGAGCACACGATACTACTGACCCTACAATAATACAGGTCATCGGGCAAATTTTAAACCCAACCAAATATACGGGACTAAAATGGTTACACCATATCCAAAAGTCTTAAAATGTAACAATAACTTGTTCCATAAAGAACTAACATAGCCTATTTTCATATATATTACTGATCCTTCACATCACGAAACTTCCCTGGCAATTGAATAGATTGTCCATGCGTTGCACTAAATAGCTTTTAGTTTCTGATATAGGGTAACAATTTCAACCCTTAAGTCAACATCCACACATTGGAGCCGTATTTAGATAATACAGTAAGCCAAATATATATTTTTAAGTACCCAAAGATATTATATTTCGTATGACATACAGAGAATACAGTAATAATATATACAATATATCCAAGTAATAAATATCTAGTAACATCCACTATTCATGATCACAAAAAGTCACAGTTGAATGTCCAGAGAAGTACTTCACTCCACTGCATCATCACTTGCATTCTGCAGTTCGTCATATCCCCCCTTGAAGGACCGTGAAGGGCATTCCGACACAATATGATGGATTATCTGCACTGCATCGCCACAATCACACCGAGGGCTAGAAAGTTTCCCCCATTTGTGGAGCCAAAAGTTACATCTTCCGTGACCGGTCCGCACTCTGTTCTGTGACGTCCATATCCTTCTTGGAAGATTGAAACCAGGATGTTTCCTGCAGGGATCTGGGATCAATCCTAGCTGATCAGAGTTTAATGTAGTCCATTCTTCTCGCCAAGTTTCGTCCATATTGAACTTTAATTCAACAAGTATCTTGCCCAGTTGCCATTACGGATGTCGAGATTTTAATCTCCGTTGCCTCTGTGGATTACAGACCTGAATTTTTTTATCGTATGGCTTTTAGTGCCGGGAGTGTCCGAGGACATGTTCGGCTCGCCAGTTTTGTAGCTGCTTCGAGACGGACACCCAATGGATGAGCTACAAGTACCGTTGGGGAGGAAAGTTGGGAGGGATGGGCGAGGAGTTGGAAGGTAGTGGCTGTGGCCTATAGTGAGGGACCAACCCCGGCATTTGCCTGGAAGGAAGATGGGAAACTACAGAAGACCATCTTCAAGGTTGCCGGCGGGGGGATTCGAACCTCCTCGCCTCCCGGATGTGAGCGACTGCCATTAGTCATGCCGTAACCACCACGGCTAACTCACCCGGTGCAGACCTGATGTATAGGTAAGAGATCATTTGCAGCGCATTTTGACCATTCCCTTTTTAGAGCTGTTAGCCCTCGCAGGGGACGAGGGTGAATGTTGGATAATACTGGCAGCCACTTGCGTGGTGTGCTCGATATTGTTCTCAATGTATCATTTAACTAGACATCAACTTTTCCTACATGTGCACTATTGATCCATACGGGGCTACAATATTCAGCAACCGAGTATACTAAGGCGAGAGCTGTTGTGCGAAGAACAGTCGCAGTTGCTCTCCAACTTGTACCACAGAGTTTGTGAGGGATGTTACGTGTTCTGATTTTAGCTGCTGTTCTGCAGAGATGATCTTTGTATGTCAAAGAGCGATCCAGCACAACACCCAAATATCTTGGTTGGGTGCAATATTTTAGCTGTTGACCTCTGAATTGTACTTGGGGAATGTAATGGGCCCTCCTACTATCCAGATGAAAGGCACTCACCTCTGTTTTGCTGATATTGGGTGCCAGTCGTCAAGTGTTAAAGGAGCTGTCCAATTTAAGGAGATATTGTGTGATAATTGTTTCAGCGGTCTCAAAGTCTGTGGACTGGGCTGTCAGGGCTATATCTTCAGCAAATATGAACTTCCTCCAAGCAGTAGGTGGAAGATCTGCAGTGTAAAGATTGAAGAGAAGTGGAGCAAGGACTGAGCCCTGTGGTAATTTAGGGATATACAAACCATACAATTTTAGTCCTACAGATCACCTTAATATACAAATTGTTGTTAATTTAGTTTAAGTGTCTTGGCGCAGCCCCGTGTACTTGAGTGTGTGTTGAATTTCTCTGATTCCTGTTGTGACTGCGATAGCATGGTGTGAATGTGGGAAACATTTGGAAGAACCACGCTAATGATGGCCATGTCAGTGCATGGATTTGAAACTTCAACCATCGATGTTCGGACTTCCAGATCCCCCTTACAATCGTGTGAGCCACTTCAGGTGCATGGCTACACTGCAGGCTTTCTTTCACAAACAAGCTGTAGGTAGCTGACACTGTAATGAAGTAAACGTACTGCACAATCGTGCATGTTAAACCCAGATTTGAGTACGGTACTCTTATCGCAAGACACGGTGGCTTTTAATACGGTCTTATCGCGAGGTTTTCCATTCCCAAATACTGCGCGGTTTAATAATTCAAGTCCCAGACCACCTTTCCTAATCCTGCTCTCGGGAAGAGAGGAGATTCAAAAAGAGCTAAGTACCATAGATGGTATGGGTGAGTGCAGTTCAAAACAAGAAGTTCAGTAGAGAACATATAGCCTACTTTCTCCTAAATGCATGGGTATAGTTATCTCTTTGTCCATTTCAAGCAGTATAATTGCATTTTGGTTATAGTAGCTTGTTGAAATACAACGTGCTATACAGATAATAAACGTTGATTGATTGAATCCTCACCTGAATTATATATACACACACTAATACAGCCATCAAAATAACACAGGTTATCAGACAAAATACAACACACACCCAAGTGCACAGGGCTACAAGACCTTGATGCCGCAAAACCCCTAGAATAAACAACAAAAACAACAACAACAATACTCTCTAACGCGGATCAAGGTCAACGAATATTAATCGCTGTATTCGAGTGTTGAAATGTGTGGTATTATAAGTATTCTGTATATATAATATATTCGATTGCAAATACACACTACGGTATATATGCTTAACATTATAACGTGTGAGTAGTTATAAATCAATAAATACCAAAAAGAACGAAATAAAGAAATTTGAACCTGCAGGGATTTGATCCACGAACCCCCAGACTATGAGCCCCAGTCGCTAGCAATACGCCACACATGCGCTACGATAATACTTGATAAACAACTGGTTTAGTATAACTGTATCATATTTTAAGGGGGCTGCGTGGCGCAGTCCGTAGAGGCGCTGAGCTTCTAACTGAAAGGGAGTGGGTTCGATCCACACCCAGTTAGTGGATTTTAGATACAAAACTACCACTTTCGGAAACTCAAATAGCCTTGGGGTTCACTCAGCCTACACCAGAAATGAGTACCAGGGTAATTCCTGGGAGCAAAGAAGGCCAGGCGAGGAGCTGACAACTCCATCCCATCTAGTGCCGATGTCACGAAGAGTGGAAGCCTCTACCTTCCGCTACTCCCAGGGCCTCCATGGCCTGCACGGAGTTGGCTTTGCTTTGCTTTTATATCATATTTTGTGTTGAAATCAACGATTTCATTAACGATTTCTGGCGTTTCTATAAACTATTTGATAATAAATATGTATTACTTTTGTTCAGTATATTTCTAAAAGGATATAAACTTAGAAAGTTACTGAAACATATGTATTTATGAGAAAAAATAGCGGCCATGTTGACAACGGGACGGCACGGGCCCACAACGATATGGCACGGTAAGCCAGACCTGTTAGTCACTTCTACGGTTACATATTCTATTATAATATGCTAATATCCTACCGGTCAGCACTTTGGGGAAAAATTAAACCTCCCTATGTATGATAAGCTGAATTATTGTGGCCAAGCCTTGTTTAATCGTAAGTTACGGTTAGGCTATAGCCTAATACTTTCATGATTCATACATCCACCACCTTGAAACGATTTGGCTGATGACCTTGTAGTTAGAGTAAAAGACGCTTCCCACGTTTAGGTATATTGTTGCAAAATTTGGTAGAGATCGGATGATCAGGTTAGTCGTAATTTGATTTAAGCTCAGAACATTTGGGTGGGCGCCATTTCTTTTTTGTCAAGATGGCAGCGATATACAACATGACACTGAGTTGTCCCTTGCTAGTGCTACCTCTGTACCAAAGGTGGTTCGATTTGGGATCAGTTGTGTTTGTATTGATATGGGAATCGATTTGCACACTTAGCCTACATGGCCGCCATCTGCCAACTATGAGGATGATGACCTTGTAGTTTCGTCAAAAGACGCTTCCCACACAAAGGCATGTTGTTGCAAAATTTGGTAGAGATCAGATGATTAGGTTGGCCGTAATTTGATTTAAAATTTCAAGATTTGGGTGTCCGCCATTGTGTTTCAGTCGAGATGGCGGTGATATAAAACATGACACTGAGGTGCCCTTTGCTAGTGCTACGACTGTACCAAATTTCGTTCAATTCGGTTTCACCGTGTTTGAATTGATAGGGGGAATTAATTTGCACACATATATGGTCGCCATATGCAAACTCATGGGCTGATGGCCTTGTAGTTTAGGTTAAAAAAACTCTTCTCACATTAGGGTTTATTGTTGCAATATTTGGTAGAGATATAATGATTAGGTTACTCGTAATCTGATTTAAGCTGATTTAAGCCGTCAAGATGGCGGCAATATAAAACATGACACTAAGGTGCCCTTTGCTGGTGCTACCTCTGTACCAAACTTCGTTCAATTCGGTTTCTCCGTGTTTGAATTGATAGGGGGAATCGATATGCACACATACATGTCCGCCATCTGTTAACAATTGGACTTATGACCTTGTAATTTAGTCAAAAAACGGTTCCCATATAAGTGAATGTTGTTGCAAAATTTGGTATAGATATCAGTTGATTAGCTTAGTCGTGATTTGATTTAAGTTTGAACATTTGGGTGGCCGCCATTACGCTTCCGTTGAGATGGCGGCGTTATAAAACATGACTCTGAGGTACCCTTTGCTAGTGCTACCTTTGTACCAAATTTCGCTCAGTTCGGTTTAACAGTGTTTGAATTGATAGGGGGGGGGGGGGGCAGACTTGCAGAGTACACACACATACACACACACAGACAGACACAAAATGTTTGGCCCTGTGTTGATCTCGTAAGTCATTTTTTGAAAAATCGAAAGTAGGCTATCAAATGTAACTTTGGTGAGAAATAGGGATTACAGCCCCAGTAGATGGTCACTGATAAGGATTCGTCCAAGCAGTAGAGTTGTTGTAGTTTTTTAGGGACTTTTGAGAGATCATGGTAATGTAGCCTCATGTACATAGGTGTGTGTAAAATTTGTCTGATAACCTGTGTCACTGTGATGTCCGTACTAGTGGGTTTATTTGCAATTGCGGTAGGATTTGGGTAAGAAGTGGCTGTGGCTCTAAGTTAGGTACCATCTCGGTATTCGCCTGGAGTTGAAGTGGGGCAACCACGGAAAATGACTTTCAGGATGACTGAGGTAGGAATCGGACCCGCTTGACTCAGTTTTGCCTCACGAGGCTGAGTGTACTCCGATCCAGCCCTCAAACCCGAATTAAATCTCTTGGCAGAATCGAAGCCGGACCTCCGCGGTGACGTCCAAGAATACTAGCCACTACGCAACGAGACGGACAGCTGATTTTATATCACACAATATAGCCTATTACAAAATCTTCATTTATGGTCAGGATTACATCTTATTTCCCCTGAACTCACCTCAATCACCTGTGACACTAAGATCCCCTTTGGACTTCCATTATTTCCATGGATACACACAACAGGTATGACGCCACAACGAACTCAAATGAAATCGGCAACAACTACTTCAAGGGAATACAGAAATCCTTTCTCCCTACAGTTTTCTGGTTTGAATCCACTGGCGTTTGACAATGAAATTGAAGCAAAGCTAAGGAAAAGGTTGGAAGCCTGTAGTATTACGCGACCATCAATCTCGCTATCATGAACCACGCGACGTTCTTGATGAGAGGCAAGCAGCATGACCACTGCACCACCAAGCCTCCCTCCCCCCAAAATCTGAAGCAAAATACTTTCATCTATGATAATATTTCTCCTACCTGGCTAGGCCCATATGAGTTTCAGTCCATATAAATAATCCCTCTAGTGATAATATGAGTATTGTGTATCACAACTGCACCTGCACGATCATATTGTTCACGCATCAGGATATGTCGATTTATATATTTTAATCATATTCGATTATCAATTTAATTTCCTATCCCATAATAGCTTATCCTGTGCAAACACCATCCCACCCGTGTTTAATAAACAGAATACAATAACTGAACGAGGGTTCCATTAACAACGAGAGCAAATCTTAATCCATCTTCCTTTACATGTCGACGGGCAATCACGAATATGTGACAGTTGCACAAGTATCTCAAACGAATCAACAGCTCGGCGTATCTCGAGTGGGGAGTGAGTCATTGCCGTCCACATTCTGGTTCCAACTCCAAGCGGCAGATTGCATTAATCAAAACAGACACCCTCTATATTTTTAGAAGAGGATGCTGAGATCTTCCTCACTTACCCCCCCCCCCCCCCAAATCCCCTCCCCCTTAAGTGACATTAAATCTAAATAAGTAAACGTACGGCACCTGTGTGGCGCTAACTGTGTCCCGGCACAGCTTGTTGCCCTTTAGGCTGGATATCCAAGCCACTGGATATGTAGGCAAGTTAAGCATTCCTTTCCTAGGCACTCCACCGTCTCTAAAGCTGCAGCAGTTAAAAAGAACGTTATGTCTACATCATCATTATTATTATTATTATTATTATTATTAATAGTATTATAATTATTGTTTGAGCCTCCAGTCTTTTGACTGGTTTGATGCAGCGCTCAATGCATTCCCGTCCTGAGGTAATCGTTTCATCTCTATATAGCTACCATATTCTATCCTTGGTGTACCCCTACATAACCTCGACCCTTCCATCCATAACTAAGTTTGCTATTCCTGGGTGTCTTAGTATGTGTCCTACCAACCTGTCCTTCTCTTCAATAGCATTGTGGTGTTTGAAGCCATATTTTCAGTGTTGTCTTAGTAAGCAAGAGTTTAGTGCTTTTCAGTCGGTCAACACGAATGTACCCAAAAGAGATGGGTACATTCGTGTTGACCGACTGAAAAGCACTAAACTCTTGTCTTCTTCAATAGCAGTCGACAGAAACACCTCTCCTTGCCCACTCGTCTTAATACCTCTTCACTTGTACCCATCTGATCTTCATAATTCTCCTGCAACACCTTTGCTGCACCTAAAGTCCAACTTTCACTTCCGTAGAGTGCCACACTTCAGACAAGGGCTTTCAAAAAAGACTTTCTAATACATAAATCATTTTTTTCTCAACAGGTTTCTTTTCTGTAGAAATGCTTTCATTGTCTGAGTTAAACTACTTTTTATATCCCCTCTGCTTCGTCCATCACTGGTTATTTTACTTCATTAGTAGCAAACGTCTCTTAATTTAGCTTTTAATCTGCCAATTTTACGCCAATAGGGGTTTCTGATGTATTCTAGCTAAATTCCTTTGTTTTTGTTTTACATTATTAACTTAACTTATGGTTATTATTATTATAGTAAGATTTTAAATTATTAATATTATTATTATTTTTATTTATTATTATTATTATTATTATTATTATTATTATTATTATTATTATTATTATTATTATTATTATGACGAACTGCGATTAAGCCTCAATGGACCACTAGTATCAAAGGACGACTGACGACTGGCGTCCAGCTTATAGCCTGCGGATTATGGGGATACATCTTGGCCAGTGTGACGGCAACCTCAGCCTCATCGCCTTTAAGTTTGGCCACGGGGCAGTACTCTCCATATTTCACTGTTCCAGTGAGTCTATGCACCGCATTCCAACTGTCACGTCAAATATAAAATCTGAGACGGAGCCAAATATCAAACTAGGGTCCTCATAGTCAAGAGACAAGAGACAAGGGTGCAACCCCTATACCACGGGGACGTCATTGCGTGGATGAGATACAATCAGATGCGTAAATAAGCCATCGGTATCTGACGAGAAGTGTGACTATAAGAGGTGTTACTTATCTCCAAGAACACGGTAATATACTGCCAATGACCAATGATTTGCCGTTATATTCAAAAAAATAACACCATGGTTAACAACAGACAGAATACTGCCGACAATTAATTTGATATTAACTATATACAGGAACTTTTCGACAAACATAACATTTACAACAAGAGATTGGCTCTAATATTGTTGTTGATTCATTTAGGGGCTTTACGACATCGTGCTCATATAGCCCCGTGTATTTGGATATGTGTGGAATCTTCTGAAAACCTGTGTCATTGTGGTGGCTGTAGTAGTGCTAAATATAATCAAAGTGGAAAGTATAGGGTACTGTACACCAACGAAAAGTCACGAAACAGGTACATTGCAACGAAATCATAGCACAGTCACGAATTGAACATTTAAAAAATTGTTTTCCGAGAAATGATTGCGAAAGATAATTGTACTGTCTGCAACCTCCGCAGTTTGAAGTTCTCAATGTTTACAATGAGCAATCTACTAGCAACATTAGTTAAATAGTGTCAAATCGTTTCCTTCAACTATTATTTTCAAACGTGTATTTAGAGGAGGTTGAACAATGTGAAATAGCAGTTCACTTTCATATCAAGTAGTGATGTGATCTATATCCTGTGGTTCATTGTTTTGTTGCTTGTTTTAGGGGCTGCGACGTCGTGGTGATATAGCCCCGTGAATTTGGGTGTGTGGAATGAGTGTGATAACGTGTGTTATTGTGATAGCTGTAATGTGTTTTTTTAACTGAGGGATATGATTGGGAAAGAGGAGGCCGTGGCCTTAAGTCAGGAACCATCCCAGCATTTGCTTGGAGTAGACGTGGGGAAAACACGTAAAACCACTTCCAAGATGACTGAGGTGGGAATCGAACCCACCTCTTCTCAGTTTTGCCTTACGAGGCTGAGTGTACCCCGTTCCAGACCACACACCAGAATTGAAATTCCCGAGGAAAGCCGGAAATCGAACCCAAACCTCTGGGGCGATAGCCAAGAACGCTAACCGCTACATCATGAGGTGGCAGCCTGATGTTCCTCTGTAACCATTTGGATAGTAATACCTTGATATTCTGGTTCCATCACATCTACATTTCTTGACATTCTCACCAGCCTTGCAGTTACTTATCTGATTCTTATCGTTGTGAGGTTTGAAGCCATTTTTCAGTGATGCCTAAGTAAACAAAAGTTTGCTGTTTTTCAGTCGGTCAACACAAATGTACCCAAATAGAGCTGGGTTAAGCCCTAATCCTGAAATAAATTACACGAGATTAATAAATACACTAGGATGACCAGTTTCGATCGTCGAGCGATCATCATCAGATCCATTACACTTAGGCTATAACATCTATGTTTGTGAATGAAAATGAAAATCCACAGCCTGCTTCCAGTCTCCGACCGGGTCAGGAATGGAATGAATGAAGCCCCCATCTAGCGGCGAGGATATGGACTGTGCCGGCTTCCGAGGCCTGACGCACTCCTCTGGGGCAATGATTAAGTGAATGACAGATGAAATGAAATGATAGTGGAGAGTGTTGCTGGAATGAAATTTTGACAGGGAAAACCGGAGTACCCTGAGAAAAACCTGTCTGCCTCCGTTTTGTCCAGCACAGATCTCACATGGAGTGACCGGGATTTGAACCACGGACCCAGCGGTGAGAGGCCGGCGTGCTGCCGCCTAAGCCACGGAGGCTATGTTTGAGAATACAGGTGAAAAATATATACAATATGTACAATTATTTAGTTGCAGTGTAGGTAATGCAACTGTCGGTGTATGCTATATCTATGTTAGGTGAACGTCTAAAATGGTGATAAAAATCCGGAATTTGTCTGTTTGGGGGTGATTATATGGTTATACAAAATCAACTATGGTTATACTGTAATAATACAGGCTGATACTTATCCGGTTGTCTCCCTAACTGGAACTTCAAGCACTTTCGTGTTCACTCTGGCACCAGTTATGGTCGACTAACCCGGGTGTTAACTGGGCGGAACTGGTTTTTCCCTTTCTCCCCCTTTTGTTCCTATGTTCTTTCTGAGGTCAGTGCCATGTTTATTTGTGTGACGTTGCCAAATCTAGATAAGAATGTATGTTATTGAATACAGGAAGATCTACAACTATTAAAGACCGTGGAACTATCTTCGCCACGCGTGGACTAAAAAGCCATTCAACTAAGCGGTACACAGTCTATTGAAGACGTCCCGGCACCTTTAATACTGCCGCGCATACCGGCCTAGGTTTATTGCAGAAAAAAAGTACATAGTACACCTGATCCAAATAACATTTACCTATAACCACTGCTATTTCCCCCCTTTTTTGATCTAGCTTGGCTGTATCGTTAAGTTGTGTCTTGTTTTCAACAGGGTATGTTTTTTAATAGAGTGAAAAGGGGTGAACTCTCCATAAAAGTGTGTTCATTTAGATTGTTGGGATTGTTTTGTTTGGCTAGGCGAATCTCGATTGCTTCCTTTATGTCGAGAGCTCTGCCATTCGATTCGTGATGAATTATTTTTAGGTCAGTCTCGATTTTAGTAAAGCTGTGCCCCGTGTCACACATATTGTCGCATACGGCTGAATGTGTTCCGTATCTTATCGCATTCGTATGTTCATTATAACGTGTATCTACTCGTCTTCCGCTCTGTCCAATGTAATTAGCTTGACAACCGGTGTCTTGGCATGTAATAGAATATACCCCTGACTTTGAATACGGGTCTTGTTTATTTAGATTACTATTTTGCAGGTGCCTCCCGTTCGTATTATTCGTTGTGAATGCTATTTTTATGCCTTGCTTTTTGAATAGATCAGTGATTTTAGATGTGTTCGCATTCACATAGTTGAAGCGGGCGAAATTTGTCTCATTAATGTCCGGTTTTGGAATCATTGTATCTTTATCTTTATATTTGGCTACAATTTGGTCTATTTCGCTTGGCGGGAAATTGTTTTCCTTTGCTATTTGTTTAATGGTTCTTATTTCCTTATTATAATTGTCTTTTGACATGGGTATGTTTAAAGCCCTGTGCACCATTGAATTGAACCCCGCTAATTTATGCGTACTGGGGTGATTAGACTGATTGTCGATTGCATGCGATGTTTGTGTGGCTTTTCGGAATATGGAATATGAAAGCTCGTTGTCTTTACGTTCAATAGTTATGTCGAGATAATTGTAGGAATGCGCCTAATTGCAAAATCAGCAAAGAGTTACTAAAAACCTTATAACACCGCCTTTCCATCGACAAAAACAACTCTGTAAAGAACACAACGGAATTAGTAACAGCATTGAACACCCTACAAATGAAACCTAGCATGAGACTTGTATCTTTCGATGTAACTAACATGTACACCAATATTCCTATTAATGATGCAATCAACACTATCGAAAATAACTTAAAATCCAACAAATCGGCAAAAGAAACGGAAGAGATTGTGGGATTACTGAGGGTCGTCCTCAGCCAAAACGTGTTTCAATTCGACAATAAAATGTACACAAAAACAGAAGGCTTAGCAATGGGATCACCACTAAGCGGACTAATCGCTGACATCTTCATTAATGCACTAGAAAATGAGTTCTTAGAAAAGACGTCAACAAAGAGAATAGTAATATGGAAAGATACGTAGATGATGTAATTTGCATCTACGATAGTCTACTGAATTAACAAGCGAAGAAACAATTCTCCAATCCATTAATAGCCTACACCACTCAATCAAATTCACTAAGGAATCCGAAACAGATCGAAAAATAAATTATCTCGACATAACTATTGAACGTAAAGACAACGAGCTTTCATATTCCATATTCCGAAAAGCCACACAAACCTCGCATGCAATCGACAATCAGTCTCATCACCCCATTACGCATAAATTAGCGGGGTTCAATGCAATGGTGCACTGGGCTTTAAACATACCCATGTCAAAAGACAATTATAATAAGGAAATAAGAACCATTAAACAAATAGCAAAGGAAAACAATTTCCCGCCAAGCAAAATAGACCAAATTGTAGCCAAACATAAAAATAAAGATAAAATTATTCCAAAACCGGACATTAACGAGAAAAAATTCGCACGCTTCAACTATGTGAATGCGAACACATATAAAATCACAAATCTATTCAAAAACAAGGCATAAAAATAGCATTCACAACGAATAATACGAACGGGAGGCACCTGCAAAATAGTAATCTAAGTAAAGAAGACCCGTATTCAAAGTCAGGGGTATATTCTATTACATGCCAAGACACTGGTTGTCAAGCTAATTACATTGGACAGAGCGGAAGACGAGTAGATACACGTTATAATGAACATACGAATGCGATAAGATACGGAACACATTCAGCCGCTTGCGAACATATGTGTGACATGGGGCACAGCTTTACTAAAATCGAGACTGACCTAAAAATAATTCATCACGAATCGAATGGCAGAGCTCTCGACATAAAGGAAGCAATCGAGATTCACCTAGCCAAACAAAACAATCCCAACAATCTAAATGAACACACTTTAATGGAGAGTTCACCCCTTTTCACTCTATTAAAAAACACGCCCTGTCGAAAACAAGACACAACTTAGCGATACAGCCAAGCTAGATAAAAAAAGGGGGGAAATAGCAGTGGTTATAGGTGAATGTTATTTGGATCAGGTGTACTATGTACTTTTTTCTGCAATAAACCTAGGCCGGCATGCGCGGCAGTATTAAAGGTGCCGGGACGTCTTCAATAGACCGTGTACCGCTTAGATGAATGGCTTTTTAGTCCACGCGTGGCGAAGATAGTTCCACGGTCTTTAATAGTTGTAGATCTTCCTGTATTCAATAACATACATTCTTATCTAGATTTGGCAACGTCACACAAATAAACATGGCACTGACCTCAGAAAGAACGTAGGAACAAAAGGGGGAGAAAGGGAAAAACCAGTTCCGCCCAGTTAACACCCGGGTTAGTCGACCATAACTGGTGCCAGAGTGAACACGAAAGTGCTTGAAGTGTCAGTTAGGGAGACAACCGGATAAGTATCAGCCTTTTTTTTATTACAGTATAACCATAGTTGATTTTGTATAACCATATAATCACCCCCAAACAGACAAATTCCGGATTTTTATCACCATTTTAGAAGTTCACCTAACATAGATATAGCATACACCGACAGTTGCATTACTAACACTGCAACTAAATAATTGACATTTGCATATATTTTTCACCTGTATTCTCAAACATGGATGTTATAGCCTAAGTGTAATGGATCTGATGATGATCGCTCGACGATCGAAACTGGTCATCCTAGTGTATTTATTAATCTCATGTAATTTATTTCAGGATTAGGGCATAACCCAGCACTATTTGGGTACATTTGTGTTGACCGACTGAAAAGCACCAAACTTTTGATTCTTATCGGGTACTGTTATTTTACTAATAGAACGATTTTCAGTCGTTGCTGAATCCATTATAACTAGCGGACCCGTGAGAGAATTCTCGCATGTGTATAAACCACCCACCTGGCTTTACTGTTATGCGGGCTTCTATAAATACGTTTATTTGTTTGAACGCACTTTTTAAACAAATTGTCGATATTTATGAAATCAGAGAGCAATTCATCACTGCCACTGGGTTGTGTGCGCCCCATGTGTACAGACTATCCGCCCGATTCTAGTGCTATGCGGCTGTACGCGACACAGGTCTGCAAGGAGCTATCGTCTTGTTTATTTGTTAGAAGCACTTTATAAACAAATAAATATATTTCCGTTGACTTTTCAAGAAATGCAAGATTTTTCATGTACTATTGAAACGATTTGGAAGATTTTTGTACAAACCACACCATCTAACTCCCTCTGGTTTAGGAGCTTGAGTTTTGTGAAACATACACCTTAGCGTATTATAGGCCTATAGATAGATAGATACCGGGTGAGTTAGCCGTGGTCGTTACGGCATGACTGCTGGCAGTTGCTCACATCCGGGAGGCGAGGAGGTTCGAATCCCCCCGCCGGCAACCTTCAAGATGGTCTTCTGTGATCTCCCATCTTCTTTCCAGGCAAATGCCGGTGTTGGTCCCTAACTCTAGGCCACAGCCGCTACCTTCCAACTCCTCGTCCTTACATTCCAACTTTCCTCCCCAACGGTACTTGTAGCTCACCCATTGGGTGTCCGTCTCGAAGCAGCTACAAAACTGGCGAGCCGAACATGTCCTCGGACACTCCCGGTACTAAAAGCCGTACGCTAAAAAAAAGGAAGATAGATTACTGGGTAATTCTGAATACATTACTTTAATACGGATACTGTTATGCATGCCAGTGTTTTAGCGGCGTTGATTGTCATGAGAATGGATAAAATCCTTAGCACTGAACATTAACAGATCGTATCACCTTCTACTGAAACTATGAGCATCTTGTAACGTGGGCCTAGTGGAGCGAGAGTTGCGAAGTCCCGTCCACCTGCTCGTAATACGGCAGCCATAAAAGTTTACTTTCGGCGTCAGCAAGTCACCACACACCAAGAAGTCACGGAGCAGGGATCAAGTAGTTGACACGAAACCTAACAAGTCGGTTCCTTTCAAGAGTTGTACAGCAAGTAGCTGTCTTGCTTAAGAATTGCATAAGAAACAATACATCTTAAATGAAATGTCAGATACGTGGAATTACCTTGTTAACCTCTATAAATAAAGTTAGAGTCCTCCTCATCGCGTAGTGATGTCACTGTGGAGGACCGGGTTCGTTTCCCTGCTCTGACGAGGCTTTTAACTCTGATCTGAAGGCTGGAACTGGGTACACTCAGCTTCGTGAAGCAAAAGTGAGAAGAGGCGGGTTCGATTCCCGGCTCTGACAAGGCTTTTAATTCTGATCTGAAGGTTGGAACAGGACACACTCAGTTTTATGAAGCAAAAGTGAGAAATGACTGGTTCGATTCCTACCTCAGCTATCCTGAAAGTGGGTTTCTGTGGTTTCTCCACTTCTATTCCAGGCAAATGCCGGGGTGATAACTAACCTAAGGCCGTGGTGCACGGCTACGCCACACGGCGAATGGCATGACATTTATTATTTAGGCACTGTAGTAGACACCCCTAAAATCAAACAAGGTGTTCAGTAAAAAACATGTAGCCTACTTTCTACTAAATGTATGGGTATACTCTAGTCATAACTCTTTGTCCTTGTCAAGGAGTATAATTGAATGTTTTTGAGGTGAGCGTTAAGAGTTGTACCCCATATAAGACTACACGTAAACCAAATTAGGATGTAATTCCGCTTTTGTATGCAGAGAAATTGATTGGAACATTAGAGAAGTACCGGACGTTCAACCACCATCAAGAAGTATGGAAACGTTTACTGTGCGCCTTCTGCAGAGAACGCCTTTTATGTGAGACTATCTAATTTCTGCGTTTCGTTACTGTAACTGTAATAAATGTGGATTTGCTGATATAATACTGTATGTTATATCTTATAAGCAGTGTAATACTGATATGACTAATGCACGTGTGGTATCTTATCGTGTTGTCCCGCTTACAAAGTTTCGTGTTAATTGCGCAATTGGATCCTGAGTTATTGATTTTGAGCTTAAAATTGTATTCTCTGACACTATCTTGTATATATGGCGGGGCGTGTTCGTCTCTTTTTCCCTTTAGCATACAAAGCCCATATGAAGCGTACATTAACGTTAATTTGAGATATTGTAACTCAAAAATATATAGTTATTTGTTTGTAATTTCATAAATTCAAGATGGCCACTACGGACTATATTAACTGTGATATTTCTATGAATAATGGCAGCGAGGTCTCCACTTTAACTAATTTTTGCGTTGGTTGTGCTTTTATATCGTGAGTTAATGATGTTCAAGCCTCAATAATACACCCAGCCGCCTTTGTGAACGTATCGAGTCGCTGTTCTTTTAACTTAGTCATAGAAAGCCACATGTTTCTACATTGGGCCTTCCGCTGATTATCGTTGTTGTATGTAAAAATACTGTAGGCTACTTTGAGTTATTAATTAACGTATTCTATACATTCAAGAAGGCCACTGCACGTTGTATTCTTATGAATTATTTCAGCAAGGTCCGTTATTTTAGCACTTCCTTCTCACTAAGTTTTGTTTCAATTGCGCAACTACATTCTGAATGATTCGCCATTTCATTTTAAAATTATGCCCATCCGCCAACATAAAAGTTTAAAGTCACTGCTATCTTGCTTTGGCATATGATACTCCGTGTAGGTTCCTAGCTTGAAACTAATTTTCGTTACTGTAATTCTAATAAAATATAGAAAATTATTGATTTTTTAATTATGAAATTTCACGATCGCCACAGCACGCATAATTCGTGAGATAAATTTGACACTAAGGCTACTGACGCCTCTTATAATACTTCCCTTCTACAAATTTTAAATTTAATTGTGCAATAATATCCAGAGTGCCTAGTTTGTATACCGTACTTTAATAAGCATGGAGTATCTATGGGATCTCTGTTATTTTGATTCGGGCATACGAAGCGATATATAAGGTTCTATTTTAATACTAAATTTTGTTATTACAGCCCTAGGATATCTAAAGTTAATAATTTATTGTGAAACTTCAAAATGGCCACTGTTCGCTATATTTAGTCTAATAATCATTTGACTAACGCAAGAGGGAGTTCTTATATGATACTGAGCTTTTGGCAAGATTCATCTTAATTACCCTTTTTCAATCTGAGTAGTCAATTTAATAGTTCTACAGTTCGCGCGGCCGCCATTTTGAATACATAAAAGGCGTGTACTTTTCCACATATGTGGTTCTACCCTGTCACTAAGTTTCGTTATTGTAGCTCTTTAGTGTTGAGAGTAATTTACTTTTATATATTATGATTTCAAGATGGTGACTGCGCATGATATTCAAGCTCATATAGTAATAACGTTGACAACAGAAGGTCCTTATATGAAACAATCTAAATTACAAGTATTGTGAACATTGATACACGTGATCATAATTCAAGGATTATATTGATTAGCATGGGCGCCATATTGAAATTATAGTTCTGGTGACATTGTAGTTCGTGATTTTGTAAAATGTGTTTGAGGTCCAACGATTATATTTTGGTTTGAACATTTGGGTGGCTGCTTTTTTGTTTTGGTTAAGATGGCAGCAATAGAAATTATGACACTGAAGTGTCCTTTGCTAGTGCTGCCTCAGTACCAAATTTGGTTCAATTCGGTTTCGAAATGATTGAATTGATAAAGGGGGAAGACATTTTGTTCTGTCATAAGACTTTTTCTTTCTGCGGTGACGGGGATATGGCCTAGAGGTAGTCGTCGGAAACTGCCTTCCTTAAATCTATGAACATGTAAACGTCGGGGAATGAAATCTAGTATTATTATGAAATTATGCAAACATTCATTATTCCGATAGCTCATCGACCAGTGCATCAAGTCAATGGTTCGGTGGAGTAAATAAATGTATAAATAAATAAATAAATAAATATGATAATAAAAATAATTATAATAATAATAATAATAATAATAATAATAATAATAATAAATATAAAGATAATAATATTTTGAATAATAATACTAATAAAGCAATGAAATAAAATAAATAATAATGTTAATTATAATTAAGATAAAAGAATACTAGTATATTTATTATGATAATAAAATTAGCTGATGCTATAGGTTTTGATCAAAATTCATCGAATAAAAGTCAAAGTTCAAACGGAAAATCCTAGAAAGACAAGAAGGCAAAACGCGAAAGAGAAGTGTGAATGGTCCAGTATTGCGATCAACTGGTTACATTGTAAATACTTTTGAATATACAGAAATTACTGTATACTGTAATTACCGTTATCAAGCTGAGCTATTTGTTGTGTTCTTTTAAATTATTTTAATAGGCCTACAATGACAAAATTCATGAAGATTTTAGCTCGTTAGTACTATCAGTATAACATGAGGATTTTCACGTTAATCTACCTTGGTGTATATTACATGCATCCCCGTAACGTCAATTATCATGAGTGAGATTGTTTGATTCGTTCTAAGGGTTTCCTAAATAGTTTTCATTTAGCCCCGTGTACTTGGGTGTGTATATAGATAGGTTTTGTCTGATAACATGTGTTACTGTGGTGTGTATATATGTGTGTAGAGTTTGATAGACCGTGAAATATATGTAATAGTGTGTATATTTGTTATTGAGAATGGAATTGGGAAGGAGACTGCCGTGGACCTTTAGTTAGGAAACCACGGAAAACCACTTATAGGATGGCTGAGGTCAAAATTGAACCTACGTCTTGTCAGTTCTTGCCCAAGAGGCTGAGTGTATCTTGTTCCAGCCCTCAGAAGAGAATCTAATTTCTTAGCAAAGCCGGGAATTGAAGCCAGACCTCGGGGTTTGCAGCCAAGGTGGTCTCATGAGGGAGAGATTGTCAGTGAAACACATACTCATAGGAGTTCCTGTGTAGCCCATCGTAGAGAACTGTGTTCAAGGTAGTCGTGGGACACACAGTGATTGCAATCTGAGGAATACAGTGCTGTGCCCTGAGAACTCTTCGTACACCTAGACAACTGTGGGCATGGCAAGTCCCACAGAGAATAGTAGCAGGGCGACACTGAAACAAATGCATTTCCACTAGATTTATAACGTTGTGCGTACCTGTGGGATTTCTCTCAAGACGAATCGTAGTAAGGTACAGTACCGTGTTCTAGTAACCTCACCGTCCGCGTGGAGAGCTCGTTCTTCACGCTCTGCACTCCCTGTGGGCCTCACACTAAAATATGAACACACCACTTCACTGGTGTTTACTTTTTCAAGAATAACAAGCACATCATGATCATCATTGCAGTTATATTCGTGTTTGAGGCCCTTCAACATCTACATGGTTCAGCGTGCTGTGTCCAATATTCAATTTTGGCGAGATCGGTTGGCAATTAATGTTACTTAAAAGCGAGAGACCCACTATTCCACCCCTTAAAACTACAATTATCATCATCATCATGCTAGTAGATTTATTGACACACACCCAAGTACACGGGGATATATGACTGTGATGTTACAAAGCCCCTAAACGAATCAACAGCAACGACACGTTAATGATCTTCTTTTAAATTGGTTCAACTTGAGCTGCATAAATGCCCAGAATGTTGTTTTGTGACACCTACTGATCGCAAGCACTGCTCGCTACCTCAGTTACACTGTAATTTAACTAAGATCTAGTCTAATGTTGCCCCAGCTATATCATCGACTAGCTATTGTACCTGGCGTTGCCCACGTGGTCAATAACATTTACTATCAAACAGTGTGTATTCACTTCACTAGTAACTGACTTTAGACTATAGTTCTCCTTGCCTCCGATCCTAGTTCCTAGTCTCAACACTTCTTTACCAATAGTATTTGTTTTTGCTGTACAGGGATAATTACAGACATGCTCACATAGTTCCGGTCATATATTTCTATATAAATCACTTTTACCCTATCTCTTTGAAAGGAAATAACATCTAAGTTATTCTTTTTTATGAGATGTCTGATATAACAAAGTAAAATATATTTAATGAGGAATAGCGTTTTCCTGTACATATCTCAGTAGTCTATGTATTAAATGAGTATATGAGGAAGAAGTACAGCTGTACAAAAGTGTACGCTTGTAAACACCCCTTCATCAAGTTCAATGAAATTGTGCAAAGTATAATCCTCGACTATATACCAAGGCTTAATGAATACTGAATGAATTTTGTTTAAACCATTTATGTGGAAAATAATTTCAGGAAAGATGCTTTGGTTTCATATGTTGACCCTTCATAGCCCCTCAAATATTCCAAAATTTGGCAAATTATTTTATTTCTGAATTCAACTGTTAATGACTTGAAAATTTCTACACCACACCAAACACATTAAAATGAAATAACAACAAACAAAAGTTCATGATAAAAGCGTGAACTGCAACGCTGATTTTTGGAGTGGCATATTGTGATGGCTGTATTTGTAAATTGGGGATAGAATTTGGAAGGCCGTGGCCTTAAGTTAGGAACCATCGCAGCCTGGAGTAGAAGTGGGAAAACTACGGAAAACCACTTTCAGGATGGCTTACGTGGGAATCAAACCCTCTTCTTCAAAGTTTTGTCTCACGAGGCTGAGTGCACCCCGTTCCAGCCCTCACGCCAAAATTAAAATGTCTTGGCAGAGCCGGGAGTCAAACCCAGACCTCCAGGTCGACAGACAAGAACGCTGGCCACTATATCACGAGGTGGTCAGATATTTTAAATCTTCAAATCAAATATTACAACAACAAATGTAACGATAAGGCAGAACTTAAACTTCGTACGGTATAGTTAAAGTCGGTTGATTTGCAGTTGGCTATAGACTATATACTACAATATTTGAACAATGGAGGACGTTCGGGGCAATGACGGTTTGAATTACCGAGGCTATACGTTATTACGGATTGTGCTGGAGTCAATAAAGCTGTAGGCCGGCTGAATCCCCCAAAGGGCATTTAATGCACCTAGGGATCTCGGTCGTAGACTCTAGGTACAATTTGTGCTCAGTCCCTGCGCGATAAAGCTGAAAGTAAGAGGTCCCTTCGGTACTGGCACGCGGTCTCTTCCAATTGGGCCCAACATCCAAACCTAGCGATTGCGGACACAACAACCACTCTTTTTGAGTTCGGGAATAATTCATGAGCAAGGGGTGATAACGCTGCCCCCTCATACTCCAAATGTCATCGCTCATACAGTACAGTATCAAATACCCCTCGAAGAGTTTAACATCACGATATTTTAACTGGCTTAAATCATTTTAAAGTCATGCTTCATTACAAAAGCCAACGGCTTAGATGGATGATGATGATCAAGATGGTGATGATGATCATTGTTGTTTTAAGGGGCCTAACATCTGGGTTACCGGACCTAATGGTGACAACAAAATGGACACTATAACTACACACTTAGCCTACATACTAGAAGAGGAAATAGAAAAACAAAATTAAGAATACGGTAAATGAAAGACAGAAGAAAAGGAAATGCCCTCAACCCTGGAACAATGAGAATTAGTAAGGGACTTGGATGATAGGAGAGCCATGAAAGGCAGATAGAAAAGGGAATGTCACTAGAAAAAGGGGAAAAACTGGACCCAGCTCAGGAATCCCTCGGAGTTGCCAACTCAGGAACTCACCAGCCGTCAGCCTCTGAGGGTAGAGCACTGTCACGGGTGCACCATACATGGTGGGACTACACACACCCTGCCTCCTTGAGGGCCTTGAGCAGAAGGCATGAGATACCATGAAACGGAAATAGAAGAGAACTGACCCCTCGAAGAATGAGGGATCAGGAAAGACGAGACAAGGGCCAATCAAGGCCGGAAATTGAAAGACACCCTAGGCCTCGGAAACCCTAATACCATCGGAGTCGGAAGAGAACAAGAGTTGACCAAGGGTGGTCGACAGGAAGGGTGACAGAGAGGAGCCTGGCACAAGTAAGTGGGAGCAATGCCGGCTCAGCTAGGGTCCCGTGGTCGCAAACCCACGTCCCACAAGTTGTGAACCACTAGGGGACAACGGTTTAGCTGTGTTGAAGCACCGAATCCAGTGAGATCTCCGCAGATTCGCTACAATTTGCATAGGTACTAGGCTTAGTGCTGTTGGCTAGGGAAGAGAAGGAACCAACCACTCTACCGCAAGTAAACTGGAATGGAATGACGACAGCTGCGTAGCTAGAATTTCCTCGTCGCCTGGTTTTCTTACCAACCCTCCCCTCCTCGATGCAAGTATACACATCGCCTGTTCTACTCACTTCGTTTGGCATTCGCTAGCTCTCTTTCCCTCCTTTTACTCAAAGCTGGTAAGAGAGTGGTTCTCCTGCGAACACAACTGACCTACGGTGAAATCAGTTGCCCCATTGATTCCGTGCCAACGAGACATATCCACAGGTTATCACACACCCAAGTACACGAGGCTACATTAACATGATGTCGCGAAGCAACAACATTGCCAAACCCATCACCAGAATAAAGTGCAGAGAGCAATGAGGTTCTCACCTACCTACAGTAAATACGATGTTCAAAACACCAACTTCTGGGAAATAATGGCTTAATACTACCTATTGGGGAAGAATCAGCCAAAAGGAAAGCTCGTTAGGGCTACCGTAGAACTGATGAAATTGGTCTTGGTGAGACGACGCTGGAACGCAAGAGATAGGTGGTTAAGAGAATGGATCAAATGAAAATCCCAGGAGAGAAGATCATAGATCACAGGCACCTGACAAGTATGTACTAGACAGCTTCTAATCTGAACGAATGTGGGTGGCCTCCTTTACAGCTAATGTGCTGGTTTCTCGCCCTTCGGGTTACATTCAAACCGAGAAAGTAACCAATAATAATCATAATAGCAATAATAATAATAACCCTTTTAACTGCTGTGGATTTAGAGACCACAGGGTACAATAATTTTCTCTGAAGGGGAACTTAAACATGCCAGTAAATCTATTGGAATAGATCTTTCATATTTAAACAAGGATAGCTCAGATGGTGGGATCATGTGAAGGGAATTGGGGGTGGAAGGTTACATAATAGGTTAATGAGTTTGGTTGTAGAAGGTAAGAGAAGCAGAGGTAGATTTGGGAGGTGTTGTTAGATTGAGTGTTGAACGAGAAAGCCTCAGTGCTAACTGCTAAAAGGGGAACATGGAGGCTTGCAGACATGACTGGACGTTGAGAGGCAAAACTGTCTCAAATAAAAATGCATACATAATAAGAGTTTGTATTGTACTGTGTAGTTTATAGCGGGTCTGATTTAAAGTGGGACGATATACTACCTGGCAATGGGTTTCACGGTCGAACGCCCTTCCTCATAGGAGTTAGAGAGATCATGTGGTACAAGATGAATGATACTGGGCAAGGAGTTGGAAAGAAACAGCTGTGATCTATTATAAGGGAGCTATCTGGCATTTTTCTGGAGTTGAGAACGAAAAACCATTTCAAGCACGTCCGACAGTAGAGTCTTTCGAGTTCGGAGATATCCTGACCCCATGACCTTGTGCCATAACGCGCATAGCTACTCCATTCGGTATTATTATTAATAAGAATAATATTATTAATGATAATAATAATAACAATAATAATATACAAGGTTTAAGCCCAAACAACTGCTAAACGTCTTCAGACACAACGAAATGTTGGAGTCTGAACATCCCACGACGTTCAATTGACGGACATGAGAATGTTCCAATTAAACAACCTGAACGAGGATCAACACGTAACTTGAGTAGTCACGTCTTTACTTCCTCCCACTGCTTTCAAATACACCAACCAATACTTTGAGGATATGAACCCGGGATGAGGTTTGTTATTTTAACAGAATTGTAAGAGAATCGAGGAAGTCCAGGTCCACTTCACTTTTGGTGGGAAATAACAAGTGACATGATGCAGCTACAGGCCAGGGTCGTGTGGATCTTAACTTATGTCTGTCACTGGATTCTGAACAGCAACAATAATAATCGTGTGCCCAGCCTGTCAGCCAGCCGACTCTCCAGTGACCTTCACCTTCCAGGATAACACAGTGTGTTTAAGCCACTATCTATGGGCGTTAGAGGCAGATGCCGATGGATTTCTCGCCTGGCCTGTTTTGAAACCTTTATTTGTTGATGGATCCCATTTTAGCTGCAGACAAAATGCTACAATACTACCTTCCTCATAGAATAAGGGCAAGTTCCTGCCTGTATATAGTGGGTGAGGCAATCTAGGGGTTAGACTGATCATCTTCCCAGTTTCACTCCAAGACATCGCAGGTAGTCATGGGGGTGAAAAGTGGATGAAAGCACTTCGTACTCTAAAGCAGACAAAGAAAGCTTGGTCTGTGCAGGAATGACCTATCCTGGCAACTGTGTTACATCGCTTATCAAGAGAAAAAAGTTCAGCATGAGGAACTAGAAGCAAATCATCAGAGTATAGTCTAGGTTTCCATGAGCAGGGGAAGAAGTACTGTAACACAATTTTGAGAAAACCACATCATTATCAGACAGGGGCTCACAACTAGTGGGAAGAGGGTGGGCGACCACGGGACCCCAGCAGCATCCGGCATTGCTTTCACGTACTTGTGCCGTGCTGCTCTCTTCAGCGTTTACTGTCAACCTCCCTTGGTCAACTCATTTTCTCTTCCTTCTCCACAGGTTTAGGGAGTCTTTCATTTCCCGGCCTTAATTGACCCTTGATTTATTTGTTTTGGTAATCTCATTATGGAGGGGACATACCTCTTCTTATTTTTTATTTTCCTGGCATCTCCTGCTTCCTGCACAAAGCCCTAAAGGCGGTAGGATACGTGTAAGCCCACCACTCTAGGTGCAGCCTGGATAGTGTTACACCCTCAAGGGTTCACGGCTGGTAAATTTGGGAGATGACAGCCCAAAGTATTTTGAGCTGGGGCCGTTTTCCCCTTTTTCCATTGCCTTTGGGGCGGGCCCTCTAATCTTTCTTTTTCCAACCTGCCTTTCATGGCTCTACTTCCTTCAGAATCCCTAAGACCTCATTCTTCGAGGGTTGAGGACATTTCTTTTCCCTGGCGTATGTTTACTTTATTCCTCTCCTTCTTCGGTTAGTTGTAGGTTTCATCTTCTCTGTCCCCCAAACCGTTAGGGGCAGATAACCTAGATGTTATGAGTAATATAGCGTTGAATTATGCATGTAAAGATGTTTTGCTCTACTGTTGCTCCACTATCGCTTGAAATGACGTAGTACAATTTGAAAGCTTGTAGGTCATTCTCCCGTGCAGAGTGTCAGCAAGCGTGATACAGTTTTCAGAAGCATACTGATTGAGATGTCAATTGATTCTTTAGCCATTGCGACCAATGGCCAGATGGAATTAAATGATTTACCAGTAAAATATATAATATTTACTGGATTCACTACAGTTAACATTCTAACATCTTCAACCTTGCCAATAATATATTTCGAGAAAAGTTGTATTTGTAAGAGATTATATTTCTCTGTTCTAAGGAAGTTGAAGGTATAACTGTCAGCCAGTCACCGACAATTCAGTTGATGGCTCCCATTACGATACGTGAAACTTCCAAACATGGTTTGGAATTACTTCTTCCTTCTAAACATCTGACAAAAAGCACTTACTTTCCCTGTACATAATTGCGTGATGATGTTCTTGTTTCCTTATCGCACTCCAAAAGTTTCGAACCGGAATGGATTACTGAACAATGTAAAACTAGAATATTGTAACTTCACACGAGAATGTATTTTGTCTCCAGAGCTGTTAAGAGCACCTCATCATGCAAGCAGTTCATTCTGTCTTACGTGTTCACACGTGACAAGTCCTCTCGTAAACACAGTTAAAAGGAGGAATTCCCCTAACAACAAGCACTTGCAACCCAAATTGCTTTGAAAATAATTACCACTTCAATTCATATAACTGAAGCGCAGTCTCTGTGTTTTTGTTCTGAACTCGGGTTATTATTTCTGTAGCGATAGTTACCGTGTAAACCAACACATTGAAACAGGCAACTGATGAAACAGCAAATAAATTAATTAACAAATACAGAATCAGGCGAATAAATCAACTGGTAATTTAACCAACAGCGTGAACAAACAGTTTTCATATATCACGAATTGAAACCAGTGAGTTGAAAATAGGTTCTAATGCCAGGTTTTACTGGAAGCCTTGTCACTACCTGAGAATCAAGAGAGGCTTCGTCAGTATCAACCGAGGATTCCTTCAGGTATTTGAGAAACACTAGAAGAAAAAATCATACACGCAAACGGAAACTAGATCTAGGTTATTAATATACATTATAGTTTTTCTTACTTAAAATTCTCTTTCCTTTTCACAAACATGAAAGTAAAATGCTTTCCTTTTATTAAGCTCATACGTTAGAATCCACAAGAAGTTACCTATTTTACAATGAGTCGCTTTGGTACCGATTATTAGAGTCAGACGACATATCATTAATGAGCAGTGCTTTGAATCTGCACGCAGGGGAGTGACTAAAGCTGTACCTCAGAAGTGAAGTATGTTAATGCCAAAGTTTGCATTATTAGGTATTAACACCACTAGTGGAATATTCATTTTTCTCATACATTGCATAAATTAGGAGACAGCTGTTCATTTTAAGATATAAATTAGTTTCTACTGAGGGTGTAGTGTGATAAGTCACATAGAACGTTTTCTTTTCAAAGAATCAGCCAATTGCATGGAGGTATGCTGTGGTAACTCCAGAAGAGTGGTGCTACTAGTTTATAACTCAATGCATTCTGTCGTTCTTTCCTTCTCCCACCTCTTTGGAATCATATCATATTCTAGCTATTCGCAGTTCAAGCCAAGCGAAAGTAAATTTCATAATGTGTACCGGGAGCTCGTGAAAGTGCTAAAATGAATCCCAAATCTATTTCATGTCTTCTACAAGCAACTGCCTCATTCGCAGTCGTTGAAGGATGTCCCGTTCACTGACGATAGCCCATTGAAAAAATCAAATTGGTAAAAGTTACTGTATTACACTTTGCAGTATATTTTGTCTAATGATAATACAAAGTAGAAAATGTGAACTTATGATGCCAATATTATATCAACATTATTACGAACTTAAGCAGTAGGCCTGAACTCCAGCAAACTCATATTATTAATAATAATGCTTGTATTTTCAACATAATAAACATTTTAACTGTCCAGTTTAAAGTATGGTGGGCTAGCTGTTTTAATTAGGGGCTTGGCCATCGTGGTCATTTTAGCCCCATGTACTTGGACGTTTATATATACAGTGTGGTCCACCAGCCCCTTATTATTTTTGGAGGAAGGCAACCCAACTAACGCGTATATCATAGTCGTCCTAAAAACATTCGTACTTGGCCTAGTACAGCTTTACGGTTGAGTTCATGCTCGCGAATAAAGTCGAAATTATTGGCAGCAGTGTTATCTCAATGCCATCATTTATAACGAATGTGTAAATCGACAGATCCGAACAACACTGCCTTACGAAGGACATGAAGTGTCTATGAGGACTACAAATAGACTCAATACGTGAGACTATCCCACCACGGCTCACGGTAGCTAAGATGGTTAAATCGTGCTCATCTGCCGTAACGTCAGCCATGCTGCAATGTAGCAGGTTCGATCCCAGGGCAAGTAAGTTTTTTTTTTTTTTTGCTTAATGCCGTTTACAGTAGCTGCACTACGGACACATATCTACCTGTTCCAATGAATGAATTTTTATTTGGTCCTGAAAAGGTCCGTTTTTATTCGATTCTACGTAGGCAGGTTAGACGATGACATAATGGTATGTAGGAAGAAAGCTTGTAGTTTAGCGTGGCCGTTAATCTCGCGATCATAAGCCACGGGATCTCCATTTTACGTGAATTCGAACCACAGGACATGGCGTTGGTGAGAGGCAAAGAGCTTGACCGCTGCGCCACCACACCCCCCTGTAAGAATAAGGCAAGGTACTCTGCATATTCAGTGTAGCAAGTGTTCGAAATGTTGACCACCTTGGTTGATGCAGATTTCAGCACGACGTATTACAGACAGTCTTGCACGCTGTAACATCTGAGGTGTAACAGCTTGGCATGCCTCGGTGATTAGTTGCCGAAGGTGGTCAGGATCTTCAGGCTCATGTGCATATACTACCTGCTTTAAGTGACCCCACAGGAAGAAGTCAAGTAGCGTAAGATCGGGTGATCTGGCAGGCCAGTGAAAGGGTCCTCCTCTTCCTATCCATTTATTTGGATATGTATCATGAAGATCGTTCCTGACGACTAATGATCCGTGAGGTGGGACCCCATCCTGTTGCCATCCTGTTGCCACCACATTCGCAATCGCTCGCGCAGTGGCACAGTACATAAAACTTGCGAAATCTCGACAGATATGTATGAATATTTATGTTCGAACATAAATTTTTTATTTATTTTTAGTCGTTTACCCTCCAGGTTGGTGGAACCCACGGACTCAGCGAGGGAACTCACCACTACCGCCTCTATGGGCAGTGTCCTTAAGCTGGGAACATCGAATCGGAAGGGATACAACTGGTGAGGTGGGATTGGCACCTCGCCCAGGCGGCCTCACCTGCAAAGCGAACAGGGGCCTCATGAGGGAAGGTAAGGGATGGTGAGGATGGATAGGCAAGGAAGAGGGAAGGAAGCGGCCGTGGCCTTGAAGAAGGTACCATCCCGGCATTTGCCCGAAGACGAAGTGGGAAACCACGGAAAACCACTTCGAGGATGGCTGAGGGGGAATCGAACCCCCTCTACTCATTTGGGCCACCCGAGGCTGAGTAGACCCCGTTCCAGTCCTCGTACCACTTTTAAATTTCGTGGCAGAGCCGGGAATCGAACCCAGGACCTCCGGGGCGGCAGCTAGCCAGGCTGACCGCTACGCTACGGAGGCGACCTCGAACATAAAATACTTATAATAATTATCGTCGAACATAAACCGTCGTTTGCAACTCGTCTATAATGGTAATTAAGACACTCGTATGGAAATTATAAAACTCGCATACGCTCGTTTTATAAACATACTCGTGTCTTAATTATTGCCATTATAGGCTCGTTGCATAATGCACTATTATGTTCGACCATGCCGAAATATAAATATGATATGCTAGAAAACTGCATCTTAAAGAGGCTCATTATAGTTCGAGTTTCATTATGATAGAGGTTCTCCAAAAATCAGAGCTCAAGATTTTCATTACGACACAGCTGTTTGATCAATTAGGTAAGGATCGCATCGCACATGCACTGACTTCCAAGGCCTCCTATTTTAAATTTCACTGCCTGGGAAGTGTCATAGTGGCGTATTCGAGGAGGCCATGAAAGAATACAAGCGTCCAATGCGCAATATTCAGTAAACGAAACTCGACTGTTATTTATGAATATTTAATTTCCTGCTGAATTAACTCTCGGGTAGGATTATTTTCGTGCAAACAAAATAACGTGTGTTGGCATGCTTGTGGAACTGATTATCAAATCTTTATCATCTATTCGAGGCCAACCTAAATCATCTAGGAAGTGGTTTCCCGTGGCATCCCACTTCTCACTTTCTATCCTTCTGGTGTATTCTGCTCCACGTGTAGTGTAAGCAACCGTGGCTGAAAGGGCAACGCGTTGGACTGTGGATTGAAGGATTCGGGGTTCGATACTTGGTAGAGGGGGAAGATTTATAATTTGTTTTCGGTACGTTTTATCGTCTGTGTCGACAACTTTACCAATGTCTTACGACAGAAATGATACAAGAGGTCACAGTTAATTATTGAGGATGGGGCACTAGTAATATAGCGAGCAGATGCATTTTCAGGTTGGATTCCATGAACGGTACGTTGTTTCCGAATTCGGTATTACACGAAACATCTTAATATGTACACGTCAAATAGAGTTTTCTTCTTATTGCTAGAATTTAATGACAAAATATATTTTTTTAGTCGGTTTACCCTCCAGGGTTAGCTTTTCCCTCGGACTCACTGAGGGATCGCACCTTTACCGCCTCCTGGGCAGAGTCCTGGAGCTTGAAACGTAGGACGGGAATACTACTGGGGAGGTGGGACGAACACCTCGACCAGGCCGCCTCACCTGCAAAGCGAACAGGGGCCTTACGAGGGATGGGGAGATTGGGAGGGATAGACAAGGAGGAGGGAAGGAGGCGGCCGTGGCCTTACGTTAGGTAGCATCCAGGCATTTGCCTGGAGAAGAAGTGGGAAACCACGGAAAACCACTTCGAGGATGACTGAAGGGGAAATCGAAACCTCTATGCTCAATTGGATAACCCGTGGCTGAGTAGACCCCGAACAAAATACTTTTGTTTTCTTTTCTTTTTAGTCGTTTACCCCCCAGGTTGGTGGACCCACGGACTCAGCGCGGGAACTCACCACTACCGCCTCTACGGGCAGTGTTCTGGAGCTGGGAACATCGAATCGGAAGGGATACAACTGGTGAGGTGGGATTGGCACCTCGCCCAGGCGGTCTCACCTGCAAAGCGAACAGGGGCCTCATGAGGGAAGGTAAGGGATGGTGAGGATGGATAGGCAAGGAAGAGGGAAGGAAGCGGCCGTGGCCTTGAAGAAGGTACCATCCCGGCATTTGCCCGAAGACGAAGTGGGAAACTACGCAAAACCACTTCGAGGATGGCTGAGGGGGAATCGAACCCCCTCTACTCATTTGGACCACCCGAGGCTGAGTAGACCCCGTTTCAGTCCTCATACCAACAACAACAACAACAACCCCTGGCACAATCCAGCCCATGACGGGATACCACTTTTTCAAATTTCGTGGCAGAGCCGGGAATCGAACCCAGGACCTCCGGGGCGGCAGCTAACCATGCTGACCGCTACGCTACGGAGGCGACGAACAAAATAATACCACGGAAAATTTTAAAGAATACGTATACCGGCGATCAGAATCTTGTTTCATTAGAGGGGCTAGAACATCGCGGTCATTTAGCCCCGTGTACTTGGGTGTGTGTGTAGAATTCCTCTGATAACCTGTCTATAGCGGTGTCTGTATAATGTATGTATTAGCAATTAAGGTGAGGATGGGGAAGGAGGCGGCCGGGGCCTTAAGTTAGAAACCGTCCCGGCAATAGCCTGGAGCAGAAGTGGGAAACCACAGAGAACCACTTCCAGGGTTCTGAGGTGGGAATCGAACCCACCTCTTCTCAGATTTGCTTCACGAAGCTGAGTGTATCCAATTTCAGCCCTCAGACCAGTATTGGATTTCTTGGCAGAACTGGGAATCGAACCTGGACCTCCAGAGCGACACGTCGATATGTTATGTTAATATCCATGACAGTTTTTTTAATTTTCTGCCATTACAGGTCACGTGGCAAAAGCTATCAATTGGGTCGTATTCTCTTTATAAATCAGGAAAATTCAACCCACTCTTCACAAAAATACATGTAAGGGAATGAATGTGGCAATGTAGTTACATCCCAACTAAAATGGAGCGTGGGCTTTCATTAAAAAAGAAGTACGCCTACCACTGGATTCGATGCACGATTCTAGCCATTCTCGCCCGCCGTCTACGGCCGTGCTTTAACCGCATCGGCCACCAGTGCATGGTAGAAACAGCGCGCTGCACTTGCAGTTGTTACTGTAGCCGTCCACCTCAAACGTTTAAATCCATCTCAAAGTCTTCAATCACGGTTTATGCTGTTGATTTAACTTTCTACTATTACAGATCACGTGGCGTAAGCTATTAATTCGATCGTATTACGTGTATTCGTGTTATTTCAAGGAGCAATAAGTCGTATGTTAGTAGAATGGGCCATACTATTTGGCGGGGAAAAGTTTAAGGTCGGTTTTTCTTTGCTAGACCCATGACCCAATTACATTGCTGTCACACAGTCAGAGGGCAGAGCAATATCCACCATCGGGGGAAATGCAGTGTTAGTTGGGTTTCATAAAACTAAATAATAAGGGGCGGGTGGACCACACTGTATACTCGTATATAAATGAAGGAAGAAATTTTTCTGATAACCTGTGTTACTATGGTGTCTGTAATACTATTGGTATTTAGGGCAAGTGTTGGGAAGAAGATGGCTGAGGTGGGAATCGAGCCTACCTCATATCAGTTCTGCCTCACGAGGTAGATTGGAGTCCGTTCCAATACTCGGGGCAAAACTACATTTCTTGGCAGAGGCGAGAATCGAACCCGGACAGAAAAGCATCTAGCAACTGCAGCACGACGTAGTCTGTCCAATTTAAATAAATACATGTATGTGACAAAATTAATTTTAGTTATGTCCTATTCCTGAGTTATTCTCACATACATGTTTCGAGGTAAACTGTCACAAGTCAACTTACTGTACATCCTCGGAACACCATTTACTTAATTTTAAACATACTTCCTGGAAGAATACACAATTATAAAGATCCTGACTGAATAATAACACTTTAGACGTGAAATGTAACTATCAGTTGAGAGAAAAAAAGGACTTCAATTAGGCATATAAATGTTTGCTTCCACCAAAAATGTAGGAAAAGTGAGTCAACATACTTAGCCTCCCACGCACAGAAATGTTACAATGAGTCACTTATTGTATCGCCCCAACTATCATCCAGCAGGTTAGAACTTTGTAGGTAGTTGAGTAATACGAGTATCACAGGGCTCATCCATTCAGCTGGCATATCTCAGGCAGAACGAATGTGTCACACTGGGAGATCATCCTCACATCTCGCTTCACTACAATAATCAACTACCCCGATCGTATTAGGGTATCCGAGGCCTAGGGAGTCTCTTCATTTCCCGCCTTAATTGGCCCTTGTCTCATCTTTTCTGCTTCCCTCCTTCTGCGAGGGGTCAGCCTTATTTTTATTTTCCTTTTACCTCCTGCCTTGTGCTCAAGGCCCTTAAGGGGAGTTCCAATTGATAAAAATGGAAAAAATATCAATTTTCAGATTTTTATATGATGTGAAAGCTGGTACTTTGAAGTTTAAAATGATGTATAATACTTGATATTTGTTATTTGCAAAAAATGTGTAATATTTATTTAAATAACGCAGTGCACCTTAGAAAACACTGAAAATTAGAGCATACAAAGTCTGTTTCTCAGAACTTGTTGTTTTGCACATAAATGTTCATTTTTCTCTGTTGTCACTTATCACAGAGGTCTCAAATTTTTACCATCTTTAACTTGGCTTGTACATGAGATTTTAACACGGGATTTGTATTCTAGTTAAAATACATTTCGAAAAAATTGATATATTTTAAATATTTTTAAACCAAAAATTCGAGTTTAAATTTAAAAAAAATATTATAATGGTCACAATAGTAGAAACATCAAACGCCCGTGTTAAAGTACTAAGAAATGATCACTAAGTGGGGGAATAAAATTTCATCTAAATCTACCTAGTAGTTTCTGTGAAAAAGGAACATGAAGTTGTTATAAATTTACATTAAAAAGATAGGCCATTGGTACTCCCCTTAAGGAGGCAGGGTGTATGTAGCCCCACCACTTCTGGTGCACCCTAGATAATGCTACACCCTCAGTGGCTCACAGCTGGTGAGTTCGGGAGTTGGCGACCCCGAGGGATTCCTGAGCTGGGTCCGTTTTCCCCTTTTGTCCCTTACCTTTGGGGCGGACCCTCTCCTCTCCTCTCCTCTCCTCTCCTCACCTCTTGTCCTTATATTTCCTTTTCTCTTTAAGATTCCTGCACTGTTTTTGTTACTTGGTTCACCGTGTATCTACATTCCCTTTTAGCGATTTTTAAGGCATTTTTAATCTACGTTGCATTTTGTAAGTTTTTTCGATCTAAATTACATCTCGCGATTGTTTTCAACCTCCATTGCATTTTGTAAAGATTGACAATCTAAATTGCTTTTTATTAAGTCTTTCAATGCAGGTGGCCGGGCCTTTTAGTGAGTATTTTGTATTTCAATTGCATTTTGTACGTTTTTTCAACCAAAACCACATTTCGCACGAATTTTGAATCTAAATTGCATTTTGTTTGGTGGGCATTTTGCACATATTTTGATTCTCAATTGCATTTTGTGGGTATTTTGAATCTAAATTACATTTTGTCAAGTATTTTCAATCTAAATTGCATTTTGTAAGTATTGTCAATCCACATGGGTCGTTTGAATCTACCGTACATTTTGTAAGCATTTTCAATTTCAATTGCATTTTGTAAGTATTTTTAAGTTCAATTGCACTTTGTGAATAATTTGGATTGGAACTGGGATATTTCAATCTGAATTGCATTGCGTATTTTCAATTTCAATTGCATTTTGTAAGTATTTTGAACCTCAATTGCATTTTGTACGTATTTTCGATCTCATTTGCATTTTGTATTTTGAATTTCAGTTGCATTTTGTAAGTATTTCGACGCTACATTGAATTTTGTACGTATTTTGAATCTAGCCTACGTTTTGTGGGTCTTTTTCAATCTACTCTTTTTGTGAATCTTTTCGTTCTAAATTCCCTTTTGTAAGACCATATTGTGAGTTGTTTCCATCTGAGTTTCTCTTTGTACGTATTTTCCATGTCACATAATTTTCGTTCTGGTTTCCATTTCATTCTCATTCTCGCTATCACCCAGATCATTAGGGGCCGATAACCTAGATGTTATGCCCCTTAAAACAACAATTATCATCATCATCAATAATCAACTGGCACCACATTCGTCCAGTTCCAATGTCAGTCCAATTAAGATATAATAATAATAATAATAATAATAATAATAATAATAATAATAATAATAAGTGTACTACCTTCTTAGGTTATGCCATTTAGTCACCCCACACACAGAGTCCTACGTGGATATGACAACTACCGACACAACTGTGGAGAAATCTCTAGATATCTGCAAAAATTAACTCTTACAAAATGTGAACTATTACATCTCTATGATAGGAAAAGCCCTTCCATTAGTGGGCTATGCAACCTCTGCAACTGCAAAAACTACGGTATGAGAGAGGATCCACACGAGGTTATGTTCCTAGTAACTACTGTTGAGCAGTGGACACAAAAAACATCGCATCAATAAACTTGCCATGTACAAAGAAAGTACTATTTGGACTGAGCGTAAATAAAAGCAAAGGTTCGAGAGTCCCGGGATACTCCTAGCTGCTAATGACTTCACGTTACATAAAACGAACTGCAGAATTAAGAGATGTGATATAATGTATGTAAGGTAACATGTTCCACAGTTTATGTTCAATTATCAAACCTTTAAGATATAAAGAGTAACATGCTGATATACTGTAAGAGTTAGCTCTCTTGAACTGCAAATTGGTTTATATGGAAACCAAAATACCCCAAGATTCAAATTAACAGAATAATTGATTTTCTGTCGGTCAACACAGTTAAGTGCTCAATTAAATTATTTACCACTTTAACTAACCCGGATACAACAATATGGAAAAAGTATACACTATTACACTTCGATGCACTTTCTTAACTAAGGAGCTTTATTGAATGACATGTTTCGCATGTCACGTGACCATAATCAGACCTGTTCACTTATGGCGTTTTTTAATTTGTAAATTTCCTGTTCACTTAAGGCTTTAAAAATGTTATTCTCTGCTCAATTTAACTGGGAAAAATAATGTGTTGAATTCTTTTGTTAGGCAACCGTTAAGAAATGGTTTCTAGAACTTGTGTAAACTTAACAGCCCCCATACCCGCGTTAGTTGTGATGGGACCAGAGATATGTCATGCGGATTAACGAAATGAAAACTAGTAGCCAGTAGAGCTGTGTGGGCATTGGTATAGGTTGCCTATGTAGGGTTAGTTAACAAACAGATTGACATGGTGTTTAAATATGGGTGTTGGGACATCTCCGAATATATTTTGCTGGTACGTTTAATGCTACTAATTTACAGCCAATAGTAGCAGTTATATTCGTCTGTGAATTATCACCCCCAACGCCGTATTCCTACCTAAGTCAGTGATTCTCCGGCTTGTGTGTCTTACAACTTCCGGTTTGATCGCCTGTAACTTAAAAGAATGGTGGATAATTCTACCCTAACTACAAGCTGTCATCCAATGACGTATCATGTCCACGTCATAAGATAAACATGTTATATTTCATGGAAGACCATGCATGGACGACTACACTAGGAACTAAATTCCTCTTTTCTTCTTACATACAACAGATTGATAAGGATAATTATATACTTGTAGTATTATTCCCGAAAATGCCCTCGTGTTGGTTGTTTGGAGTTACCCACATTTTCCCAGCTCACGGCAGCATGTTCATGGACCGGACCAGCAACGATTCCAGTGCTGACCACTGTAGGTAGACTGCCGTGTGACAGCTGATTGAACGTTTACCCCGATGGGGAATATTGATTCATACAAATTTTGAAACTAGTGGTAAACAGTACTAACGTTGAAGTTGAATGTCTACTTAGGGGCCCCATTACCACTCAGCTTTCGATCATAGAGAACCCGACTAAAACGGCCAAGAAATGTAAATGTTACACTTAATTATCCGCCTCGTTACTGTTTGGCTTGCTGGCTAAGTTCAACCTGCTGAATCCTACTTATGGTCTGATTTGCCACTGACAATGGTGGTAAAGGCTCAGCTGAAGAATCACAATGTATTGCCAACTCTGGGGTTCGGTTCTATACAAAACTGGAGCGAGGAATGTATTGTTTTGCTTATAGCTTAATTTATTGGACCAGGCGGCACGTTCCCACCAGTAAGTTATCTCGTCACACTCTCACATGTTGCTAAGAATACGGACTACCTTCAACTGTTCACTATATTCTACGATGGCTCCCAAAAACAGTCAAGCAGTTCATAATTCACCATTTAGCGAAGTATGTATTACTTTTGATAAATTTCACGTGTTGGTAAGGTATTGCATTCCGCATTGGTTAGCAGTAGCCTAATCTGCGATCACGAACTGACTCAGCACAACACTATGGCTTTCATTTCGCTTCATTTTCAGAACGAACGTTTAATGAAACGGAAGCTTATAGTTTACCTGACCGTCAACCTCGTGATGATAGGCCACAGGACCTCCCTTTTACGTGCAATCCGAACCACCGAAAGTGACATTTCACTCGGGAACCCTATATCCAATAACAGGGAATCGAACCCAGTCGACCTATGCGGACAAGTAGCCTGATCGCTACGCCATCACGCCCTTGAGCATTTGAAAAAATGAAAATCCACAGCCTGCTTCCAGTCTCCGACCGGGTCAGGAATGGAATGAATGAAGCCCCCATCTAGTGGCGAGGATATGGACTGTGCCGGCTGCCGAGGCCTGACGCACTCCTCTGGGGCAATGATTAAATGAATGACAGATGAAATGAAATGATAGTGGAGAGTGTTGCTGGAATGAAATGTTGACAGGGAAAACCGGAGTACCCGGGGAAAAACCTGTCTGCCTCCGTTTTGTCCAGCACAGATCTCACATGGAGTGACCGGGATTTGAACCACGGACCCAGCGGTGAGAGGCCGGCGTGCTGCCGCCTTAGCCACGGAGGCTTTTTGCCCTTGAGCATTTAATGAACTCAATTTGTCTGATCACACCTGTGTTTCTGTGGTGACTGTGGTAGTGTGAGAATGGTCGGGAATGGGACAGGTGCCCTGGGACTTGAAATAAGGTATTATACCGGCATTTTCCTGGAGGGAGTGTGGAAAATACATGCTCAGCATAGACGCTGTCAGCACTGGAAATTAAACGTCCGATCAGCACTTGCTGCAGCATTCTATCGCCGTCGTGGTGACCAACTTAACGCGCACGGCTGCGCAGCGGGGTATTGTACAAAATCTAATAAGAACAGAGTGAAGACCAGAAAAGATATCCTTATTCCCCGAGGTAGGCCTAAATTATTATCCAGTTAAATCATGGATGTAACGAATGGATTAAAGTTTCCTTAAAATTACGCTTAGAGTTGTATGTTTTGGGAAACCATAAGCGATAGTCTTATGTACAGACGTACCCCTATGTCGATCAGTCACTGGTTCCTCCTACTAACGACAGTCCCCGGATTGAATTCCACAACCCTAGGCATAGGAAGTGAAACGAAGACTCGAACCAGAACCTACACAACCATGCCTCCCTTTCCGTTTTGCCACGTATTCCCCCAAACTATTATGTGCTAAGAGCTATAGTTAATGGTATTACGTGTCTTGTCATGTACTTCTGCCATATTATTAGCCAGACTGACTCAAGCCAGAACGGAAGTGTCAGTCGCAAGAGAAATTATAGGACTTTCTGTAAATTGAGGCATATGTAGCGTAAAACACAATAGGAGGAACGGGCGCTACATCCGCTGTCAATCAAACAAGTCATTACCGTGTGGGCTCGCCTTGTCATTGCACGGCGATGGTCGTGTGAGCAACTGCATTACTGCTATGAAAGTTCTAGTTGTTCTTCTTGTTATTATTATTATTATTCATTTGAAAGGCTGGGATATCTTGGTCATCAGCCCCGTGTAGTTAGGTAGGTGTTAAAATTGTCTGATAACCAGTATTTCTGTGATGACTGTAGTAGTATGTTTAACTGTATCAGGGACAGGGATGGGGTAGGCACCCCAGGACTTGCAGTAAGGTACTATCCCAGCATTCTCCTGGAGAAAGTGTGGAAAGGATAGGCACTGTCAGCACCGAGATTCGGAACTCCGATCCCCGGAATTGTTGTAGCTCCCAAACGCGGTCATGGTGAATTATTTAACGCATAGACTCTGTCGTTGTTGTTTTTGTTGTTTCATTTGGGGGATTTGCGTTTTCGTGGTGATGAAGCCCTGTGTACTCGGGTGTGTGAGTGCGAATCGAATACACCTCTTCTCAGTTCCACCTCACGAGGCTGTGTGTACCCCGTTCCAATCCTCAAGTCAGACTTAAATGTCTTGACAGAACCGTGAATCAATCCCAGTTCTCCGCGGTGACAGTCAAGAATGCTAGTCACTACGCCACGAGGTGGATAGATATAGAGTCTATTGACGGATTTCACGCGAGCAAACTAGTGGTGATGATGATGATAATCTTAATAAAATGTGTAGGCTACACGTATCAGGTTCGTATACAAATGTTGGCAGGGATCAGGGCTACATATTCCACTCCACAATGAAACATTTTGAACTCGCTCTGTGATAACTGCTTCATTATGTGGGTTGGCCAACGTGGTCATCAGCCCCGTCTATTTTGAGTGTGTACAGTATACGTACTCATCTTTCTTCGGCTTTTCCCAATTAATTCGGGTCGCCGGAGCCAACCAGGCTCAGTTTGGTTTTGGCCGGGGATTTAAGGCCGGATGCCCTTCCTGACGCAACGTGATTTTTCAGGTAAAAATTCCACCCCGCTGTCGCCGTGATTCGAACCCCGGTCGCCCGGGTGAAAGACGAGCAGCTAAGCCACTGCGCCATCGCGCTCCCCATACAGTACATGTACCGTATATATAAATTGCCTTATAACCTGAGTTACTGCGGTGTCAATAGTATTGTATGACCGGATGAGTTAGCCGTGGTCGTTACGGCATGGCTGCTGGCAGTCGCTCACATCCGGGAGGCGAGGAGGTTCGAATCCCCCCGCCGGCAACCTTGAATATGGTCTTCTGTGGTTTCCCATCTTCCTTCCAGGCAAATGCCGGGGTTGGTCCCTATCTATAGGCCACAGCCGCTACCTTCCAACTCCTCGTCCTTACATTCAAACTTTCCTCCCCACACAACACTCCACACGTGACGGTATTTGTAGCTCACCCATTGGGTGTCCGCCTAGAAGCAGCTACAAACTGGCGAGCCGAACATGTCCTCGGACACTCCCGGCAATAAAAGCCCTACGCTAAAAAAAAAGTATTGTATGCATTTGAACTTGATGTTAGGAATAATACAATTCTGAACCTGCCTTGCTTTTACAGACACCGATGTACCGGAGTTTTGCACTAGAAGGGGATTTAAACGTGTCTAGTGACACGAGTCTCTCATATTCGGAGCCCCTCAAGAACCAACTGACAACCAGTTCTTGCAATTCCAAGTGACAAGACCTTACATGCCTTCTTTAACGTGTTTCTTTCTCGGACTGGACTGGCGAAACGATCCCGAAGCTGTTTGTACCAAATATTATAACCTCTATTATGTTCAGACTACCTACAGTATGAGAATCTGAAATGAAGTTGATAATAAGAACTACCTACTCGTATCTCATCTTCTCTATCGGGTTGAAGATCATTTAATGAATATGAAGCTATATGTAGACGCAGATAAAGGAACTACAGAAACCAGAGATGAAAGTCACGTCATGCAGGCTGCCAAATATGTTAACAATCCTTAATCTCGAGCTCTTGTATACAGTAGGAATTGCGTGACTTCACTCTCGCATGCATTCAGATTTAGATCTTATGTGTAGCGGCTTGACAGCAGACTGGTACAGTCTCAATGATTCATTGTAGACTGTCGCCCAATATCCTTATCAGCAGCCAGGTGCTAATTGCGCACATCCCACGGAACACTTATACTCTTATGAGTTTGTAGTGACAAATGTGTTTGCATTCATAATAGTCGCTACTTTCTGCATGCAGATTGGGTATTCAAATCGTCTGTTAGGTTGGTTCCTGTTGGCTTCCCTTACATTTTACTCCGGGGCTGGACTCAGTAAACTACGTAGTAGGGCATACAGTATGTCTACACGCTGCTCCGTGACACTTGGATCGACTACTTTGGCGTTTTGAAAATCCCTGTTTTGACCTTCTGTTTCGGTTAAGTTAGTTGTTGTTGATTCTTTTTAGGGGCTATGTAACAACATGGTCATGTATCCCCATGTACTTGGATGTGTGTAGAATTTGTATAATAGCCTGTGTAACCGTGATGTCTGTACTAATGTGTGTATTTGTAATTGAGGTAGGATTAGGATTGGTAGCGGCCGCAACGTACCATCTTTGCATTTGCCTGGAGTAGAAATCAAATGGGAAACCATGGAAAACCACTTTCAGGATGGGTGAGGTATGAATCGAACGCACCTCTTCTCAGTTTTGCCTCACGAGGCTTAGTGTACTCCGTTGCAGCCCTAGACCAGATTTAAATTTCTTGGCCGAATCGGTAATCAAACCCGGACCTCCGCGGTGAGAGCCAAGAATGCTAGCCACTACTCAACGAGGCAGCGTTGAAGTTAGATTAGGGTGTTTCGTAGAGAGGCCACATCAGCCTGTGGAATCGTGTGCCTAGCCTTACTTTGCACGAATATCACTAATGTCACCGTGTACGAAATTGGAGGAATCAATGGATTGGATAGGATAATAAAACATTTGATATCCAACCCCATCCTGTGTTCCATCTTTTGGAAATATCTTGGAAACGGTTTGTTCTTTGTTTGTGGTTTTCAAGGTCCCTTGTGGGTCCATCCGGGTTTTCCTTACATCGAAGTGCTCAGAATGAGCTTTCTCTCGTACTTCTCCGATAATGTTGATATTTCGCCTATTTAAGCATGTATTTTAAGGGGGGGGGAGGGGGGGGTTCACCCACTGTCCCTCTTTTATATGACGTACGATGAAAGCTGTGTGAATGATAGGTCCCTTGCCTGGGATGAATGCACGTACCAAATTTTACGTTGATCCACCCAGTCGTTTTGGAGTTATAAGCGTGCGGCAAACACACAAACGTTTTATTTTTCACGCATTCTTCATAAAATAGCGTAAATAGCGGAAAAGTATGTGGCTTTTCAGAAAAACAAATAAAAGTCCATTTTTAAGTATACGAAGATGATGATAATGATGATTATTATTATTATTATTATTATTATTATTGTTATTATTATTATCATCGTCATCATCTCCAACATGATCATCGCCTACTCAGAACTTACCAAAACTTCCATTTAACTGTTTATGAAGTTTTTGAGATTGCCACTGCAGGAGATTCCGGTTAGATACTGGCTAAGTATTTACATCTCATGAAGGAACTGTATGATGTTTAATAGATGATGAGTTAGATATGCCGATGAAGTTCTTTTTCCTTCATGCGTTAACATCAATGTACAGTAGTTTGAACAGCTGGATGACTGCTGAAATGATATTAAACCAAATCCTAAATGAAGCAACAACAACAATTACCCTACTTTACCAATTAAAAAGTCACAACTTCTGCGTTAAATTAAAATAGGAAGAAGAGAATAGTAATTACCAGGGTTAGGATTTTTAGGTGCACACCTTTTTTCTTAGGGTAAATTAAAGCTGTTCGAAAATATATCACAGTGGAATGTTGTTACTAGTTGCTAAAAGAGGCACTTTTCACGCACCCTTTTCCCATTTTTGGGACCTTTATCCAATTTTCCCCCAACCATTCCCGTACTCCCCTTTTCGCCCCTTTTTTTCTTTTAAGTTTAATTCCAAATTATTCTATATGATATCTAATCAATATAATATATTTAACTTTCAATTAACGTCTCCTCAGCTTGCTGTGTACGTGCGAATAGTAAGCCTACCTCTTTCAGTAAACACCACGTGAGAGTTGAAAGCACACCTCCAACAAAGGAAAATAATGGTGTGTTCGACAAAACCCCTTTCTCTCGCTTTACCGCTATAATGTAGCCCGCAATAATGCAATTGACAATGAGTGATTCTATCCCACCAGAATCAGTAGCCTGCTGTTCGTGAATGTGAGTTTGTTAATGTGAGAGACGTCATCTGTTCGCATGGAGGCGGAGGCTGGTGACACAGAGATTTAAGCAACCGCACCCGCGTAGTTCCGTGATTTGAAACTGGGTTGTGCTCGGAGCTACCAGAAATCGCTGAGACTGCAGTTCCAGCATGAATGAGAACATTCTGGTAATTGTCGCTGTGTTATAAGAGAGTGTGGACAGCAAGTGAGTGAGTGAACGCAAGAGTGAGTTGTGTGATAGTCGCATTGAATTAGCAAGTGAACTGGTGTTAGCACTTTGTTACATTACTAAACGAGTGTACTACTAGATTTTACCATGCCAAAGGTGTCCAGTGCCCGATTTATTGCTCTGGCTCAGGAATTCAAACAAAATTTCATAGAAACTGATGGAACTGTTATGCGATGTACTAGGTATTTGTGATTCAGGGATTTTGTTAGATGAAAAACACCAGCGAGATCGTATCAAACAACACATTTCCAGCTCTAAGCATCAAATGAATAAGACTCTTCAAGCAAGCAAATCGCGGCAACCTCTATTATGAGATGCGTTTCAACAGAGTTCTTCAAAAAGCCAAAATTTGAAGGAATTAAATATTGATTTGTGTGCAGTTCTTGCACAAGCAGGAATTCCACTGAATAAGGTGAACCATCCTGCCTTCAAGGGATTTCTTGAAAATTACACAAAGAAGTCAATGCCCGATGAGAGTACTTGAAGAAAAATCAACATGGAGGCTGTTTACGGAGAAACCATACAAAGAATCAAGGAAAAAGTGTCTGATTGCGATGTGGGAATCATTTTGTGGATGAAACCATAGACTCAATGGAACGATATGTTTCGAAAATTTTAGATTTTCCCTTAGCATTGGAGAACGTTAATCCCATGTTGCTAAAATGTATGAGCTGCAGTAAGCAAATGCCAGTACAGTAATGCAATCAATTATGGACTTCTGCCAAAATCTCCGGCCTACTGGTATCGAGTTTGAAAAACTTCTTCTATTGGTTACGGACCAGGCTCAATACATGGTTTCAGCTGTTAACCAATTGAAACCTCTATTTCCTAAGTTGCTTGGTACTTGATTTTCACAAATTTCTCGGTCATTACTCGCTGGGGATCGTGGATTGAGTGTGCTGCCATGTTGTGTGAGAATTTTGACAAAATTAGAGAATTTGTGCTTTCTTTGGATCCAGCCAACGCAGGTGCAATTTCCAAGGCACAGCAACTCCTGTTACCGGAGAAAATACATAATTGGAGACAGAACTATATTGTGTCCATAGTTACAATTACATGACTGCAGTTATTAAACGATTAGAGGAACACGGTCTGGAAAAGGAAAAACAATGGGATATTTTTATTCCGTGAGGGAGCAGTTAGATGACATTGCCAAAGACAAACGTAAGTCTAGTCTTCAGAAGAATCCTGACATTGTGGAATTCGCCACATCTGTAGAGTTACCATTCCGAGTAAATACATGGTTTGCCCCACTGGTTTCTGTAGATGTCGAAAGAAGCTTTAGCATATGCAAAGACATTCTATCTCCTAATAGATACAGACTTACTTTTAAAAATGTAGAGAATGCTCTTAATGTCTTGAAGTACAACAGCTTCATGTTCTTTCCTTCTTTTGATGAGTGATTTGATGTACTTGTTTGTAATTCAAGAGACAAGAAGGAAAGAGAAAATTAGTTGAATAAACCAGCACCTTTTTGTCCTTTTTTTATTTGAGCACATTTTCCCTTCCGTTTTTCATCTGAAATTTGCACCTAAAAATCCTAACTCTGGTAATTACACTATGATCTCAGCAAGAAGATCTTTCGAGATGGTGGCAAGTACCAAAGAAACTGGAACCCAGTGTGGAAAACCTGTGGTTATTAATTTTAAAATACTGCCTACATTGTAAACTATTCGTTTGCATGATGTTCGTCGCCTGGCGTCGTTTGTAATAGCAACTTGCCAACAAGTGTCAAAGTCGAGTATATTTAATTTAACATTACGTAGGCCTACTGTTTTAACTCAATGATGAAAATATACCAGTAACGCGCTACAGTGTAGTACCATTAGTTGGTGTCTTGCTCGCATTCCTATTCACGGTTGCAAGAAAGCGTGCTGTTAAATGAGTGGCGACTGAAACGCGGCATTAAGCGCTGCATGGAATGGGGAACTATTTATTACAGCAGTTTGAGGAGAATTGTACTTTATTAGATTTCAAAAGAACGGGGTTTATTACGGACGTGACGAGAGTATAAAATGAGTAGGAGTGTCACGTCATTTGGGTGGCGTACCGGAACTAATTCACTCTGGTGACATATTTTTCAGCTTCTCTCTCACATTCACTGGCATAGCCGCATAATCAAGCAAAACAGGCCAGGATACTGTAGTGAGACCCTTAAACTAATTACACAAATCATTAGTAAATACATTGATGCTATTGCTGAAGAATAGTCTACAGATGAGCCACAATATTCTGATGAAAGATTCTCTGCACATATACCTCAACTGAACCATCAATGACGCGTACAAGAGCTAGCCTTCTAAATCGATAATGCACCAAGGAATTAGATCTACAATGGCGAAATTTCCAAGAAGATGGACCCGCACAAGAGGCTTTATCTATACAAGCCGAAGGTGGGTGACTAATTGAATTCAGGATGGTTGTTGGGTATGCTAATAAGACATTAAAACCATTTACTCGGGGCCTGGATTCAAAATTAGCTCGAAACTAGGTACATTCGAAGCAGTCCGCCTCATTGCGTACTGGCTAGCATTCTTGGAGGCCCGGCTCTGATCTGAGGGCTGGAACGGGGTACACTCAGCCTCATGACGCAAAATTGAGATGAATTCTTACATCACTCATCCTGTAAATGGATTTCCGTGGTTTCCCACTCCTAATCCAGGCAAATGCCATCGACTCCAAACATTCAAGATAATCACTGAGCGTACTGTTGAAACATTGATCTCAATCACTGTATGCATTTTACGCAATTAATATGGCACTTACTGGGAGAGGAGTATTTTGTACGGGACCTTGCTAGCAATATTCACAAGACTACCATACTGATTGTAGTGAGTAGCCACCGAGGGAGGTGTTCGTATTGAAACGTTAAAATTAATTACTCGAGTTGCAATTGAGGAATTACAACGAAACGTAGGAAACGATGAGTCTTATTTAAAATGCAACTTTATCGCTAGACACAAAAACAACAAAGTGCCATGTTGAAAGTACAAAGCATTAAAACTAGTAACGTACTATGTAAAGCCGACGAGGATGGCACTTACCACGATGTTACACCCTTCATTTATAACAGCAGTGGATCGTCCAAATGGGGCTGAAGGCTCAACGAGACAGTTGTTCACAGTATTACTCCACAAACAAGGCATATTAGCATAGCATTATGAAACCTAGACTTCAGCTTCATATTGTAACATACACGCGCTAAACACCCTGTAGCAGTTAGACGTGCCACAGGTCCTGTGTAAGACTCAAAATCTGTGATTTTACATAATCAAATGTGTGTTATGCGACAACGTAGATTGTCAATTCTTAATATTTTACCTAAATGGATCATATCAGTGACTCAGTGCGTTGTCTGTACATGATGTTAATGTAGTTGATCACCCTAAATCTACGAAATTATCCTGCATGATATACGAAAGAGATACAATACCCATGAATTTAAAAATGTTTTGTTGTTGTTGATTCATTTAGGGGCTTTGCAACATCGTGGTCATGCAGCCCCGTGTACTTGGGTGTGTAGAATTTGTCTGATAACCTGTGTTATTGTTATGACTGTATTTGAGTGCATATTTGTCATTCAGATGAGGATTGGGAAGGAGGCAGCCGTGACCTTAAGTTAGGAACCATCCCGGCATTCGCCTGGAGTATAAGTGGGACATTACGGAAAAGCACCTCCAAGAGGGCTGAGATGGGAATCGAACCCGCCTCTTCTCACTTATGCCTCACGAGGCTGAGTGTAGCCTACCTCGTTCCAACCCTCAAACCAGAATTCAATTTCTTGGCAAAGCCAGGATCGAACCCGGGCCTCTGCGTCACAGCCAAGAGTGTAAGCCACTACGCAACGAAGCGGACATGTTGATGAATTTAAAAGAAGAAGGCTATGTGTGCATTAATGCACATATTTTTCTTTCATTATTTCCTCGTGATATTCCCTACTTCATTTTGTTTGTTAATTTGGGAAGCCTGTGGTTTGTGGATTAGAGTGGTACCATTACACTGATCAATTCTTAGCCTGCAAGACAAAGTTTACCTCAGGACCCAATGGAATGTAGGCTATATATGAAGCCAGGCATCGCCGCATCCTTCATTCTGTCAGAATAAATGGTTTTTGGCAGCAGACCGCAATTAAATATATATCTCTTCTATGTGGCCTTAAAAGGAAATGGAATCCTTTTAATGCATTAATTAATCTCTTTTCGAACAGAAGATGTGCGTGGTTTGAGTTTGGGTTCATTCTTTGGTGCGTGAGTGTTATTCCACTGGTTCAGCATACTACAAACTTGTTTTTGAATTTTCCGGAACAAACTATGCACCACGGGCTTCCCAAGTAACTAAACAAATTGATTTTTTCTTTTCAATCAACGATTGCCATTGCCTTAAATGATTATCGGATCAACAAATCATCTTTGTATTCTACCAAACTTTACAGATTCTAGGTGGATACGGCGCCATGTTCATAGAAAATAACCCGGCAGCTGGAGGGCGCTACAAAATATCAGCAACACACATTTGACTTTTTGATATTATGCATTTGTGTAAGTGGCTAAATGCACCTGCTTGTATAACAGGAGATTCAGGCCACAATTTCTGGTCTTAATCAACAAATCTTCATTAATTCAAAATTGCTTACAACTTCTCTTAAAAAAAACTAACAGTTGAATCACACAGTTAAGCCATTTACCAAGACAACACATTCTTCTATGTTCTTAGTTAACAGCCTGACACTCCGGTGTTTCTGAAAGCAGTTGATTGTTAATTGCACCTCAAATACGATCAATAAGAAGAAGAAGAAGAGGGCAAAAGAGAAGAAGAGGAAGGAGAAGAAGAATAGTTATGACTTGATGTTGAAATTAGGCCTGACTTACTTAGCTAGTGGCCTTTTATTCGGATTCCGGAAACCGTTTAGAAGAATTATATCCTAAAATCTCACGTGGTGTCAGGAAGGGTATCCTGCCCTATGATCACTGAGAGAATTACTAGAAGAAGAGGAAGAAGAAGAAGGAGAATGAGAAGGAGAAGGCGGCGGTGGCCATTAGGTCTTTAATGCACATATTTCCCTTTATAATTTCCTCGTTATATTCCCTACTTCATATTGTTATTATTACTATTATTAATAATAATATTAAATAAATACCATATACTATTTCTAAATGACTATATGATATACAGCCTTGCCATTCCTACAGCTGCAGACACTTACTCACTTGCCCTAAGCATAGCACAAGTCAATGAGCAAAAGTGCCTTAACTTCGCAAGTTGGAGCAATAAGTGAGGTTCACTTGTTTTCCTGTGGAATTATCGGGGAACGAGTGGTAGGGAAGAAAGTTCAATATGATCGATAAACAGACTGGGAAACGTGAGCTTCAAACTGGCCGAGGAAGACTCGCTGGGCAGAACATGATCCACTCCCTGGCGACCATTCGTCCTCCCCATGTGTCAAGGTAGGCGGCCAAAATTATTACAGCGCCAGTAATGTGGCAGACGGGCTGTGATTTAAGGCCTTGCGATCCAAGAGCCGCATTGATCAACACAGGCTCCATTAGCCTACCACCCCGCTCGTACTCGCTCAGTTCACATATGGTGGGTTCGCTCTTCATAATGTGATGACTGGAATATAATCATTCCAAACATTATTAACATTGGGTAGAAAAGTGAGTGTGGGTGAATAACAATCGAATTCAGTTAAGATCTCAATAGTAAATGAACGGGTAGGTCAATTTCATATTGAATCAAATCAGTATTTAGCCACATTACTTTTTCGTCCAGGAGCAGCTCACCATTTATCGTCGAACAATTACTGCTTGAGACATTTTCATTGAAATGAAAAGAGTGTCCATTTTTAACTTAATCGAACTTCCCCCTCCACTTTGAGAGGCTCTACAATCTAAACTATCCGTTCAATAATGTTAACATTCTAACGTTTTCAACACCGTTGTAAAATTACAGTTTTTAATCATTTATTTATATTCGTGTGTTTCATTGTTTTGTTTTCTGCACAACTTCCCTAGTTCTACCGATAACCGGGTAACTCATCTCCTCTAACTTCTAGTTTTAAAGACTTTCTATGTAAAAGTCCACTTACTTTATCATCTGATGCTGCCTAACTTGTGAGTCATCTATATCTGATTTTCTTCGAACGTGTAGAATTCTCTTGCAGCTTCCTTGTCACTGATGGAGTCAAGAATGTGGCCGAGTTAAATACTAAATAGAAAACGAATCGAACTGAATCGCGTCAGCAAGATGTGGTGTTAACGTGAATATGGTGTCCTTACAGGTCCAAGAGTATGATCGTAAAAAGCCTGAAGCTGCTGATGGTGCCCGCAGGGGGTAGTTGCTAATGCGGTCAATGTTGAAGTAATTATTCAGTACTGGGAGGAGCCCACCTCCCTTACCTATTCGCCCAGATAAGAGCACATTATAGCTCTCGTAAACTGTGGATCTGCGCGGCTATAAACTCGCAAAGTTAAAAAGATAAAGAACTCGTACTGGATGTAGACTACTTATCTGCCATCACGAAGCTAAAATTCGAACAGTAATCTCCTTTCTGGTGCTACTACTTGGCAGGGTCACTTTCAGGAACATGATTCCTAAACAATTGGGGAGGTTATAACGTAATTGATAGTGATGTCAAGTAGTCTTTTTAACTGATAGAAATCTTAAAACTTATTGAAGTTTGATCCTCATAAAAGTGGTGTACTGTGCCACACACAAAAAAGAATTTTAAAAAACAGAATGGACAGTGGTTTGCATTGCATATCCTCTGAGGTCATCGGCGACTAGTGAACAGCCGCACTCTTGATACAATGGGTGTATGGACGAAGGGACATGAGGTTACCACAGTGCAAGCAACTCCACTCCTCATGAGTGCTTATCATATCAACACCAAGGCTGATCCAAGAACGGCGCCTCCTCGGCTAAGACACCCCAGTTAAAACAATTTAACCAATTTCGCTTGAAATTCAAAGTATGTAGATACTATGCACTAATTACGTCCACGTTATGGTAGAACACCTGAAATGAAAATCCACAGCCTGTTTCCAGTCGACCGACCGGGTCAGGGAATGGAATGAATGAAGTGGCGAGGATATGAACTGTGCCGGCTGCCGAAGGCTATCGCACTCCCCTGGGGCAATGATTAAATGAATGACAGATGAAATGAAATGATAGTGGAGAGTGTTGCTGGAATGAAATTTGTGACAGGGAAAACCGGAGTACCCGGGGAATGACCTATCTGCCCGCGCTTTGTCCAGCACAAATCTCACATGGAGTGACCGGGATTTGAACCACGGACCCAGCGGCCTGTCTGCCTCCGCTTTGTCGAGCACAAATCTCACATGGAGTGACCGGGATTTGAACCACGGATCCAGCGGTGAGAGGCCGGTGTGCTGCCACCTAAGCCACGGAGGCTAGAACACCTGAAATATGCAGACAAGTTTACCAAAATAACACTTGTTTCCTTTTGTCAGGAACATGCAAGGTGTTCCACAAAACCAGACACTTAAATGCGATATACATTATCGATAAACAGATCGTTTGATCATGGCGATATATTTAATGTCTCTTTGTCGTATACAGTATATATTAACATAAAGTGATCAATATCATGTACTATTGTCACACAACGAACGGTATAAATATTTTGTCGCAAGGTGTTTCCCATAATTACTGAACATCCGGTGAGTCGATGGTGTGATAGCTGTGGCTTCAGTCTGTAGACCTAGGAATTTTGTTCAACTAAGATATAACAAATAGGAAGAAACCTGCAGGCACGACAACAGCACGGGTTATCAAATAGTTTTCACGCGATAAATACGATATGCAAAGCTCCAATATATACATTAAATATATCTGGAGTGAAGCCTCCGTGGCTTAGGCGGCAGCACGCTGGCCTCTCACCGCTGGGTCCGTGGTTCAAATCCCGGTCACTCCATGTGAGATCTGTGCTGGACAAAACGGAGGCAGACAGGTTTTTCTCCGGGTACTCCGGTTTTCCCTGTCACAATTTCATTCCAGCAACACTCTCCACTATCAATTCATTTCATCTGTCATTCATTTAATCATTGCCCCAGAGGAGTGCATCAGGCCTCGGCAGCCGGCACAGTTCATATCCTCGCCGCTGGATGGGGGGCTTCATTCATTCCATTCCTGACCCGGTCGGAGACTGGAAGCAGGCTGTGGATTTTCATTTCATATCTGGAGTAAAGGATTAGAGCTCCCCGAAGCGTAGATCAGATCTGACGGACTGGCATCCCATGGACTGACATAGGTTCTCTTACCATGATATCATTTCGCTACAGTGAAATCTGCCTCCCTTCCAAACTCCGATCCGAAGAGGAGTAAGGATAGTGTCACAGGTCAGCTCTAGATCCAGTAGGCAATGATCATGGGGAGTTCAACCTCCTCTGCATTTCTCCCTCCATCGTGGAGTGATTAGTGGCAATGAGTGGCGTTCCCCTTTTATTGGTGTTAATCCCGTTATAATCTTCATCATATCCCCCTGAACACGTAATTTCCTAACACTGAAAGTAAGACCGGTGAATGAAGCGGTCAGGAGGGGAGAAAGTAGATTGGTGTATATTCACACTAATACGCTTTTTAATCTATAACATTTTCCGTATACTGTATTTAAACATTTCTACCATTAGATTGTTTCCTGGAGCCATCTTACCTCTAACCCTTACTTCAGTAACTGTTCACCATTCACACATTCCTGGATTATCTAAACTAACGCAAGGGTCTTCATGGGTCGTGGAAGTGATATCTACCCACGATAACCAATCGGTTTGAGTAATTTGAGCATATAATCTAGGCGATCGCCTAAGTCAATCTATAAAGGGGAAAGAAAAACGATTTTAGCACATCTCCTCAACATGGCGCGTATAAGTAAGCTGATATGTATTGCAATACTACTGTGTAAACATACACACACGTAGGCTATATTTGTTAATCCAGTCGTGTAAAGTACATTTGAGAGAACAGTATCACGTGTTACAGTTTCCATCAAATCTATAACCCTAGAAGTGGATTTATCGGGGGTTTCCGAGTTTCCACAGCACCAAGGGACACTGAAGACACAAGAATTAAACGAAAGAAGTCATGCAGTTTTCTGTCACTCCTTCACACGATCACATCCCAGTCACCAACAACAATAAAACACGTAGGCTACTTCCCCAAAAGGAGCTTTCTCGTACTATAGGCTATATATATATATTTCTCAATTATCGATGTAGGTATAATTCAGATCTTGGTTAGTTATTAAAGATTTAAGAGGAGGAACAGCGAGGTAATCTGCCCCTAATTCAGTTCTTAATTGATACATAAAGTCATAAGCTAAAATTGACAGCACACGCATTGGAACTTGCCTGTCAGACACCTTAAAGAATGGACATGCCGTGGACCTGATGTCATTTAATATTATTTAAGGATAAGACCTGGATGGTGAACACGCCAAAGTCCTCTTGCATTTGTTTTTAATAGCAAGAACATTAATTTTGCAATTTTGAACGGCAAATGAATATTATTTCATTTTTATTTTACATGTAACAGTGTCTCACAATTAAGCATATATCGCTGAAGATTTGTCTTTTCTTTATGACCGATCTTGAAGGATACATTTAAGGATAATGATCGTGCATTTATACACGAATACCTTTTCAAGATTCTGGAACATTTGATAATGCCTAAAATGCAGAGGATACCACTACATTTTTTCTAGAAGGAGGATGCCGAAAGTTATTTACAGCTTATTTAGGAACACTATTGGTAGTCTATTCTTAGTGAATCTCATAGTTGTGTAAATATTCCACTAATATCCCATAACATAGTTTGAGATAGGAGGATAATTCAATTATCAGTTTATAGCAGGGTTATTCCGTCTTATAATCACATTTGCCTTCTTCAGCTGATGTTACCTGGTTGAATGATTTGAAGAGAGTAGACTTCATCACACCTATTGAGTGATGTATTGCGTAAGCAGGTGATTGTTCAATGTATGATGGCTTAGGAGTATTTGAATATGCTCCGTGCACACATTGGAACAATTCTCTCATCAATAAGTGCATGAGATACTTTGCGAAGATTTCTTTTTCAGTCAGATTTGAGTAAAAAGAGTTGGGCTTTCGGAGACATTTCACCAATACACTGTATGCTCACGCTTACTCTGCATAACCGCAGGGCTAATTTATTTATCAACTTAAATCAAACCGGGTGAGTTAGCCGTAGTGGTTTCGGTGTGGCTGCAGGCAGTCGCTCACATCCGGGAGGCGATGAGGTTCGAATCCCCCCACCGGCAACCTTGAAGATGGTTTTCTGTGGTTTCCCATCTTCCTTCCAGGCAAATGCCAGGGTTGGTCCCTAACTATAGGCCACAGCCGCTACCTTCCAATTCCTCATCCTTACATTAACACTTTCCTCCCCAGACAACACTCCACCCACGACGGTACTTGTAGCTCACCCAATGGGTATCCGTATAGGAGCAGCTACAAAACTCTGGCGAGCCGAACATGTCCTCGGACACTCCCGGCACTAAAAGCCATACGCTAAAATAAAAATAAATACTTAAATCGAGAATCCATAAAGTACGACTCTTTTCCATTTTAATGAAAGAGCTCCCATGTCAAGTTTGAAGTTTGCAATGCTAGTGGTTTCGAAAAAAAAACGCATTTTTCATCCGCCTTTTTTTTTAACAACTTTTCTATCCCTTGCCCGTGAACTGAAAGGATCCACCATGCAAGATTTTTTCAGTTGCGCACAGCACTCGAAGGGATTTTAGATAATTGAATTTTAAATATATTTTGTGTGCTTCTGTTGTTATAGGACTGATCATCTTGGTTTCTAGTATAGCCTATAAGACATGAGCAATATCAGGCCTATTTTAAAGTCTGACGTTTAAAAAATGTTACCATACCGAACTCAAGAGTAGGCCTATATGTTAGCCTACGAGAGAAATTATACACATGCAAAATTTCAGCTCAATCGATTAAGTGGTGCTTTGAGTGAAAGGTACCGCTATGCTGAATTTCAAACTGTGGGCTGGGTTTTACGGCGCTTATGCAAGGAAATCCATGATTTCCTGAAATGCTAGTCCTAGGAATAAAATTCCTATGAATTTTCATTGTTGTAGAAAATTGAATTTTACCTCCCTATAGTGAGCTCCATTTTCTTGATAGGATTGACCGTTTACTCATTCTGTTGCCTTTTAGCAGATGGTGTTCGCAAGTTTAAAGAAAACTATTATTTCATGGAAATTCGTGGGACTTACGAAGAAATTGCATATGGCTTATCATATACAAAATTTAATTTTAAGTGTACAGGTACTTGGTGTGCTTCTTTTTATGATAGGAATAAAGGTTTACCAATTGTTTCGTTTTTTTTGGGAGATGAGGCATGAGGAAGTTTAGTACAAGATTATATATAAATGGCCGCCATTTTAAAACGGTTCATTATATCAAAGTCAGAATAGACCCATAGGTTGGACAACCATTTTCTTACAGGATGTTTGAGTGTGAGTCTGTATGGTTGTAGTTGTTGATTGATACGTGTCTTTCAATGTGTGTTCGTGGTTGTTGTTTTTGGTTTGTTTATATTTTTCAATTTGACTGTTAATTATTATATTGTAACAAATGGATCCAACCTGTCTGGCAATAAAAAAAATACATACATATATACAAGCAAACATACACCCTTGCAAAATTTCAGCTCCATTGGTTAAGCAGTTTTGTGTGAAAGAAACACAGACGAATGAAGCAAACATACAAACAGACCAACTTTCTTATTTTAATTATTATGACTATATATGACTTATGTGTGATTAACTGAGTATACACTATTCTGAAGGAGTATTAACGATCTAAACATCTAGCAATGGGAACACCTACTTCTTTACCAATGTCATGCCATTCACAGTAGTGGTTTTGCCGTGGTGATTAATAATCAAGCAACCAGAAAATTAAACTGAAGCTGCATATCTGTCATAAAATGTATGGGATAATGTTAGACGTTTTAGATGAAACTTCAAAATATTCAGACAAATGTGTTTTATTTATTTAGCTAGAATAATGAGCGCCTTGAGATGGAGAAGGGCCTACCTTGGAAGCTTGCTGCCTGGAAATGAGAGCACAGGACAGAGAATGACAGAAAATTGCGTTTGAAGGATCAGTATTGGAATGTGCTCATGCAATTTTTGAGCCCCTGAGTATCTAGTTGGAAGAAATGACCTCATTCAGCTTGTGTGGAGAGGAAGATTTGTGGGGTTAACTTGAGGAATAAGATGAGAAAATAAGTCCGTGTTCTGCATTCCAGATGAAGATGAGATGCGGAGCAGCCTCGCTACTGAGACATATCTATGCAAATAACGACATGTATTGTCAATCGGAGGTAAGGGATTACTGATGGCTGCATTGTAACTAGGGCATTAATTATTCAACCTCTTTTAAAGTAAGCAGCATCTCTGTTTGGCAGTTACTTCAGCTAACTGCTGCGTCGAATATCGATGAGATCGGCGCGTCACGGTGCGGCATTTCCCCTGGGGTGGAGGCATGGAACAAAAGCCTCCGTATTCGTCCCGCTGATAGGGCCCCGCGGGTCTCTTCAAGCTGTTGGTCCATCATCAGTAATTCGTTTGTATCTAACGCTCTAGTTCCCCATAAGAAGTGTGTATTAGTTCCCCGTCCCTGTCACGCTCTGAATATCGTTCACGTCTTCCATCCGCCTGAGCTTATTACTCGTTTCAGACATATTTAACTAGAACGGTTGCGAAACTATGTGGTCAGTTCTATCTTTACTAACATTATTTTAATGAATCTTCTTCTTCCTCTTTCATTCAGGCGCTTGAATATCAGAGATCGTGTGCACTTGGTTGTGTGTAGGATTTGTCCGATAACCTGTATTATGGTGGTGACTATATTATTGTGTGTATTTGTAATTGAGGCTAAGATTGGGTACGAAGGAGCTGTAACGTTAAGTTAGTAACCATTCCGGCATTTATCTAGAAAATAAGTGGAAAAGCACGGAATACCAGACTACTTCTAGGATGGCTGAGGTGGGAATAAAACCCAAATTTTCTCCGTTTTGCCTCACCAGGCTGAGAGTTTGCTGGCATTTGAGGGTGTTTAAATCCAGGAACCCATGTTAGTTAATATATTAGTTTGTTAATAATTCCCATCTCGGAAAAAAATTCGACGTCTCGAAATCAAGCAGGTACAAGTGATGTTAAAAGCCATAGCGTTAAGTTATTAATGATATATTATTATTATTATTATTATTATTATTATTATTATTATGGCCGATAACCTAGATGTTAGAACAACTTGTCATCATCATCATATTGTTATTATTGGTACTATTGTTTTAATATTATCATCAGATAAAACAGAATGAATCTTCACCGCACTAGGCCTATATCTCAAATATATTGGAGTATTGGAAGCCATTTTTAGACTATTTTAATCATATGAAAAAATAGGCTTATGAGATGACCTTTTGTTTGTGCATGCGTGTGCGCGTGTGTGTGTGTGATCTGTGTGTAAGTGTGTTCCCGCCCCTAATAAAATCTAAACGGCTAAAGCGATTTCAAAAAGAAGAAAAAGGGCATGTTACTTTTCATTTCGACCCCGAACATGCCCTTCAATTAAATACGTTTTACCAATCCAACATGGCGGCCGCGCGAAATATTTCACCGGTATTCTATATCTCCGAAGCGATTACTGATATCACCCTGATGTTTTTATTGTGACAGAGAATACTAAAGTAAATTCAGCTATGTGACTTTTAAAAAACATGTTAAGTACAAAGCCAAAATGGCGGCCAAGCGATGTTAAAATACTTAAGTGGTATTTTCTTGAGTTTTCATCAACCGAGCGCAGTGAAACCTAACACCCTACATGTATATACAAGATTGAATACACTGGCATCTAATTCAATTCAAATTTTCTCATAAAAGCAGGATGGCAGCTGTCCAAAATTTAAAATTAAGTTTTTGTTTGTTGTGTCCTAATCATGAGATCGAAGTAAACGTTCGAACAATGGACCTAAACAACAATCTTCATCTAATGGTACATAACTCTATGGTCTATATACAAACAACCCAACATGGCGTTCAACCGAAATATTCAGATGGTTCTCAATATCTGTGAATCTATTACAGAAATCGAATTGAAATTTAGTATGTTGATAGAGGCTTTTAACGCAAGTTCAGCAATGGGTCTAACAATAAACTGATGATCACAAATGAAAATGGCGGTAAATTTAAATATTAATATGAAATTTTCTCGCGACTTAATTATTCGAACGCAGTGAAAATCGCCATACAAGGCTCAATATATTAGCATCTCATTTAGTTTAATTTCTATGAGAACCTAAAGATTATGGCTCTGCTATTTTTTTATAATCACGTTCATATATTTATCGTGTCCTTTACAAGCGATAGATATGTAGGTAGGTATAATGAACCACGTTTACAATATTCATCTGCTAACGTAATTCTATATCATATATTATAAAACGATACCAAAAAGGAGTCCATACGATATATTTCACCTGTTCTCAATATCTTCGAAACTTCTGTATTCAAGCAATCAAACTGAAATTTTGTATGGTGTTAAGAGGACTGTAAAGTAAGGACAATATGTGACTTTCCAAATTTTGAGATACACAAAAAAAAACTAGCAGCCAAGGGATTATCAATTATTTAAAATAACTTGTCCGGCTATCTAATTACCCGAGTGCAAGCTTAGTGTAGAGACGTCTTATGATCAATTGTTTTCAAAATTTCAAGATGGCATCAGTTTGAAATTTTAAATCCATATATTTTATTTCTCGTATCTTATTCAGGCGATTGAAGAGAAGATGCGTATAATAGGCTATGATAATAATCATTGGGCTATCTAATGGCACTAAATTCTCTAGCTTTCTTTTCGTAATTCATAGAAGCCGTGCAGTTTACTTTTCTAAAATATTAACTCCCGTGGATCGTTACAGAAAGATGGCATCTCACGGGAGATGAAAGCTATATATGAATATATAGGTCGTGAACCAAGAGCTATTTTGTCTATCACATGGATAATCCACTTAATAGTCAGGAGAGTTTCAATTGAAATGACCAAAGGGATGTATTAAAATAGGCTATTTCATTCTTCATGGAGCTACTTCTTGTATCCTGTTCAAGTTATTGAAGTGAAGATTCGTATGATGGGTTATTATAATAATCATTATCTAATTGCACTAAATTCTGTAGCTTACTTTTCGTAAATGATATAAGCCGTGCATTTGACTTTTCTTAAAATAACCTCCCGTGACTCGTTACAGAAAGATACCATCTCGTGGGAGGATTCATAATGAACGATACTGATAGCTATATTCTTGAAAGCTTTCCAGTCGGTCAACACAAATTTTGCCCAATTGCATTAGGCGAGGAACCTTTTCACTTCACGATTTGCCTGATTGGCGGTGAGAATAATTATTGTAGTGATAGAAACCATTTTTATATATTCTAGTATATAATTTGTCAATATAATTGTCCTCGTGGAGACATAAGTCATGTACCAGAAGCTATTTAGTACATCGCATGGAAAATCCTGTCAATAGGCAGAAGAGTTTTAAATGAATAGACCAGCGGGGTAAATGAAAATAAGCCATTTATTTATCCACGGAACTACTCGTAACTTCTGTGGTAGTGTCGGTTTTATTGTTTAAGTGTAGCCGAATAAGTTGCATATAATAATAATAATAATAATAATAATAATAATAATAATAATAATAATAATAATAATAATAATATGTGTAGTAGTATCTTACTATTTTGAAATCCCTTTATACTAATGTAGTTTTAATGACACTAGGGTGCCACAATTTTGCCCAGAAGGCCTCTGTACTGCAGGCTAATCTACTGACAAACATCTGAACTTTTATATACCCCCATCAGACTGGCATTGAACCCATAATCATGGCTACTTCATGAAATCCATAATCACTGAACTGGACAGGATAAGAGAATTAAGGCAATGTCCTCTGCATCTGTGGTCCCAAGAATGAGAGTACTCACATTGATAGAATATGGAGTGAGCCTTTAGCCAAGGCAACGAGTCGCAGATGACTCTATTACCGATGTTGATTGAACTGCGCCGAGCTGAGTTGCGTGCTAGTCCCAGCCTGGGTGTAGAGGAAGCATTACCCCCAGGATAAACAGGCGAGTGGCCAAGTAGTAGTTGGAGAACCTAATGCAACAAGGCCGTTGAGAATGATTTAATGTGTTCAATATATTACACGCACACGGATTTTCTACAAACATCCGCACAAAGGAGCCATAATTGACTGTAAGTTACCCCGTAAATCGGCAGCTTACAGACGGCTTACTAGCAATTCAGTAGAAATTTAATATCAAGTAGGTACAATAAAAACATTTATGAATATAGGTTGTTCGTTCAGATGAATAAAGAGCCAGGGTTCAGGCTTATATTTTACATAATATAGACTGAATAGCCAGAGCTATTTTGGCCACTTGGGTCTCACGTGCACTCATACAGACATGCAACTCTGATATACTGTACGTGGGAGTCATCCTACTTTACTTCAATTTTTGACGTAAGACGCAGCCAATCTTCTGATGAAAGACTGTAAATGACTTCAATCTCCAAGCAAAGGGTCGTCAATTCAAACAGGTTTTAACTAACAACATCATAATAACTTCACATCAGATTGCACATTGTCTTTGAGATAAAAACTGCACTATTTTGTTTCTCTTGAAAACCCATGATTTATGTGACATATTACGTTTTGATACGCAGGTCCTCATAAGTCCCGAACAGGAATTAGCAACGTGAAATTTTGAAACTAAATCGCTCGCAAGTTTGTTGCAAAATATAATACTCGTGTAGTGAAATAAAACTATTAATATTAAAAATTGTTCAAGAAATTGTGTTTATTTCTATTAGCAGGCGACCAACAGCCATTGCAGATCCCTACTACCAGGTAGTATCACAAGTGACTGAGAGGGAACGTTGGGAAGGAACCCACTCAGGTTTGCAGACGTGCATGAATGGAATCATGCCAACGTGGAGAAAGATCTCTTGAAGTCAGGAAATTACATTTCTTCTTAACTTCGTCGATGTGTAAAAGCCAATTCGTATAGTAGTAGTTTTCAAATCGCGTTCAGTGCTGCCGGAGGCCTCTCCCTGGGGCCTTCCAAAGTTATACAGGGCCTTGTGAGACGTATTTCCATAACACTTGTTGAAGTTAAAGAGCGTCACACTTGACTATTACCAGGCTCTAAACCTCGAGAATACTTCCCCTCAAGCGTCACGTGTCAAGCAGGAGTGACCATTTCCCCTTAATGCAGCACTAGGTAGCTTTCCGAAACCAAGGTCTTAGATGATACGGTAGTACTATACCCAGCTCCATAGTAGAGCCAGCTAAAACAAGCTGCATGGTTAGAAGATCTAGAATACCGCAGCTGACATTGACCAACCTTGGCACAGATTTTCCATAGGCCTACTCGTTCTAGGCAAATGCCAGGATGGTATCTTATTTCCAGTCCTAGGATAAACATTCCTATCCTAAACCCAAACACAGTTAATTCTGGTTAAATAGTCCACATCGGATCAAGTATATGGTGGCCCAGCCGATGACCCCATTGTGCAACGTAACCAACATGGATTCATGGGAAGAGTGAACGACCCTCTCACGCATGAGTGTTGTGCTATATTGTGCTGGATCATGCTTTCTTTGGCCCTTCTATGCAGAGTACACTACTGTACAAACGCTAATTTTCTCTGGTCAAAATGGTCTGAAGAAGGGAAGAACATAACCATTATATTTATTGACTGTTTTTCTTGAAGCTTTTACCCTAATGCGTGGCTGCCCCGAATAACTGACAGTCCAATGAAGCAGATTCTATTGCAATAAAAATAGGCGTTTGGCTTATTTATTACAAAGCCCTTCCACTTACAGTGCATGTTGCAGTATTGTTCTGGCTGATGATTCATCAAAGGTAATTATTATTATTATTATTATTATTATTATTATTATTACTACTTAATCATCGTCATTACCTCCCACGTCATGCACAATATGAACCACAAATATTAGGATTGCGCTTACTATGTACAGTAGGCGACGTCTCGATCATCGCCGTATATTTACTTTTATTCATTTCTGTGGGAAAAACAGAGGGGAAACTGTACCGAATTTGAGTTTCTCAGTAAAAGTACAGTATGTCAACTTCCATACCCCTTCGGGGTAAACTTCTGTCTCCGGCGTCTCTTAAAACCGCAGTTGTTAAAAGGGACGCAAAACCAATAACATTATTACTATCAACTTGCATACCGTCAACTTGTATGGCATCTGACAGTGCGGAAAAGATCGAAGGAAAGATGCAGTTTTACATGACATTTTACGTGCGACCCGAACCATCAGACGTTACACTTCAATTTAAAAATCCCACAAGTATAATCCGAGAATCAAGCCAAGGATTCAACCTTTTGTAACTGCACTTATTAGTCAAATATTTCTGGACTATTTTAAATGCAGTGCTACTTTCTACGGCTTGATCTTCAATAATTTTGAACTGTACACTAACATTCTTCTTCAGTATGCTTACGTGTGTGAATTTCATTTAATAAAATTTCAAGAATGAGAAGATAAAATGACATATTGTCTAATAATGTTGTGGACGTTCGCAAAGATACACAAACCACTCCAAATCCAAAACAGCTTGATTGATTGATTGATTGATTTAATGAATGTCTGTTTATTTTAGGATTACATACGTAGGACCAAAAAGTCTCATTTGATGTACATAAAATTCAGCAAGATCAACAAACACTGGATTTAACAAACTATATATGAATGAATACTAAACGTAACCTACGTAAATCCATGATGAAATTGCCACAATCTCGTATTCATCTTTAATTATAATTTATAAAATACACAGGTCTCATTCAAAAATAGATAGGCTAAGAAATATGTGAGGGAGCTAAGCATAAGAATTAATTATCAAAAACTTTCAATACATGTACAGATTATTCACCGAACTAACGCATATACTCAACTCGAAGCGTCTTCACTTCCTCAAGCTATTTTAACGTGACAGCATTTCACTTTGCAGGCCTGTACGCACGGAAATTTGGCTGTTTATAGCAAATTATAAATGATGGATTTGATATAAACATAGGCTATATTAGAATATATTAAAATATTCCCTTACATTACTGAGAACGCGGGAGAAGACGACGCGACGGGAACTCTAGTGTCGCCCTGGCTACATTCCAGGTCTAACGTCTTGAACAGTTTGCCGAGTTGTCAAATAATTTCGAAGAGTTCTGCTCAAATTGTAAATACCGTTGTAAAGCAGAATTAAGTTCTCTGCACCTATCCAATAAACAATGAAATTTCATTTCTATTGTTACGGGCAGATTGTCTTTTCGGGATAGGATGTAGGCTATAGCTTATGAGTTAAATTTGTGGAGAATATATTTAGAAAATTAATTGATTCACGTAATTGATTCCAGGAAGACTTGAAAATGACACTGTCAGGTTTCAACCCCGAATCTCCTGCAATCTGGTTAGGCACGGCTAAACGCTAAGCATACGACTATATTTAATGCAGGTGATTCGTGTTAGAAATCCCGTCTGCGGAAGTTCAACTCAACAGTTATGACCACTTCTCAAAGAAAGGGGGCTGCTATTACTTCCGAATTTTCATTTTTCTCCACTATTTTATATTTTATAATTTTGTTTTGGTTTTCAGATCCACTTACTGACGTGCTTGTTTCTTGATTTATGACATAGGAATACTTACTTCAAATGTGACCTTGAGTAACATGCTAATTCCGAAACGGAACGATGAATTGGAAATGTTAGCACCGCAGCGAATATAAAATGAACGAGTAAATCTGCATTTGAGTTGTGAGAAAAGACGCATGCACACTTTTGAGAGTAGATATTACTATTGATATGTGTAATATTGGAGTCAACCTCTGCGCGGTGGGAGTAGAAAGTCCCAGTAAATTATTTTGAAGAGAGCTAGTCGTTATGTTGTTGCCCTCTAGACAGATGGCATTTGAATCCTGTTGTCCTGCTAATACCGTGTGTCTGTTGCCCGCCCCAGCCGACACAGAGCAGCCATTACTATGTTAATGGCCTGTACGAAGCTCGTGGTCAAAGATTATCCTCGAGCCATAGCTGCGGCAAGGTGGCGACGGCATGAAACCACGAATAAATCAGGATGAATACCGCCTCATGGTCTGTGCATTGCATGCTCCAATGTGCATTCAACTCATATCTCTCGCTTTTAAAATCGTACAAGAGAATGTACGACTATTTCTTATTTACAGCCAAAGCACGTTTAGTAGGCTACACAAACGGGGTCACGCCCTTTAATAAATTACAAGTGACGCACCCATAACCACAAAGAAAGAGAGGAGTAAATCTTATTTTCTATGGGAAGTAGATGGTCAAAAAACGTACCTTGAAATGTAATCATAACTGAGAATATAAGCTAACTGATGGGCATTAGTTATTTGATCACCACAAATCCTGAACGATAATTACCGGTACTGCACTTTGTATAAAGACATCAAGTGGAAGCAAAGCTCTCCGCACGTGTGTTCTAATGCAGTCTGATCGTGGGCGTGGGTGGAGACGATGTCCCCCCTCTCTCGGAGCTGATTATCAAGCATCCTTCATTAATATGCTGTAATGTGTGACACGATCCATTAGAGTTGAAGTGGGCTGGGTGTGCTTCAAGTAACAGAATAAACTGGTTAGTTAGTTTGATTTCCAGTAGCGATTATTTTACTGTGAACCTCCGAGATAAAAGCTGCTTGACATTCGTAAGATTAAAAAACACTGTCATATGTAGCAAATTACGAATACGAAATAGCCTACTACAGTATTGTTCTGAAATATTTTGAATTCACTAAGTGTATTTCCTCAGTTATCACTCAAGTTTTACTACTTTATTTCAACGTATTATGGAAGCCACGTTTACTTCACATGACTGCGAATGTCTGTTTCTTCTATTTATATGATGAAGCAGGTTTAATAAACCCCAAGAAATGGATCTGAGAGTGTCTCGAGTTATATTTTTGTTTTGTTTGGATCATGGAATAAAAAAAAGTTACTGGGTCTGAAAAATGCTAAGATATTCGTAATGTTATTGTGGATTTACTTAGAGCCTATTGACATCATTGGTCATCATCCCCATGTAGCCTACTTAATTATATTTTAAATCTCCATCATTAGCATTGTAATTGTAGTAGTGCGGCAAGGCGGGTGCAGGATTGGGAGTGTGACAGAAATGACAGTAATCGTAGAAATAAAGTCACATTAACTATCCATCATGCAATTTCATTCCATTTTCACCACTCCTTATGGATGCTTAACTTAATTTTTCATCAGTGAAGTGGGTGTATTTTATTGTAACAAGGGAACAATATTTGATAAATAAAGTATATTGAAACTAAAGATCTTCAAGAACAAGAATGAAATGTAATCTGCGATAGTTGTAGTTCAAAATCCACTAAACAGGAATGCAGCAGTATTCCTTGCTGATTTGGAAACATGCTTAGATTTACTGAAAGCTCCTAACTGCTTTATAGTCGGAGATTTCAATACTGATTGACTTAAGCAAACCGTCTGTGACAGAGCGCTCAATCTTCGTAAATCATACAATTCTCCCTGTAGTATTCATGTAAAGTTTCAAAAATAGGTTGGTCGCTAAGTGATCACAATGTACTGGTATTCGATTTGTTCAACTCTAGTAACAAGTTAAAATTAGAACACAGGTAAAAATTAGTGTGTTAGGAAAAGTAAATTACATTAAGTTGTAAAGACTTCTAAGTGTGAGTACAGGCACCGATACCGGACGTCTGCTAAATGACTTACCAGACTTTTTGAAAATAAATAGGAACATTGCTACCGAACAAGGCTTAGCTTATTCTATGGCACCCATGGATAAATGATGAAATATTGCTGCTGATTAGACAGAAATAAATCTTATGGTAAACTCTGAAGAGAAAGTATGTTGATCAGAAAACAGTTGACCAATGTGAGAATTGTTGTAACCTGGTAACAAATATGAATTGAAAATTACACAATGACTAGTATTCAAATTTGATTAGTGAAGAAAGTATTATTGATAAGAAGTGGAAACTTTCAATGGAAATGCAGACAATAAAAAAAAGAAGAGAGCTTAAGTAGGCAAATTCAATTAAAGGTAAATAATATAATTTTCAAATATAATCGGATGCATTTAATAATCAATTTTAAAATATAGGTCATAATTTTGCATCTAAAATTCAAAACCAACCACAAAAGATGGTCACAAGAGTTACAACAAGTCCAACTCTACCCTGCTTAGACCCTACAAATAAAGATGATGTTAACAAGATTATCAGGATTGAAACTAATATGTACACCCCAGTTTGATAGTATTAGTGAAATATTATTTTTAAAATGCACAAGATTGAAACTTCAGCCAGCTGCATCTCTAAAAACTGACGTAGTTCCAAAGAAGCTAAAAAAGGAAAGGTTAGTGCATGCATAGCAACATCCTACACGCCATAGATATATTCAAACGGGGAGATACTGTAGAAGTGTTCCAAGCAACTATTGCCTTGTCTCAATCTTGTCGCCAATAGACTACATTGAAGAACACGTTTTCAGGGCTATATTATTGGCATACTTAAACAATTCTCACTACTTCCATCGCCAATACGGCAATACGGATCCCTGAAAACCAGGAGCGCTATCAACGCAACAGCGAATATGGTAACAAGAGTTGCAAAATGAAATAGATATGAATAAGATTGCTGCAGGAATCTTGTGTACTAATGAAAGCTTCATTGTAAGACAAAGCAATCACTAGGAGTATAAAAACTTCATTTTGCTACTTTTTAATATTATTTTTATGATCTTTTACCGGAAATGACTACAACATTTGAACATTTAGTTATGAGTTTGACATCGTTGCTCTAGGCCTATACTTTATCAGTAGGCTGTATAGGTCATGTACCAAAAGCTATTTAGTCCATCTCCATTTAATAGGTGAACGAGTTTTTAAATGGAAAAGAGATAATCTACTTGTTTTTCACGAATTGTAATGTCCAACTTTGTACCGTTCCCTGGAAAGTATTGAAGTATTTCTGCCCATTGCTTCCTAATTACAGTCACTTGTAATTAGGTTTTAGGTAAGAAATCACAAATATTCATAATGTGCTAAGAAACACAGCACATATCGCACAGTTAACACCTGTCAATAGTAAAAAGCACATGATTCTCTTTTAATGCGTTATTAATTTTGTATCGATACAAAATCTTTTTCAAAAATTTCTCATAGAATCCACAAAGTAGTTTTTCACTGTTTTTCTACGTGTTATGGATTATTGACTTAAGTAATAATGTAGCCTAATTATTTAATAACGCCGAGGAGAAACAAAAAACGTTACTTAGGCTACTGTTTCTACGCGATATTAATTATGTAACATTCGTTATTCCTTCTCCAGCAGTAGCTAACACTTACGTTTTCATGTGTCATGTATTTCCTTTTTGCACCGCTATTGTACGCGTTTACTGATGCTATTGACCTCGTACACATACTGTACACTGAAAATGTGAACGGCAGTGAAATTAATGTCAAGAATGTCTCAGTCTGCTCAAGGTCCCTTGTACATACATAACGTGATCTCCGACTGACAAACCAACATACAATTAACCACTACACATACGTTCTCCAACAAATGATATGATGAAGGATAACACAGATAGTCTGGTGAGATATCCATGACACGTTAGCGATTCACTACTGTAGATACGATGTTTGATAATATCCAGTCTTAGCGGAGAGGTTCCAGATATCAACATTCACCGCTTTCTCTTTCGACACTCATGCAAGATGGGTACTTTTTCAAAGTTCTAAGGCATCCTTAGAATTAATTTCACTTCCGTACATATTCTAATATTTGTCCAGCGACAATGACTGAAGACTAACTTTCTGCCTCGCGGGGCTTTTGTAATCCACGAATGAACACTGTACACGCCCTAAAAATTTTGACATGAACGAGCAAATATGGAAATTATGCAAAAGAGATTTGGATAAAAGCATTGATATGAAATTATCCCGCATGGTTCTGAACATTCTATTAATGATATCGCCAAGCCCACTGCCGTAGGAATAGAATAGTAATGCGCTCATCCTGTCTGTTTCTTTCTGCCTTTTTGTGAAGCAACTGTAGGGAAGCTGCTCATTTCCTGATGTAACTTCGTGCAACGTTTCACTTGCCTTTGCCCTCTTTTTATACAAAGCCCAGAAGCATGTGAACCATATGACTGCAGAGCGCACCGTGCTGTTTGAGGCACTGATAAATCTGTGTCGTTTTAACAAATGTCCAAGGCTGTTGTTTTCCCGATACCTGTAATAATAATAATAATAATAATAATAGTAATACCTCAAGCCAAGTTTCTCCTTCGCATTTTTCCAGAGTTTTGTAACTAAACCATTCACAGAGACAATAACTGGGACGAAGGAAATTTATTTTAAGCCGTTATGTGACAAGTGATAATAATGAAAATATTAATATTAATAATAATAATAATAATAATAATAACAAAAATAACAATAACAATACTAATGTAAATTTGAGAGGCTTAACCATCGTAGTCATTCAGCCCCTTCTACTTGGGTGAATGTAGAAATGTGTCTGGTAACCTGTGTTGTTGTGGTGTATTGTCGTAGTGTATGCATTTAGTAATTCATGTAGGATTAGGAAGAAGGCGACCGTGGCCATATGATAAGAACCATCCCAGCATTATCCTAGAGAAACCAAGGAAATCCACTTCCATGATGGCTGTGATGGGAATCAAACCCACCTATTCTCAGTTCTGCCTCTCGAGGATGAGTAAATCCCGTCCACTATCCTAGCAGTCGTCCGTCCATCATCACAGCAGAGGTCCGTCCAGTGTCCCAGCAGTGGTCCGTCCAGTGTCCCAGCAGTGGTCAGTCATTCCAGCAGTGGTCCATCCACTATCCCAGCAGAAGTCGGTCCATTATCCTAGCAGTTATTCGTCCACTATCCTAGCAGTTATCCGTCCACTATCCTAGCAGTGGTCCGTCCACTATCCTAGCAGTGGTCCGTCCACTATCACAGCAGTGGTCCGTCCACTATCCTAGCAGTGGTCCGTCCACTATCACAGCAGTGGTCCGCCCACTATCACAGCAGTGGTCCGTCCACTATCACAGCAGTGGTCCGTCCACTATCACATCAGTGGTCCACCCACTATCACAGCAGTGGTCCATCCACTATCCCAGCAGTGGTCCGCCCACTATCACAGCAGTGGTCCGTCCACTATCACAGCAGTGGTCCGTCCACTATCCCAGCAGTGGTCCGCCCACTATCACAGCAGTGGTCCGTCCACTATCCTAGCAGTCGTCCGTCCACTATCACAGCAGTGGTCCGCCCACTATCACAGCAGTGGTCCGTCCACTATCACAGTAGTGGTCCGTCCACTATCACATCAGTGGTCCGCCCACTATCACAGCAGTGGTCCGTCCACTATCACATCAGTGGTCCGCCCACTATCACATCAGTGGTCCGCCCACTATCACAGTAGTGGTCCGTCCACTATCACAGTAGTGGTCCGTCCACTATCACATCAGTGGTCCGCCCACTATCACAGCAGTGGTCCGTCCACTATCACATCAGTGGTCCGCCCACTATCACATCAGTGGTCCGCCCACTATCACATCAGTGGTCCGTCCACTATCACAGTAGTGGTCCGTCCACTATCCTAACAGTCGTCCGTCCACTATCACATCAGTGGTCCGCCCACTATCACAGTAGTGGTCCGTCCACTATCACAGCAGTGGTCCGTCCACTATCCTAGCAGTCGTCCGTCCACTATCACATCAGTGGTCCGCCCACTATCACATCAGTGGTCCGCCCACTATCACAGTAGTGGTCCGTCCACTATCACATCAGTGGTCCGCCCACTATCACATCAGTGGTCCGCCCACTATCACATCAGTGGTCCGCCCACTATCACATCAGTGGTCCGTCCACTATCACAGTAGTGGTCCGTCCACTATCCTAACAGTCGTCCGTCCACTATCACATCAGTGGTCCGCCCACTATCACATCAGTGGTCCGTCCACTATCACATCAGTGGTCCGCCCACTATCACATCAGTGGTCCGTCCACTATCACAGTAGTGGTCCGTCCACTATCCTAACAGTCGTCCGTCCACTATCACATCAGTGGTCCGCCCACTATCACATCAGTGGTCCGCCCACTATCACATCAGTGGTCCGCCCACTATCACAGTAGTGGTCCGTCCACTATCCTAGCAGTCGTCCGTCCACTATCACAGCAGTGGTCCGCCCACTATCACATCAGTGGTCCGTCCACTATCACATCAGTGGTCCGCCCACTATCACAGTAGTGGTCCGTCCACTATCACATCAGTGGTCCGCCCACTATCACAGCAGTGGTCCGTCCACTATCACAGCAGTGGTCCGCCCACTATCACAGCAGTGGTCCGCCCACTATCACAGCAGTGGTCCGTCCACTATCCTAGCAGTCGTCCGTCCACTATCACATCAGTGGTCCGCCCACTATCACATCAGTGGTCCGCCCACTATCACAGTAGTGGTCCGTCCACTATCCTAGCAGTCGTCCGTCCACTATCACATCAGTGGTCCGCCCACTATCACATCAGTGGTCCGCCCACTATCACAGCAGTGGTCCGTCCATTATCACATCAGTGGTCCGCCCACTATCACAGTAGTGGTCCGTCCACTATCACAGTAGTGGTCCGTCCACTATCACAGCAGTGGTCCGCCCACTATCACATCAGTGGTCCGCCCACTATCACAGCAGTGGTCCGTCCACTATCCTAGCAGTCGTCCGTCCACTATCACATCAGTGGTCCGCCCACTATCACATCAGTGGTCCGCCCACTATCACAGCAGTGGTCCGTCCACTATCACATCAGTGGTCCGCCCACTATCACAGTAGTGGTCCGTCCACTATCACATCAGTGGTCCGCCCACTATCACAGCAGTGGTCCGTCCACTATCACAGCAGTGGTCCGCCCACTATCACAGCAGTGGTCCGTCCACTATCACATCAGTGGTCCACCCACTATCACAGCAGTGGTCCATCCACTATCCCAGCAGTGGTCCGCCCACTATCACAGCAGTGGTCCGCCCACTATCACAGCAGTGGTCCGTCCACTATCACAGCAGTGGTCCGTCCACTATCCTAGCAGTCGTCCGTCCACTATCACAGCAGGGGTCCGCCCACTATCACAGCAGTGGTCCGTCCACTATCACAGCAGTGGTCCGTGTATCGTCCCAACAGTGGTCCGTCCAGTGGTCCATCCAGTATCTCAGCAGTGGTCCGTGTATCGTCCCAACAGTGGTCCGTCCAGTATCCTAGCAGTGGTCTGTCCAGCAGTTCGGGAATGTTCACCAAGAGCACGCTGAAACGCTTGACTTGGTGCATCGAGGCGAAAGTCCACAAAAGTCACTGCAAAATCCTAGTGGGATCGCTGGATTTTAAAACAGAATATTATTGCTATCTGAGTGTATGAGGTTGTTGGTGTTCAATGTATGCTCACTAATACGGTACGCGGTGACTGATGGAATAGTTCGTGAAGTAATTATTAGCCAATACTGTACCCATCTGGCCTTTCTAAGCTTCCTAATTCATTTCTGTTCGAGAAACACAAATTACCGTTTCAGATAGAATATCGACATTTCAAAATGTAGTGAAATCCAGGTTTACCGCAATTGTAAATCCTACTAGTTTCCTATCCACTTCGTACATAGTCCAAGTTCCCCACAATTATTACTTGTACTGAGATAACCACAGTTGTAGCTGTAAAGAATACAGTGCTACGTTGATCTTAGATGTAACTAGAAGAGTCATTTCAGATCGAAATGGCAGGATGTGAGACGTAAATTACGTTTTCTTTGGTAGGATAATGAAGTATTCAAATTATACGTAAGCGGCAGTCGGCAGTCCCTGTTCCCTGTTTACGGGCATTGGGCACGCGAGAAAGGGCAGGCCCATACACCCGGTCGGATATCCGAACCGGCTCCCGCCTCTATGTCTTTATGTTCCCAACGGTTTTATCTAAATTAGAATCTTGCACTGCTCTTTTCAATACCCACTAAATTTTAAAGATGGATTAAAATTAAAATCTGAATATATATATATATATAAGCTTACATAAATACACACGAATGTGACTGGGTTTTATATTTATAACCTTAATGGATGGTTGCCTTTTTTTCAGTCACACCAGATGGATTTAGCACATTCACAACGTCATCAAACTTTAACCACTGAACTCTGGGGAAGTCATGTGATCTCCTCAGACTGTCATAGTTCAGTCTTCTATTCAAGACTAAGAATGACAAATAAATCTCATGACGATGACAAATTTACAAATCCCATAAAATAAGCCTTGAATTTAAATGTTCTGCATATTACTCCTCGCAACATCTTGTAATTATGCTTAACAGTGGATATATATCAGATCTTATAACATACATTTTTATGAACTGAGCAATAAATTAATAAAAATAGTTACCTTATAACTACACCTGAGGCAAACAGCCTGAACGTGAGAGAACAAATCATATGGAGAAATGTGTGCCCTATCTGAAGAATTATTAATTTGCAAAATCAATTCGTTTGTTATCTATACAGAAGAGCACAGTAGTGGACATAATGTAAATTTTAATAAACAACCCGCAAGATAACTGAAAGCTAACAGACTTTATATGTTGGGCAATGGTGAAATCTATTCAGTAATACTTTCGTATTGTTATTTCAATGTAGGTATCCCACACGTATTCCGACCTCTGCCAAGAACGAAGGCTGTTTCAGTCAGGGGTTGGCTGCCTAAAGTTGATTCTTGTACCCGTTACGGCAGTCTTCTCAAAGTCTGTACCATTATCAAGGGAACGCCTTATTTTGTATTCTTACAAGGTAGGAGCCAATTCTTCAGCGCTGCCTTCCTAATCTAGTAATAAGATAATGTTTTCATCAAATTGGGTGGGCAATGACACTTGCTAACCTCGAAACAATAACATGGATTCATTTTATACTTTTCTAAACAGGAATTTCATTGAATTGGGCGATCTGGAGATAGACTATTTTACCGAAAATCTTCGTCATAATGGCCTATTACATTTGTATTTGTGTTCACCGATTGAAAGATACTGTACGTCGACTGTGATTGTGGTAGGAAACTGCACATAGCACACTGAGAGAAAAAAAAACACATGATAAATCAGAAGTGGAATGAAAGAAGAAACGCTGAAAATTACACTGTGTGCACCAATGACAGTACATGTGTCCGTGCAAAGCTAACGGAATGTTACACAGGTCTTAATTCCATTTTCTTTAAGTTGTTAAAAAACGTTTTGGATTTTGAATCTAATCTCAGTGTGTTCATTACTTATAATGTTTTGTATATATTTTACTTAGCTGGTTTCAAATGCGTGATTAGGAACCACAATTACTTGTTAGCAGTCATATTCAAAACATATACGTTACTACTATTATATTATACAGTATTATAATTTCTTGTTCCGTATTAAGTTATAACTCTGACAGCCATTCATGAATTCGGTTGCATTTTAGCGACTGGCTGCGTTGTGCAGCGGCAACGTTCTCTCCTGCTGTACCCAAGGTTGCAGGATCGAATCCTGGCGCAGTCAACTGACATTTCAGGGTGCGCAAATGCGAGGGAGCCGTGTCAGTAGATTTACTGGTACGTTAAAGATTCCCTTCGGAGCGAAATACCGGCACCCCGGCGTCTCTAAAAGCCAGAGTAAGTTAGTTAAAAGGGACGTAAAACCAATAACATTATTATTATTATTATTATTATTATTATTATTATTATTATTATTATTATTATTATTATTATTCGAATCCTGGCGCAATCAGTTGGTATTTGAGGGTACTTGTAGGCGAGAGAGCCGTGTCAGTAGAATTACTGGCACGTTAAAGATCTCCTTCGGGGCACAATTCCGGCACACCGGCGTCTCTAAAAGCCGCAGTAGTTAAAAGGGAGGAGGGCGTGGTGGCGCAGCGGTCAAGCTGTATGCCTCTCACCAAGGTGGACCGGGTTCGATTCCCGGTCAATGCATGTGAGGTTTTCGAAGTAAAAAGCCATGTCCTGTGGTTCGAATTCCACGTAAAAAGGAGGTCCCGTGGCTCATGATCTCGTGATTAACGGTCACGTTAAACTACAATCTTGCTTTGCTTTTTAGTTAAAAGGGACGTAAAACCAAAAACATCATTAACTGTATTTAAGCGTTTTAGGAGCCTATTTTGTCATTTAAGAAATTGTTTTTCCACGGAATATAATAAAGCATTCTAGAAGTAACTTAAATAGGCTACTGTATTTAGAATATGAAGACCATGTACAAGCAATAACTCTCCTCCTGGTATGCCCTGCTTAGGAGAAATCAGGCTTAAAATGTGTTGTACATCTCGACGACTGTTTTCAGTGAGTTTTAGTTCTTCCAGTTGTGACGAGAAGCAAAAGAATAATTCAGGTTGCGAATAGCGCCATCTGGCTGATGCCAAAGCTCACGTTCTCTGAAGCCCGAACGACACAATGTACCGTCAACACGGGCCACTGCTTTTACGTGAACAGCACTCTCTACTATAGAATACTCAACGTGCATAATATGGATGGACCCCGCACATGCCAATTTCCGATATGCAGAACACCACATCTGGTTTCCATCCTAAATGTGATTAACATACATGACGTAGCTCTGGCATCTTTGTCTGATTGAAGTGGAACTTGAGCGGTAAGGTGGTGGTTCTAAGGCAAGTCTGAAAGCAGCTTCAAATTTACCTACAATATCTACAACTCGTGGTTTGAATTCTAAGTAAATACAGGTATGTCGGTTCCAATCAGCTTGTATCTTCTTTTTCGCAACTGCACAATAAATCTGACTGCTCATTTGGCTTACAAGGTAAAAGCAATTATGGAATGTTTGTGGATGCAGTGGAATATGTAGCACATTATTTTATGATCAGTGTGTCATTGCCTGCCACATACATTGAAGTATTCCTTGAAGGTTACAAAAACAACAGGTGCATACTTCAATCATCTAACATCTGGCTTGTGGGTCACGAGTTCGTCTTACAAAACAGCAAGCTACCAGAAGTCAGTGTCGTATTCAGGGGAGAACGTCGTGTACATAACAAGCACTTGGCATTAGCTTTAAATGGAATTGTCGAATCAGGACAAAGGACCAATTCGTCCCATGGTGGGCCAGAAGCTTCACGGCCTCTCACCTCAGTGAAGAATCGAGCATTGCGACCAACGTCACATGACAGACTGGTTGTGAGCTTAATGTGACTTGTATCTCGTACATGAGCAACACTCTCCATCCGCGTGAAGTTTACAAATAATGTGATGTAACCTATCCACTACCATCTCAGCTACTTAAGCTAAACAAAGTCCTTTCCTATGTAAATAGTCATGTGGGTGAGTTTCATACCGTTAGAGTTGCAATGCACGACCTAGCCAATTTAGACACATTGAAGATTGTTTATCGCCAGAACCTTCCACATTCATTTCAGGTAATCGCTGGGATCGTGAATGCTCCCAAGTAACAGAGAAGTTTTTCCAATTCCGGACCATAACACAACACTAGTCCACACAGGAAAGAACAGGTACCGTCCCAGCATTTGCCTGGAGATGAATATGAAAAAAACACAAAAAACTAATTCGTGGACGGCTGGCGTGGGGTCCGAAACCACTTGCCTACCGAGTCTGGAGATAGCTTGGCCCTGCGCTGCACCTTAGTGAACGTAGCTACCACAGTCAATAACAGCAACCAGCTTGTATTTTAGCCGAAATGACCAGAGAGCCAAGTTTGAGGCCCAATGACCATGCCCGTAGAAGCGCTGCACCTTAGCTGACGTAGCAACCGCAGTCAGTAACAGCGACCAGGGTGTATGATAGCCTAAATGACCAAAGAGCCAAGTTCGAGGCCCAATGACCATGCACGTTGAAGCGCTGCACCTTAGCCGACGTAGCATCCGCAGTCAGTAACAGCGACTAGCGTGCATTATAGCCTAAGTGTCCAGAGAGCCAAGTTTGAGGCTATACAACCCTGCACATTAAAACACTGCGCTAGCCGCTTGGTACAGCTGAGTTAGAGTAACAGCTAGTCCGTTTAAAAATATCAGGTCGCCACGTAAAGCCTGGTCCACACCGGCAGATTTGTTTGCAGACTGTATGCAAACTGTTTGAAAACTGTATGAAGACTGTATGTATACCATTTTGGAGTCTGGAAACAGTCTGCAAACAGTCTCCACACAAGTCTGCATACAGTCTGCAGACTGTTTAGAAACATTGTACCCGATACAAGTACGGTATGTTACTTGGTTTGCGTCCACACCAGAATTAGACCTCTAGTCCACAGAGTCAGTGCTTCTAGCGGTGCCGAGTGAAGAAGACGTACTTTTGGCTTGTGCGTGTTTTGTATCGCTTAATTATGTGTCTACTCTACCAAGGAAGGGGAGGTGTTGGACACGAAGAGTGCTTGAGGAAGGTACATACTACGGCCGGAACCTACTTTCAGAACTCAGATTTGAAAACGGAGCAGGTTTTCGGAACTTCACTCGAATGACTCCTACAGATTTTGAAATATTGCTCAACAATTCACGAACAATTAACTCGGCAGTATGACTCCATCCGCACTGTGATCCGCTCGAAAGGCAGCTGGCTACTGGATGCGTTTGTGGGTTGTATCCGGTCTCCAGTTTCAAAGCACGTCCACACAGAAAGACTTGAGACTAAATAGGCTACTTGTTTCTTGTATGCGTGTTTTCCACTTGGTCGGAAAACAGAAAACATTGTATCTTACCTCTATAAACACGAGATTTGTTTGTCATTTGTATGTCAATTGTATGCAGACTGTTTGCAAACTGTCTGGCTGCGTGGCTCAGGGGTAACGTTCTCGCTTGCTGAGCCCAAGGTTGCAGGTTCGAAACTTGGCGCAGTCAGCTGGCATTTGAGGGTGCGCAAATGCGAGGGAGCCGTGTCAGTACATTTACTGGCACGTTAAAGATCCCCTTCGGGGCAAAATTCCGGCACCCCGGCGTCTCTAAAAGCCAGGGTAGTTAAAAGGGACGTAAAACCAATAACATTATTATTATTATTGTTTGCAAACTGTATGCAGACTGTTTCCAAACATCACTCGTGTATGATATGTGTCTCCCGATTGTATGTAGATTGTTTTCAAAAAGTCTGCACACATCCCGCATACAAATGAGAAACATTTTGGAAACAGTCTGCATACAATGTTTCTGGAAACAAATCTGCCGGTGTGGACGAGGCTTAACTTACCAACCATTATTAGTCTCCCTTATTAGTCAGCATGAGAGACGTTAAACACGGTCAATACTGATCTCCAGATACTGTAAGGGGCACATTTGGATCTACACTTCACACACGGCCATTAGAATTGTGTAGATTCGGTCAACCAGCCGTGGGGCTCTGAATGAAAACCTCCAAAAATATGTTATTCGTTGCATCAAACACCTTCTGCATACGTGGGGAACAGCTAAAGAAAGTGCTGCTTCAGAGATCACTTCGGCAGAAATATATTCAAGCAGAAAATAAAACAATGGCTACCCTGAACTAATTAGCCGCCGCCAACGCAAAACTACGATGAACACGCAGACAGACGGATTATTTTGTAGTTAATTTGTGCTGTTATTTTTGATTCATTTCAAGGGCTTGGACATCGTGGTCATTTCTTCCATTGTGTACTTGGATGTGTGTGTGTGGAACTTTTGTCTGATAACCTATGGTATTGTCATGGATGTATATGTGTGTGTGTATCTCAGGTGAAGTTTGGGGAGAAGGCGACCGTGGCCTTAAGTTAGGAACCATCCCGGCATTTGGTTGGAGTAGAATTGGGTAACCTCAGAAACTACTTTCAGGATGGCTGAGGTGGGAATCCAACCCACCTCTTCTCTCTTTTGTCGCACGAGGCTGAGTATAGGCTACCCTGTTCCAGCCCTCAGGCCAGAATTAAATTTGTTGGTAGAGCCGAGAATCGATCCCGGGTCTCCGCGGTGACAGCCAACAATGCTAGCCTCTACACCTCGAGATGGATCCATTTAGTGATATACACTAGTGTCCAAAAGTCAAGCATAATCACTAAACGAGGCCATACCACCTGATAGGAATGTCAGACGGATTGCTGAACAAACGGTAGCTGAATCACACACCATATGTCACACAACTTGTCCAAAGAAACAGTGTCAGAGAGGTTCTGATAGCTAAGGTACACCTTTGACAACAACTAACAAAACTTGGCAATGTCTTCCACAACAAAATATGCTGTTATTAGGGTGTATGGTTACCCCTAGCGGCCACACATGCTTCGCAGCGACGTGGCATTCTCTTTATCAGATGGTCCAAGAGCTCTTGTGGCAGTCGATCCCATTCCACCGAAAGGGCAATGCGAAAGTCTTGGAGGGTCCTTGGTGGAGGCTAATGGGATGCAATTCACCTCCCCAATGCATCCCAGACATGTTCTATAGGATTCAGATCCGCAGACCTCGCTGGCCAGTCCATGCGATGAATGTTTTCCCCAGCCAGAAATTAATCCACCAGAGCAGCGCGGTACGGTCGGGCATTATCGTCCATTAAGAGAAAGTCTGGACCAGCTGCACCTCTGAAGAGTCGAACAAGTGGTCTCAGTACCTCATACTCATCCCTGTATCTTCGATCGTTCACAGTGTTCCTTGGACCACCTGTGAAGATGTGCAGGTCTGTACGGCCATTCAACATGATGCCGCCCCACACCATGACGCCACCACAACCATACTGGTCCCGTTGAACGATGTTCCTGTGGTTGTATCAGCTACCCGGTTCTCTCCAGATTAATGTGCGACGTGAATCGTTCTGCAAACTGAAGCGGAATTCATCTGTGAAGACCACATGCTTCCATTCATTCATGGTCCAGTTTCGACGTTCACAGCTCCACAGTAAGTGGGCCCGTCTCTGTGCTTGAGTGAGCGGGACGCACGCCGATGGACGTCTGGCAAACAGCCCTACTGTTCTGATCCTCCGGTACACAGTTTGCCGGGAAACGGCAACCCCTGAGTCGGCTGCAAGCTCCGCCGACAATAATTATTGTCTTGCAGGTGCACTCCGATTTCGTCGAGTGGTTAAGGCCAGATATCGGTCCTGCTGTGGGGTGGTTACTCTTGGTCGACCTGGTACTGGCCAACGACTAACATCTCCTGTGTCTCGAAATTGTCTCCAACGCCTGGAAATGACACTTTGTGGCACATTCATGGATACAGCGACTTCGGTCTGTGTCTGGCCTGCTTCCAGGCGGCCGAGTATTCTACCATGCAAAACGGGGTTAAAATGGCGTCGTTGTGCCAATATGTTGTCACGTTCACCACGAGGCTACACTCCGCACACTATAACAGGGCAAACACGATTGAGGGTACATGGGGCGCAGGAACTGGCTGTGTTTACCTTACGCTTACGCGCCGCTAGTCAAAGCAGGGAATACTCCCGTCCTATACAAAGCGAACACGTAAGGTTGGTAGGTGCATATGTCGTGCGATTTGCGGTCTATTTCCTGTTGCCCTGCTTATTCGTAATGTATGCTTAACTTTTGGTCACTAGTGTACAACAAAACGTTAGGGGGCTCACAAATTATTTTTGGATCACGCATTACATAGAAAGTAATGGAGTGTTCAATAAATCTAAAATTACACTGTTGCAATCGAGGACAAATGAGGAGCCATAAAGTTTGTCGCGTGGTGATAAAATACTGTAGATCTGTTCATTAAAGCAGCAGTGGGGTCCTTCACGAAACAGATTACTCAGTAGCTATTGCGGACATAAACCGAGCTATTCTAATTAAACGCATGGCTCAATCTGACGGCTGAGCATCATCACATAAATAATTTCTCAGCCCAGATATTGAGCGGTTGTGGAAATTACAACATTTGTTAGCATGCACAGCATTAGCCAACAATAATTTAAATACATATCATAAGCTGTTGCAAAATTCCATAGACTATTCCTAATCTATGATAGATAATGTAAAGGATGATTCCAATGTAAGTATGTTATCATACATTAATAAAGTTACCCTAAAAGTTGCGCTCATGCCCAATCAAATATAGTAATAATAATAATAATAATAATAATAATAATAATAGATAATAATAGATAATAGAAGTACTTGATACTTATAAACAAAAACTTGCAGCCCTCTCTAAGCGTCTTAAGAGATACCAGAACACTACCGAACGGAAGAAACAGAACAATGACTTCAAGAGAAATGAGAGAAAGTTCTATGAAGACCTGAAAAAGACACCTCAAGTTCAGAATGATTCTCCAGAAGGACCCAGTGCGGAGAGTGTTACCGACTACTGGTCATCAATATGGTCTAGGCCGGAAGAACACAACAATGAAGCTCCGTGGTTTAAGGAAATAGAGAATGCTACCAGACGAATAAATCAAATGGCACATACAGACGTTGATGTTGAGGAACTACGCCAGGTCACCAGCAGCCTACAGAATTGGAAAGCACCTGGAATTGACCGGATCCATAATTACTACTATAAAAGGCTCACATGTACCCACCGTTTACTGGCTATTCACATACAGTGTTTTCTGGAAAATCCTGCTGCATTTCCAGTTTTCCTAGCCAGAGGGTTAACCTATCTCAAGCCAAAGGACTCTAAAATCACAAATCCATCTAAATATCGCCCCATCACCTGCTTGCCAAACTTTTATAAGATCATTACATCCATTATTGCAAATCGAATTCGTGCGCATTGTGAGGAAAACGCCATTCTCGCAGAGGAGCAAAAGGGTTGTAGAAGGAATTCTCAAGGATGTAAGGAACAGCTCACTATTGATGCCGTGGCATTAGAGCAGGCCTGTCGTAGATCACGAAATCTTTATGCCTGCTTTATTGATTACCAAAAAGCTTTCGATTCCGTGCCTCATACATGGCTTATACAGAGCTTGGAGATTTACAAGGTCAACCCTATTATAGTGAACTTCCTGAAGTGCGCAATGGTTTCATGGAGCACTGCTCTCCAACTTACAGTGGGTGGCACTCGTTTAACATCTTCATTAATACCGATTCGCCGAGGAATTTTTCAAGGAGACTCGCTAAGCCCACTCTGGTTTTGTCTGGCATTGAATCCTCTCTCACAAATCCTGAACAGTAGCAACTACGGATTTAGTATTAAGGGTAATCATGGTGAAGCGTACAAGATGAACCATCTTCTTTACATGGATGACATTAAACTGTATGCATCAACTAAAGTGCACCTACAATATCTCATCTCTATCACTCAGAGCTTTTCTTCAGATATCCACATGCAGTTTGGTTTTGATAAGTGCAGAACACAGACTGTTATTAGAGGCTCGCACTCTGCACAAGGAATACATGTTGGAGAGGGACAAAGAAGTATTCAGCCGTTGGAGGAAGGCGCATTGTACAAATATCTTGGGTTCGCCCAGAGTACCCGTCTCAGACATGGTGATATCAAGAAGAACATAACTGAGCAGTTTACTTCACGACTTCGCAGTGTTCTCTCTTCAAAACTTAGCGCTAAACATATCATTAAGGCAGTTAACACATTTGCAATGCCCGTAGTTACATACTCCTTTGGTATAATCAGGTGGACTCAAACTGAACTGCACGATTTGCAACGAAAAACATCGGTGCTTTTATCACGCCATCATATGCACCACCCGAAATCAGCAACAGAGCGCCTGACTCTACCTCGGTCTGAAGGTGGTAGAGGACTGATAGACATCATGAACCTTCATACAAAACAAGTGACAACTCTGCGTGCATTTTTCCACAACAAAGGAGAAACATCCCCTCTCCATCACACTGTATCTTCAGCTGATGATAATTACACACCGCTCCATCTGTCATCTTTAGATCCACCAGTAAAAGAAATGAAAACTACTGAATACAAGATCGGGAATTGGAAACAGAAGGCGCTTCATGGGAAGTTTCCACATGAGTTGGACCAGCCTCACATCGACAAGTTAGCGTCGCACGCATGGCTGACCCACTCGGTCCTCTTTCCGGAAACAGAGGGATTTGTTGTAGCTATCCAAGACCAAGTTGTTGCTACTCGAAGCTATCGGAAATTTATCATAAAAGATCCAGCAACAGAGAGTGAGAAATGTCGCCGCTGTGGCAAATGTAGTGAGACCATTCAACACGTCATATCAGGTTGTTCCCACCTTGCCAACACTGACTACAAACATCGACACGATCAAGTTGCCAACATTATCCACCAGAAACTGGCATTGAAGTACAAACTTCTTCAAAGCTCCGTTCCCTATTGGAAATACACACCATCTGCAGTACTCGAAAATGCCACACACAAGCTCTATTGGGACAGAGGAGTTGTGACAGATGTCGCAGTCAGTAACAACCGGCCAGATATCATTGTCATCAATAAAGTTCACAAAGAGGCATTACTGATAGATATCGCATGTCCCAACACTCAAAACATCCAAACAACAGCTGCTACTAAAATATCTAAGTACACAGAGCTGGCAATTGAGATAAAGCAGATGTGGAAACTTGATTCGGTGACTACCATCCCAATAATTGTATCGTGCACTGGTGTTATACCGAAAACTCTCCATAGTAGTCTATCAATATTGAATCTGCACCCGCAGATATATATTGAACTTCAGAAGGCAGTTCTGTTAAACACATGCCATATTGTTAGGAAGTTCCTTGGCGACAATGCCCTGGCCGAATACTCAGCAAAGCTCGATGATCCAGATGGGAATTTAGCTCATCCTACAAATGAAGGAGACTCGTGAAGAATGCGGGCACGACATGGATGTGAGGTCTCTGAACAGTGTAATCGTAATTATCTCAGTACAGATGGTTCCTTGCTAAGGCCGAACCAGGCTGTAAAAGAAAATGTAGCCGGTATTTGCCGTGATAATGTTGTCAAACAATAAACTATAATAATAATAATAATAATTACACACGAGAGGTTGCACCGTCGGCAGTTTGCTGCGCTTTTTGAATGTTCTTAATAATATTATGTTGCTTATGCGGTAGAGTTTTGGTCGCCCGTTTCATCTCTTCCAGCAATCTCTCGCACCTGACGTTGGCGATTGTCAGAGTCTGTCCCATTTCCGAGTGGTTTATGAATGCCGCGGCAATTTGCCATCGTACAACTTTTCGTGTAACAAATGTTTGCAACATTCTGCATTTCCAAGATAGTTTGACTCAAGTAAAATACATAGTTTCTTAATGGTTTACATTATTTACTTTAATTGTGAACAAATCTTTCTTTGAAATGCTCACGTTGAGTCAGTTTGCTGACGCGTATTGTACAGTAAAACTCCCGGATAACATGAGATTTTGCAATACATGTGTATTTATTTTCTTACGTTGAGACATTATTTTTACACACTAATTATATTAATACCAGTTGAAAGGTAGTTAAACAGGTTACATTACGTAATTTTGTGAGAGCATTTACTGCAAAAGCAAAATAGCAGGTGTTGAAAATATTAAGCGTGAACAATTTTTCTTCATGCGACCTGTCGTGTTCTAAAACGGGCACGACCTCTGGAGTGTTAATAACGTATCCACATACAGACACAAAAATCTTAGAACCAAAATATGAAAACGGGATGAAAAAATGAGCCACATGAAATCTACCAAAGTATTAAAATAATCACAGATTCCATCAGAAAAGGGAGACAGAAATGTTATGACCAAAGATACTGGATGACAACAGGCTCACAATGATACCTTTAAATCTAGTAGACCTACTATATCTCATAAACCACAACTATTGGCTGGTAGAAAAACACAAGACCTGAAAAAAATTGGTTTAAACGAAGAAATCATTTACAAAAGAACAACATGTTGAACACTAATAACATGGTACACATTTGCTGATAAACCTGCACGGAAGAACACTTGGATACACAGTGGAACGCAAAAGAGAGCATACGTAACGGATCAAGAGTACTGGGAAGAAAAGTGGAAACATTGTGCTGAATAAGTTTCAACGCGCTCCTTAGTCGGTCATAAGGAATCAAAATAATAATAAAAATAATAATAATAATAATAATAATAATAATAATAATAAAACAGAGGGCATAACAACGAAATTAGTGATCGCAAACCATTAGTATTTTACGCACGGAATCTCTCTATATATAAAAATGAAAGTTTGTCTGTTTTTTCTGAATTTCCACGGAAATTAGCGTTATTTGCGCGTTTCAGACTGTTTTATGACGGATGCGCGCAAAAATAAATTTTTGTCTGTCTGTCTGTCTGTCTATCTGTTTGTTTGTCTGTGGATTATTTTGTGTCCTTATAACTTGAGAACGGCTGGGTGGATCAACATAAAAGTTGATACAGATATCCATCAGAAGCACCACACTAATCATTGATGTAACTCTTCTCCGTACCTCTCATAAAAGGGGGCCTACCCCCCTTAAAATACATGCTGCAATAGGCGTAGAAGGACGAGACAAAGCTTATTTTCAACCCCTAGATGTGAGGTACAAAACTCGGGGGCCCTAAACGGATCCCGAAAACCACATTTTTAAGGCCCTAAAACGAACAGTTTTTGAGATATTCCAAGAAAACTAATTACATTCAATAATCTAATGAAAGGATGCAAGCTGGTAACCATGGCAACAAAATCTCAGAGGACCATCTATTTCTGTAAGACGCAATGCAATTCCATTTATTACATTACTGTGAAGTTTGCAAACGGCTATAAGGTTATCACGACCCCAAATTAAGCTGTAAAATTCATCAATACGTAGGCTATAATGCGCTTAAGGGGGTCAAGGGGTACACTAGAACTTTGTCACGCGATTTTCACGTGCGGGTGTGCCTATCCCTATATTGTATTTATTATATTATTATCAGTATTATTATTATTATTAATATTATTATTATATTATGGCATACAACGACGAGACAAAGCTCATTATTAGCCCCTCGGTGGCAGAAACAAAACTTGAGGGTTCCCGAAAACTACATTTTAAGGCTCTAAAACCAACAGTTTCTAAGATATTCCCAGAAAACTAATTTAATTTAATAAACTAATGAAGGAATGCAAGCCGGCAACCATGACAACAGGTTCTCAAGAGAAGACATCCAACTTTCCATCTATTTCTGTAAAAATCAATGCCACTCCACTTATTACATTTCTGTGAACATTTGCAAATGGCTATAAGGTTATCACGGAACCAACTTAGACTGTAAAATTCATCAATGCGCATAAGGGGGTCAAGAGGTACCCTAGAATTTTTTTCACGTTATTTACACGTGTGATACGTCGTACAGAATTATATCTCCGAACAGCAACATTATTTTCAAAATATACTGAATTGAAATAGTATTTTTTGCAGCTATTAGGAATTTGGGCCGTTGGAGGCTAAAAAACCTGAATATTCATGCACCACAAGCCTTTATAATTTGTTAAAGATGCCTTCCTGTGGATGGGGACTTTACACAACTGTGAGGGTCAGTCTTTATGTGAGGTGTATTGCGTTTCGTCTACGAGGTTTTCAATTTTATTTTCACGTCAGGAAGTACACGTTAGGAGAATTTAGATTGAACACATTCTAACTTTTTTTTTTTCGACAAACGGGTTCATCGTAAGGATGATTTTGTTTGAAACTGTGTGGTTTAATATATCCATATTCAGTCATCTGGGTGATATGTTGTAGGTTGGTTGGTTGGTTCCTCAGTTTAGAAGCTGCAACAACGCGTTCACGTAGCCTCGTGTGTGTAGAATCTGTCTGATAACCGGTGTTAATTGTGATGGCTGTATTAGTGTGTGTTATCTGTATTTCAGGTAAGGACTGCAGACGATCAATTTCCAGTAGTTCCTGCTTTTGCTACCAAATGCTACCGTCAACGACACCTAGCTGTGACTTGGCTACTAGATGCCACCGCAACCGGCAAACTTTGGAACTAATAGAGCATTAATCAAATCTAACCTACGAATTTAGCTTCACACAATTGTAGTTAGTGGAAGGTTCTATTACATGCCATACATCTATGACATGGGACCGCCGGCTTTATTTCCCCTCCGAAGTAAGGCATACTTACGGATTTTCGGCCTTTCTGTGTATCTTTATGTACGCCTATAACTCGTGTTCGAATGTTTGGAACATCGTAAAATTAGGTATCCATGAGAGTCAATACACCAATCATTTATAAAACTCTTCACCGTACTTCTCAAAGAAGGATTGGTATAGGAAAAATCTTTTCAAAATACATGCTAAAATAGGCGAAATATAAAAATTATCCTAGAAGGACGACCAAAGCATATGTTGCGCTTCTCAATGTGAGACACAAAATTCGGGAGTCTACTGTATAAAGAGTCTCCGAAAATCACATTTTAAGGCCCTTAAATTAACAGTGTGTGTGATATTCCCAGAAAACTAACTTCGCTCTGATAAACATATGAAGGAATAACAAGCCCCTAACCATTGCAACAGTAGCTCAATTGATAACGTCTGGTTATTAATACCGAAGACCGTTCGAAGAGCGGGTACTTCTGCTAGTTTTATGTATAAACTCAGGTTCGTGACATTTCCGTTTGGACAACACACAGGAATTGTCTCCGCCTCGATTTGCTCCAAAGTTAGTAATAAGGTAGTGACGACCTTCAGGTGAAGTAAAAGAAAATAATAGCACATTGATGTAGAATCCTCAGAACGGCTGAACGAATCGTTAGGTCGTGTTATTAAAAACAACCAGACAAGAGAACTGTCGAACAGTAACTATCAGAATCCGTTGAAGTTATGTGTTGATTTCCGAACATTTCAATAGCCTATATAAACCTCAGAAAAGATCTATTTCAAACCATTCAGAACTAACTTCGAAAACATCAGCCGTACTTGCTGGCATTTGTGTAACACGGCCCAAACACCAGCAAGTAAATCGTGATATAGGCTACTGACATCAGCAATCGTAAATGATAATCCAATTGCGCTTCCCGTTATTGTTCGCCAACATGCGAGCGTATCATTTATTTACCTCCACTACCAACAACAATCGGGACGAAATTTTCATGGAGTATGATAGAGAATAGAGAGTGATAACTAAGTAACTTATCGAGTAGTTGTGTAATACACTTGCTTAACCCAGGTAAAACAGATTCATAAGTGATTCCATTAGAATTAGAAAAGAGTGTATATTTAAATCCTCCGAACTGTTTCGACGACCAAAATACACAGATTCCAACTTCTGTAATCTCAGGGTAGGCTCCGGTCCTAAAGGCCCTGAGTTACATTCTCAGCTCTGACAAGAAATTTAATTGTGAACTAAGGGTTGAAACAGAATCGACTTTAAGAAGCAAAACAGAAGATGATCCTTTTATTTCCACCTCAGCCATCCTAAAGGGGTTTCTAAAGTTTTCCAAGTCTACTCATTGCCATGGCCCCCTCCTTTTGAATCAGAGACTCAATTGCAAATATACACACTACTACAGACACCACAGTACGACAGTTCATCATAAATTATACCGACGCGACGCTTAAATTCACGGGGTGATGGCCACGATGTCCAGGCCATAAATGAATACAACATGAAGGTTTGTCCGATTTTTATTATTGTCCACGGAATTTTTGCGTTATTAACTCATATCAGATGATTTATGACGAATGCGTGCGAAAATAAATGTTTCGTTTGTCTGCTAACTGTCTGTCCGTCTGTCTGTCTGTCTGTCTGTTTGCACGCTTATATCTCGAGAATGGCTGCGTGGATCAACGTATAATATGGTACGAGTACAGCCATGGCACCAATCATGTATATAACATTTCACCGTACCTCTCATAAAAGGGTGCCAGGGGGGGAACCCCCCTACAAAATACATGCTAAAATAGGTGAAATATCAACCTTATCATAGAAGGACGAGACAAAGCTCATCTTGAGCCCCTCAATGTCAGAGAAAAATATTCAAAAGCCCCATGCTTGAAGTTTACAAACCAACAATAAAAGTCGGGAAAGAAAATGTTGCAGAGGTCTTTCCCAAGGTTCACAGAACACCCAGAATCATTTCACAATCGGCTTGTATATATTTTTTGCTAATATGCCGTATTTCTCGCTATATTTAGGAAAGGTCTTTCCCCAAAAGCACTTACGAATAAATGACAGCAGAATGGGTATGAAGTGATACAATATTTATGAAAAGGTTTGATTGCTGTAATTGGCCAGCTGCGTGGCAAAATTCGTAAGGCTCTCACGTAGGCCTACTGCGCTCAAGGTTGTGGAATTGAATCTGCAGCACAGTCGTTTGTTATCTGAGAGACCCATGTTAGTAGATTTACTGGAGGAATGTTAAACCTAAACTATCATCATCATCATCATCATATTCTGCAACACATTATCTTCTTCCTCTTCTATAATCCAACATCTGAACAAAGGAGCAGGTTCTACTGCTTCACATGAAAGTATGCTAGCGCTGAGCTATTATTACACAGCTCAATGCTGGGTTCTCCAGCTCAGCTGCCCTCTGGCTGACTCGGAGCTCACCAGCTAGGAAGGAGCCGAATGTGTGACAGATTGTTTGGGAAGGTGACACAAGCTATCAGCTATGAGTAGGTGGGGACTACCCAGAGTTCAGTACTGAACTCACACAGAGCGCTCCCGCTTGATGGGCATGCTTTTAAACACTTGCGTATGGGCGCTTCCTACTACTAACTAGAAGATGCGAAGATCACACCCCTCGTCACAATAAAAGTAATCACTGCTGATCCCCAGGAAGATTCACCATGAAAATGGAAACACGTTATGGTACAAATCTATCCACCTATATTTGAAGTATTCTCTTTTTGTATAAATTTCATTTGACGTTTACTTAACAAACATGAGAGGCAACTCTCGCCATACTCTCTGCATGCGATACATTAGTCGCCTGGTTCTGCATATCAGCCTAATCACTGCTATGCGGGAGCAGATAAACTTAAAAATACAAAAAAAACCATCACTACTGCACGATATCTTACAGCCAATGGAATCGCAATATTGTTAATCCAGGTAGCCTACACTTCTGAGTTGTCACGCTGCTATTATTTGAATCGATTATTTCCTCACCTACAGGGTTGGGGGAGAGCAGCTCAGTAGGCGTAATCCACTGAAGAAACCCTTCCAATACCGTGAGTAAACCGAAACGTAATTCGATACTTAACATTCACTCTCTCTGTTTATTTCCTTGACATCGTACTGTTCCCCTTATAGCCTACATTGTTTCCAAATTTACAACGTTGCTACCGATGTTATAATCTACGTCGAATTATTTTACTTGATGGATAGTTCCCTATCGTATCTATATAAAACCACCCTCAAATTAACCTCCTTTGGTGACTTACTTTGCTAAATCTTCTAGAAGCACTCTTCATTTTCTCATAAAAGACGCTCTCTCTTCAGATGCCTTCATCGATGGAAAAGGATAGTATCATGTGAATAAGTGGCTTCCATATATTGACCATATTACCTATTACCGTCTCTCATGCCCTACGTAGGAACTGAAATTACCCATCAACGCTACACTATTTTTGCCGTTAACTCTCACCACCACTTAATTCAGTACCTCCAAAAGCTTTTCTATTTCGTCCTGGCTATTCACTTACATGGCTAATACATCAAAGTGACCTTGCTTTTAATTTCATAATTTGCAAAATCTCTATATAGAGAATTCCTTCGATTACTTATCCAACAACTATTATTTTGCAGACAAACAGCCCTACTGCACCTTACTTGGTATTCCACCCGACAGACATACACACCTTACTCTATCAAGAAGAGTATAACTTAAAATGAGCAATTATTGAATATTAACCTTGATTTAAAGCCTAAAAACAGACCCTAGTTCGAAATTTATAGGCTGAAATGTTTCCTATCTACCGCGGTAGATAAATGTGTTCAACATTCAGTAATTTAGCTGGGAGATGACGCTCTCTCAATATTTTATATACAGGTTAGAAGATTCCTATGATATTCTTCATGGCATACAGTAGTACAATCAATTATAGAACAATGTTGGACAATTCGCTGTGGTGAAGCACTGATAAGTAGTAAATAATAGTGTATCCCACGGTTTTGCAATAATTTGCTGCACTGACGTCTCAGGTAAAGAGGCGCATGACTGTACTAGTAGATAGTGAATATGTATCTGGAAAAAAAAATGGCATCTGGGTTTTCGTCACAAGTACACCCGCATAGTCGTAAATTAATGCGGAGATATTAGGAAATTTTGCCACAGAACATCTTCAGACGTTGTGAACAGGCACGTGACGGGAAAACACATTGGTGGTAATACACGGAAGTAGGAAGTTGACCAGTGACATTATTTTGAAAATATTGTCGGTGTCTTATTGTTTAATTTATATCTGAGTAGCCATGAAATACAAATGTGCGGGCTGCAAGAAAGTCTCCCTGGCTTGCCGGCCACTCGCTTTCGAGCTTCCAAAGTGGCTGGCAGTGTTGCCGTTGACAGATTAGGAACGTAATTATTTCCTTGAAATCACTGAACGTTACAGCCATTTAGCCTATAGAATGCGGGCAGACACGTGGTCAGTGCGTCGGGTTCCCTCGGCCATTAATCTTGGTTGTCCTGACCGGGGCGCTGCCTCACGGTCAGACAGCTAAATTTTCCCCACGTGGCTAAGTGCACCCCGTTCCAGCCCTCAAGTCAGTTCCAAAACTCCCTGATGGAGCCGAGAATCGAACCCGAGGCCTCCGGGTGAGACGCAGGTGTGCTACCCCAACACCATAGGGTCGGCTTATACACAATACTTGGAACTAGAGGTCTGTGCGCAAAATCTCGCATAAACCAATCGCCCAGCTTTACTGTTATGCGGGCTTCTTGTTTGTTTGTTTGTTTGTTTGTTTGTTTAAACAAATTGTCTATAATTTTGCGATCAGAGTGCAATTCGTCACTGCTGCGGGCAATTCTCTTTATTTTGAGGCTGGCTGCGTGGTTCAGAGGTACGGTAACGTTGTCGCCTGCTGTTCCCAAGGTTGCAGGATTTAATCCTGGCGCAGTCAGCTAACATTTCGGGGTGGGCAAATGCGAGGGAGCAGTGTCTGTAGATTTACTGGTACCTTCAAGATCCTCTTCAGGCACTCCGGCGTCTCTAAAAGCCAGAGCAGATAAAGGGACGTAAACCCAATACCATTTATCTTTCGTTTGAGTTTCGAATGGCCGATGGGTTACTTGTGAACGCGCCATTGGTATAGACCACCCGCTCGGCTTTACTGTTATGCGGACTCAACGCGACAGAGTTCTGACAGGGGTTAACGCCTTCTTTGTGTGCTTAAACGCACTTTCTAAACAAACAACAATAGGCTATTTCCGTTGTCTTTTCAAAAAATGCAAGATTGTTCCTGTACTACTGAGACGATTAGGAAGATTTTGGCACAAGTCACACCTTCGAGCTGACTCTGGTTTAAGAGCTTGAGTTTTGTGAAACATACACCTTAGCGTTTTATATACCAGGTGAATCAGCTGCCCCAAATTATATTGTTTTATGCAGCCCAACTAGCGTTGTTATCAGGAAGGTCGATATTTCTCTGCTTGCATTGTGTATGGTAATAATCAATGTGACTACAGACGTATACCTATTGAATCCAACTTCAAGATAAATATATACGCAATATTCCTCAGACGAAGATCATCAGCTTCGTCCATAGCATATACAGTATAACATTTTCAATTAAGCAAGGAATAAATACAATAAATTTTCCTAACCATGCTCCCATCAGCAAGAGCCTTATTTCACCTTGAGAAATACCATCCCAAGACATATTTTAATTGTTTTAAATCTATTCATAAAATAATTTTTACCATCACCAGATATTTTGGCACACGTATTTTTCAGAAAATTATTTTATAATACAGTATCATCAATTTAAAGCACACATTGTCACAGATCTGTGTTTTTGAATACTTTTAATTAAAAATTGTTATCAAGGAAAGAGAAAACCCAAGGTGAATAATGATCAACGTTGCTCCTAATTCAATTAGTTTTAATTTATTTAGAAGAAAATTACTGATGATGGCCACAATGTGGCCGAAACTGGTGTAATATATTCTATTTTATTATTTATTGACTAAGGTGCATTAAATGTAATAATTACTTACGGTGTTTTACTTTTAATACATGACGCGCAGGTTGCTCACGGGCGTCAACTAGAAAGACCTGCACTCGGCCTCTCAGGAAGCCAAACGAAAAAAATAACTTCTAAAACGAACGAAAAATAAGAGCTCAGTATCGTTTGCAGGACGGAGCCTCCGTGGCTTAGGCGGCAGCATGCCAGCCTCTCACCGTTGGGTCCGTGGTCAAATACCGGTCATTCCATGTGAGATTTGTGCTGGACAAAACGAAGGCAGACAGGTTTTTCTCCGGGTACTCTGGTTTTCCCCGTCACCAGTTTCATTCCAACACTCTCCACTATCATTTCATTTCATCTGTCATTCATTTAATCACTGCCCCAGAGGTGTGCGACAGGCTTCGGCAGCCGGCACAGTTCCTATCCTCGCCGCTAGATGGGGGCTTCATTCATTTCATTCCCTGGCCCAGTCGGTCGACTGGAAGCAGGATGTGGATTTTCATTCATTTCATGGTTTGCGGGATATGCTTGCACGGCATTAGTACCATACGGTATGCAAGGAGAAAAATATCGACCTTCCTGACAACACCGTTGGTTGGGCTGCATAAAACAATATTACTAGGGGCAGCTGATTCACCTGGTATAGATAGAGCTTAACCTATCCACAGCACTTCATCTGGCGAGATAATGAAAGTGATAAAGGAAACAGTGGTAAGCAGTTTTAAATGAGGAGCGCGGTTTCATTCCGGGATACACCGCCCCATCAATTCCTTCTAAAGCACGCAATCGTAGGTCTCGGAGGCCGATCATAAAACAAGCCTTCGCGGAGTGCGGGTGATCTGTGGCAGCGAGCTATCTCATCAGGGCTTAAGTACTGTGGCATGGCAGGGTACACATGGAAGAATCCATCCCAGTGTAATTAGGTCCCAAACATCACCTGACTGTCGTAAAAGAACACAACTCTAGAAGCAATTTGTGGGACATTTTCTTCCCCCACACAGTAATACAACGTGCTAAAACTCTGACTGTCGTCAAGGGAGAGAAACTTGTTAACAATTCTGTGGGTCCTGCAGTAATATGCTACTTTCTCAAAGACATTTACAACAATGTTAAATGAAGATTTCAACTACGGTTGTTGTTGTCGTTGTTCCATGGAGGGGCTTGGATATCGTGGTCATCAGCTTCGTGCATTTAGGTGTTTGTGTGTGTGTGTGTGTGTGTGTGTGTGTGTGTGTAGAACCTGGCTGATATCATTATTGATTTGAGGGACGTAACATCTAAGTCTTCTGCAACTTGTCTGATAACTTGAGTTTATGTGGTGTCTGTCGTAGAGAGTGTATAGGTCTATTTGGGATTGAGGCTAAGACTGAAAATGAGGAGGCCGGTGGTGCTCTAGATTATGAACAATCCCGGCCTTTTTCTGGAATGGGAACCTAACTTCTCTCGTGTATGCTTCAGGACACTGATTTTACCCCGTTCTAAAACTCAGACAACAATTGAATTTCTCAGCAGAGCCAAGAATAGAACCCAGGATGATTCCTAAGTAAACCTTACTCAAAAGTTACCGTAAATGTTGAGATTTTACCAATCAGATGTCCTGATAGAAATAATAATAATAATTATAATAATAATAATAATAATAATAATAATAATAATAATGGCTAACGTCGGACTCAAGAAGACGTGGCATCCAACCCCACCATCGGCAATCCTTGAAAAGATCTACCATAATTTCCCATTATTGACTCGAAGCATATACCGTGACACTATCATCTATTAGGACACGGCTGCATCCTCACAATTCCTTGTCCAGTTCCATTCTTCTTCATTAATATCACATCCCATGAACTCCTCTGTTGCAGTTGGTGTCAGGAAGGGCATCTGGACGCTATAATCTTATAATTTTAATAATGATGATGATGATGATGATGATGATGATGATCGTGTGGCCTCCGGAGAGGCCGAGTGCAGGTCTTTCTAGTTGACGCCCGTGGGCGACCTGCGCGTCGTAATGAGGATGAAGTGATGATGAAGACGGTACATACATTGCGTAAGAGTCGAAATTTGAGCCTGACTGCTGTTCGGACAGGCGTGTCTCAGATAGAGAGGCGATGTGCGTGTTCCAGAAGGCAACATAAGCAACATGAATGCTGTATGCCCTGATGACACCTGCAGTCACACTTTGCAGCACAATCACTTCATGTGTTAACTCAATATTGTTGCATTAAACATCATCAATGAGTTAAATGTAATGATTTTAGTGTATAAGCCATTCCTTTGCTGTTCCTTCTCGTTGGCGATACTGCTTGAAGCACAAGTAGCAAATTACACGTGGTGTAAATCACAAAGACCGTACCTTCCACTGGTTGTAAATGTGAGTAGCTAAAATGATGAACGACTTCACACAGCAGAATTCATGCACTAACCGGTTAAACATCAGGTTCACGTTACACAATCGGATGGTAGAATCCTCCACAGGTTGTCACTACAACAGTTCTTGTTTTAAAATGCCAACTAAACTTCAATACTGTTGTATCCTGTGCACATCTATCAATGCACACAATAACAATGTTATTACTCAATTTGCTAAGGAGATGAAGACTGCCAAAGATCCTGCGATAGATTCATATTAAGATGTTGACGCTTTATTGGTGGCTGGTCACAGGGAGAATGCTTTGAGTTGATCAGATAATTATCCACCGCTTTACCCTCCTCCCCTTCACAGCCCTCTGGAATGAGTCTTCCTCTGGATTCCTATCCTGCTCTCCATTCATTCGCCCTGTGGTAAAGAAGTGAAAGGGGGTGGGATTGCTGACTTTTACACTGCTATATCTGATAGTGTTACTTGTGTATTGTGGTCATTGTGATCAATATGCATCGGACTGATGCATCTAGATCGAATAGATCCATCGACAAATTCACCTAACTTCAACCTGTTGTAGAAGAAAAGAGTATCCAGAAAAAACAAGTAGTTCTGTGAAGAACTAAATAGCCTACTTTCATATATCCTACTTACATTAATTGCCTCTATCAACATTCACATTTTCAGGTTGATTGCTGTAATAGATTCGTAGCAATTGAGAACCGTCTAAATATTTCGGATGGTCACTATGTTGGATTTTTTAAAATAGGCCTTAGAGTTATGTAGGTCTACTATTACATGAAAATTATTGTGCAGGTGATTTATTCAAACTTCAATCGCATGATTAGGACACAAGAAATAAAAACGAGATTTTAAAATTTCGCTCAGCCGCCATCCCGTGAAGTGAATTAGATGTCAGTGGATTAAAATTCATATAAGCATATAACGTACCACGTTTCACTGCGCTCGGATGGTTAGATCGCGAGAAACGTCCTTTTGAATATTTATATTTCGTGTCACCGCCATGTTTGATTTGTGCTCACCAAGTTATTGAACGTTACATAGGTGAAATTATGTTTATAGCCTCTATACAGATACAGAATTTCAGTTTGATTGCTGTCATAGATTAATAGATATTGTGAACCGTCCAAATATTTCGGATGGTCGTCATGTTGGATTTTAATATATGTAGGCCATAGAGTTATGTACTATTAGATGAGGATTATTGTGTACGTTCATTATTCAAACGTTGATTTCGATCGCATTGGTGTATTCTTTGAATACACGGTACGAGAGATATAATGTCTATTGCTCTTTGCATGTTCATTTCTTCCTTCCTCTTTGCCAAACACCAACAGTGATCATCTGTTTTCTCCTTGTTGGGCATGTCTCTTATGTCTTCATGAGTATGTTTCAGATATATAACTTCTGTGATCCACCTAGCGTCATCTAGTAGCGAACCTCTGAAGCTACTCAATTCCTCATCGTGCAAGATGACTTACTCATCTATTTGGCTACCAGATCTCGTTACCATCGGCAGCTACTTTCTCCTTGAGCAAGAGGACCACGTTTACTTCTTTACTCACCATGCTGGGCTAGTATCATCTATCAACTCCTTGAAGACCAGCTCACCAAGAAATCAATTATGTTTTGCTAAGTTGGCAATGCTTATATGTTCTCCTTTTGTCTCCTACCCCCCTCTCTTTCCCCCTTTTCTTGGACCCTCCGTGCTCCGCTGAGCTGCTCTCACTTCTCCGTCTGCAGTTGACTCGATCAGTCAAAGCTCCTCTCGAGCTAGCCTCAAACTAAGAGGCACACACTCTCCTACGCCATGTTGGCTAGATAGTCTTCCTAAGGAACTCCGACTTCAACATGAAATCGAGATAAGTACCATTTTTAAAAAGTTTTAACCTCATCTTCATGGTTTTAACTTCCAAGTGATTTTAATTATAATTTATAGGCAGTGTGAAACTATTTACTTCGGGGCAATAATCACTCTTCGTGGGATTTGCAATGTTGAGCTGTTTCTTGTATAAGCCAACCTTACTAAAAAGAGCTTTTCTTAAGCTTTAAACGAGAAACCCTCTCGCTACGTGGGATATTATCTAATACCCGCTGTCTATAATTACAAAGTTATTTCCGCCGTTGGATTTTCTCAACCCCATTTTTCTGCTAAGATTGTTCTGGAACTTTCCAGATTCGGTACTTAATCTACGAGTCCTGCCGTCATGTAGTTTTCATGTACTGGGGAGAATTCTGTTCAAAACTAAATTACTACAATAGTGAATTTTCGTCCACCGCTGGAACATTTTATGGCGCATTTAATTGTAAATCACAACTGTTTCAAGAAATAGACTTTCACCTACCTAGTGCAATCAGTTATCTCCATAATTGCAATAACTTTTTTTCTCATAAACTTCAGTGTTTCTCTAGTGAACTTTGCATCCATCTTTACAGACTATAGTGATAATCAGTGCTTGCTCCACTTTTCTACCGCGTCGCGATCGTCCGGTTATATTAAATACGGCCATGAACATTGATCCTATATCCCAATGATCTTTCCTTAACCTTCTACTAACAACCCTTATTTATAAAATTGTAACTTTCTATAAGGTGTTACTCACAAAGTGCCCTTCCAACTTTGCTAGTTTAACAATAATTAAATTCTGCATAATTTCTTGTGTGATACAAGTTTTAAATTTACATTGTTCCTCCCTTCAAAAGCAGGGAAAACAATTCTCTCAACTCTTGAGTGAGTTATTTTTTGGTCTCGCTAAATGAAAACTGCCTCATTTGACTGGCGAGTCTTATTCAAAGTATAAGAGGTCTAGAACCTTCCTTCTGATTAACTTTTCAGGTTCACAGTAAGTGACCTGCTCTCCTTGTATAAATTTCACAAAGTAATTCTGTATAAATATAAGAAGTTGTAGGAACTTCCTTTTTATTCTTTATGTTTTCCATTTTGTTATCTTCGAAGTTGTTATTCTCGTTAGAATGTTCTTTCAGAGGTTGCATATAGTACACTGCTTGTACTCCTGTAAATGTTAAAACTTTAATTATTCCATTTTGCCTATTTATGAAATCTTACCAAGATTTTAATACACGGTTTAAAAAACCTTAAAAATTGTCAATTGCCTGGAGCAACTGTTTAATGTGGAGAGGTCTGCGACCCTATTTGTTAAAAAGTTCAAACGAACTATGTTTATTAAAATTATATTGTATAATTGTTAATTTCATCAAATTTTTTCTAATTGTAAAATAAACAAATCTTTTCCCTTCTCTTTTTCATTTGCGAATATAAAGTTTAGGCAAGATCCTGTCTTCCTTGACTCTCCTCACTCAATGATATCAAAATCATTAATAGAGCTTTCACTATTTGTTGCATTTGAGCAAGAACTCTTAATTTTCACCTTACTAAAGTTCTTCTTAGCGATAATAGCTAATTCTAATTGGCCAGTAAGGCAAGTAAAGTTCGCTAAGCCAACTACCTGCTTGTGGAGACCCTCTCCGAAAACTTATGGTCAGTTTTCTAAAAAATAAGTGTTTCTTTTTGTCTAAACTTTTAGCCGGCTCCTCGCTGAGTAAAAGCTTAGCCATTGTCCAATGCAACCATTGGTTCATTCACCAAGATTACTCAATAAGGCATAATTTTTTATTATATTCCTTCTTAGAGACACTTGGTCGCCCTTACAGGAACTCCATAATTTTGGAAATTGAAAATACCAAGCTTGAGTTAAATCATTGGCATTCTTTGAATCCCTTTGAAAAACCTAATTTCTTTGAGAAGACATACAGTACATTTGTTCCTCTCAGTCTTGCCAGATCATCACCCTTCCCTATAGTACTTTCATTCGTGCTTGGGAGGAAATACACTACAGGTTCTCTCTGGCAAACTGCCCAAGCCTTAGCTGCGGCTCCCGTCAGCCTCGACCAAGCTCGTTCCTATTTTAGGTATCAAGGTGTTAACTTGCGGTGGCAACCACCTTTAAGTGTGTTTAACACTAAACTTCTTACTTTTGTGGGACTCTCCTCCTATTTTTCTATCCTTCTTTTCAAATCCCAAATTTACTTCCTTCTCTTAATCATCTTCCCTTGGTGGGTGGGTTATTCCCTAACCTATAATCTACCCAAAATTTGGTCCCAGAAACCCGGGAGAGCCCATATTTTCTTCTCTCTTTCTAAAAAAGTGTCATTTGACAATACTTTGCATATTTCTAATATCTGTGTTGAATATTTCAGCTATAACCACATCGTGCAAAGCCTGTGAACGAGAAAGAGGCCGCTCCTGTCTCCTATGGTGTGTCCCATTCTTTCTACTCATTCGCTGCTGCCAGCTTGACAGCATTTCCAAGGTTCCACAGTTTCGTGAGTTACATTTTCATTTATCTTCTTTAATATGGCTCCCACTGATAAGGATAAGGATGAAAAACTTACTTCTAAACGAGCATCCTATAAAGGGCAAATTACCCGATTCAGAAGGTACATAAAAGAATTAGATCCCTCAGATGCGCAATTAGATTTGTTGAAACATCGTGTAAAGGATTTTGAACGTTCTTATGAAAACTACTGTAACATTCAAACTGAAATTGAAACTTGTATGCTCAATCAAACAGAAGATCGTGTCGAAGTAGAGAACTTATATTACGAAGGCATAGGTTCTGCTTTCAAAATAATACGCCAACTCGAAGAGGAGCAGAAAAAGGACGCTTCTTTTCTTGGTTCCCTTCACGAACCCCAAACTTCCTTCCGTGAGGGCACTCACAAGCCCAAACCTACTTTACCGAAAATTGATTTACCCCATTTTTCTGGAGATGAATCCACTTGGGATTCTTTCTATGAATTATTTTGCTCCCTTGTTCATGACAATGAAGACATTCAAGTCATTTACAAGTTCCATTACTTGAGATCTATCCTTCGAGGTCAAGCTTTGCAGTTAGTTGAAGCACTTCCTCTGCGTGCCGAAAATTACCCCATTGCCTTTGACTTATTAAAAGAAAGATATGGAAATTCACGTTTACGTATTCAACGCCATATTAAGGCTCTATTTAACCTACCTGCGTCACAGCACAATGACGTCACTAGTTTGCGTACTTTAATTGACACTACCCAACTCCACGTTAAAGCTTTGTCCCAATTAGAGCAGCCTACTGAACATTGGGATACTTTCCTAATACATTTAGTAGTTTCTAAAGTTGATGCTGCTACCCTAAAAGCTTGGGAAATTGAACTTTCTAAGGAAGACGACTACTCTTACGAGCATTTAGTCACTTTCATAAACGCTAGATGCCAACTTTTAACTGCGCTAGCTAATCAGAGCGAACCTTCATCTCCTAGTTCCAAATTCGAATTAATGTCCATCAAACCCAAAAGCGAACGCTCAGCGTCTAATACCCAAAAACCAGGGTCCAACTCATCGAAATTCAAATCAAACATTAGTGGTTACCCAACTAGGTCTAGTGAACGTCGTGTTGCTAGCTCTATTGTTTTAAACACGCAAGGTGAACCTCGCAAAAGTTTAAACGAACCGGTAAAGTGCATACTTTGTAAAGATCCCCATGCCCTATACCTCTGCAAATCCTTTAAAGAAATGTCAGTCGATGACAGACGAAAATTAGTCGCCCAAAACAAACATTGTTTCAACTGCCTAGCGCCTACGCATTCTGCTTCTAACTGTAAGTCCACAAGACTTTGCTACCATTGTGAAAAGGCTCATCATACTCTGCTACATCGTCATGATCAGGCAAGGTCATCGACAGCATCTACTTCGCCGAAAAATGATAGTGTCAACAGTTCTAATGCTTCATCATACATTCAAAATGCTAAGTCTATTCGCAGTGCTCAAGTATTGTTGTCTACTGTCCAAATTGACGTTCAGGATAATTTTGGCAACTGGGTCCGTGCACGCGGTCTTCTAGACTCAGCGGCAACTCATGATTTTGTATCTAATTCTCTGATTAGAAAACTAGGCCTACCCGTAAACCCCACTTCTATCAATGTGTCGGGCATTAACAGCTCAAAATCGCAAGCTTTACAATTTTCAAAACTAACCATAAGAGATACTTGTCATAGAAACAACTTTCTTAAACTTAATTGTCTAATTCTCAATAGCATTGGAGAAGACACTCCTAGTCACTCGGTTGATATTTCGGGGTTAAACATTCCCTCGCATTTAAGGTTAGCCGATCCTTCGTTTAACATACAAAATCCCATTGACATACTCTTTAGTGCCAATGTCTTTTGGAACTGCCTTCGGAAACAGGTTCGCAAGCTATCCTCAAACGTGGTCGCTAGAGACACTAATTTTGGATGGATTGTCACAGGGCAACTTCCCCATTATTCACCCCAACCTGCATCGCAATGTTACTTCTCCAATACTGACCTGGAACAGTTCTGGAGGCTTGAAAATGTCGATTCTCCCAATGTAACCTCTTCAGAAAATGAATTCTGTGAGCAACTTTTTTTAAACACCACCACTCGTTCTACTGATGGCCGGTTCGTCGTTCAAATGCCAAGATTAAATAATCCTCCTAAACTTATCAATTCTCAGCCCAAAGCTCGAAAAGCTCTCTTTGCTATCGAGAGCAAATTCAAAAAGGAACCCCTCGTCAAAAAGCAGTACACTGAGTTTATGGATGAGTATGAAAGCTTAGATCATATGGAGGTTGTTAACAAATCCGATGATGAATTGCACCCCCCAATCGAAACGGTTTATTTAAATCACCATCCCGTGTGGAAAAACCCTCTTGTAAAAGATAAAATCCGAGTTGTTTTCAATGGTTCATCACCCGACGTTAACGGCAACAGCCTTAATGACACTCTTTATTCTGGTCCTGCTATTCAATCAGATTTATCTGCTATACTTTTAAATTTTCGATTATTTCCCATAGCTGTCATAGCCGATATAAAACAGATGTACCGTCAAGTGTTAATTCGACCAGAACAACGAGATCTTCAAAGAATCTTGTGGCGTGATGAAACCAGTAAGCCCATTAAGGTATTTCGCTTGAAAACGGTTACTTATGGCTTAAAACCCTCTGCTTTCCTTGCTATCCGATCCCTACACTTGCTTGCCTCACAAGATGGTCATTTATTTAACCCCAAAGCCTCTGAGGCACTAACTACGTCATTCTATGTTGACGATTATTTGCAATCCTTTCCCTCTTTGGAGGAAGCTTCTTTTGTATCTTTAGAACTTCAAGCATTACTAAGGAATGGAGGTTTCCCACTTCATAAGTGGAACTCCAACTCCCCTGAGTTTCTCGCTCAGTTTCCCATTGAAGACGTAGATCCTTCTTCTGTCGAAATTTGTGGAAACTCCGAATCTATAAAAACTCTAGGAGTTCACTGGTGCACTAGCACTGACACTCTTATCTATAAAGTTACGCTCGCAGAAGAGCTTCCTAATACAAAAAGACAAATCCTCTCTGAAATTGCAAAAATTTTTGATCCGCTTCAATTTCTTGCCCCAGTTATCGTTATAGCCAAACTCTTCATGCAAGAGCTGTGGTCGCTTAAATGTGAATGGGATGACGCTGTCCCTCTTTCTTTTCTGAATCGTTGGCTCTCGTTTCGCAGCAATTTGTTGGACCTTTCCCTTATTGAAATTCCCAGGAATTTAATCAGCTCGCATTCTAATGCATCTTTTTTCCTTCACGTGTTCGCGGACAGTTCCGAAAAAGCTTATGGTTGCTGTGCATATTTAGTTTATCATGATTCACTCTATGGATCTCCAGTTTCTAACCTTGTTTGTGCCAAATCGAAGGTCGCTCCTCTTAAAACTATCACTTTACCTAGGCTTGAACTGTGCACTGCACTAATGGCTGCAGAACTTGTCAAGAAATTACGGGAAGTATTAAAGGTCGAATTTTCGCAAATCTATCTTTGGAGCGATTCTATGATCGCCCTTTCTTGGATCGCCAAAAACCCCTCTCACTGGCAAACTTTTGTCGCAAACAGGGTTTCCAAAATTCAAACTCTTTCTTCTGGATGTCAATGGAGGCATGTTCCCAGTGCGGATAATCCAGCTGATATCATCTCTCGTGGTTGTTTACCCTCTCAATTGGCAGCTTCCCAATTGTACTGGCATGGGCCCTCGTGGCTAATCGACGAATCTTCCTCATGGCCTTCTAAACCCCCTGCTACAAACTCCAACTTGCCTGATGCTAAAGTACCTTTACCCATTGCTTCGTGTCTTATTTCCAACGCATCTCATCCTTTGTTGTCACGCTATTCTTCCTTCCATAAATTACTACGGATTGTTGCCTATCTCCTTAGATGGAAATATCTTGTGGTTGACCAACCTCTTCTCCCTAAACCACACCTTACCAATCATGAATTGAATCTCGCTACCATTAAGATTTTACAACTGACACAGCAAGAAGCCTTTTCTTCTGAGTTGTCTTTGCTTTCTTCTAAAAGAGATCTTCCCAAATCCAGTCGTCTTCGTGCTTTAGCCCCGTTTCTTGATGACCATGGGTTACTTAGGGTAGGTGGAAGGCTCTCGCAATCTTTACTCTCTGAGGACAAAAAGCATCCCGTCATTTTGCCTTCCAAACATCACGTTACTTCTTTAATTATACGTGACTTTCATTATCGTAATCTTCATGTTGGTACACGTACTCTGCTCTGCCTCTTAAGAGAAAAGTACTGGATTATAAATGGAATTCATGAAGTTTCTTCTGTAATTCATAAGTGCATTCCTTGTTTCAAAGCGAAACCTAAAATCAACACTCAATTAATGAGCGATCTGCCCTCTTTTCGTTCTTCTCCAATACGCCCATTTGCTTTAACTGGCGTGGACTATATGGGTCCGTTCCAATATCAACGAAACTCTCCTGAAGCTAAACGCAAATTGTTTGGTAAGCTTTATGTTTCTCTCTTTGTTTGCATGGTTACAGGCGCAATCCACTTGGAACTAGTAACGAATGCTTCTACTTCTTATTTTTTATCAGCTGTCTCTCGTTTCACCGCTAGGCGTGGTGTTCCTTCTGAGATGTTCTCTGATAACGCTTCCACCTTTCAGGGCGCAGCCTCCCTGTGGAAGAAAGCTCTCACTTCCTCTCCTGCCATGGAACAAATCTCTAATTTTTCTTATTCAAAAGGTTTCAAATGGCGCTTTATACCTCCTTACGCTCCGCATCATGGTGGTAGGTGGGAATCTTGCGTAAAGCTCACTAAACGTCATTTGAGAAAAGTCTTAGGTAATCGAATTCTGACTTACGAAGAATTCAATTCTCTGTCTGTTCTGATTGAAGGTGTTGTTAACTCTCGCCCTTTAACTCCACTTTCCAATGACCCTGATGACCTACTTCCACTCACCCCTGGTCACTTCCTTATCGGCACTTCTCTTTCTGCCCCTCCTCCTCTTCCTAATTCTTACAGGGATTCTAATCTACCTATCGCTTGGCGGAAACTTGAAGCCCTCCGTAATTCTTTTTGGAAAAGGTGGAACTTGGAATATTTAACTTCCTTGCAACGGAGGCAGAAGTGGTTTCTTTCCAGTCCTGACATTAAAGTAGGGGACTTGGTCTTGGTTAGGGATATTTCACCCCCCCCCCCCCCCTAGTATGGATTTCTGGTAGGGTGACCGATTGCTACCCTGGAAGAGATGGGAGAGTCAGGGTGGCCAGAATCTTGACTACAAATGGACCGATCACAAGACCACTGTCTTTGATCGCTCCGCTTCCAATAAATGTGTAACTGCTTTCTTGCTCGCTGTTGGTGTTTGTCCCCCCAGTATGGTGTATTCTTTGAATACACGGTACGAGAGATATAATGTCTATTGCTCTTTGCATGTTCATTTCTTCCTTCCTCTTTGCCAAACACCAACAGTGATCATCTGTTTTCTCCTTGTTGGGCATGTCTCTTATGTCTTCATGAGTATGTTTCAGATATATAACTTCTGTGATCCACCTAGCGTCATCTAGTAGCGAACCTCTGAAGCTACTCAATTCCTCATCGTGCAAGATGACTTACTCATCTATTTGGCTACCAGATCTCGTTACCATCGGCAGCTACTTTCTCCTTGAGCAAGAGGACCACGTTTACTTCTTTACTCACCATGCTGCGCTAGTATCATCTATCAACTCCTTGAAGACCAGCTCACCAAGAAATCAATTATGTTTTGCTAAGTTGGCAATGCTTATATGTTCTCCTTTTGTCTCCTACCCCCCTCTCTTTCCCCCTTTTCTTGGACCCTCCGTGCTCCGCTGAGCTGCTCTCACTTCTCCGTCTGCAGTTGACTCGATCAGTCAAAGCTCCTCTCGAGCTAGCCTCAAACTAAGAGGCACACACTCTCCTACGCCATGTTGGCTAGATAGTCTTCCTAAGGAACTCCGACTTCAACATGAAATCGAGATAAGTACCATTTTTAAAAAGTTTTAACCTCATCTTCATGGTTTTAACTTCCAAGTGATTTTAATTATAATTTATAGGCAGTGTGAAACTATTTACTTTGGGGCAATAATCACTCTTCGTGGGATTTGCAATGTTGAGCTGTTTCTTGTATAAGCCAACCTTACTAAAAAGAGCTTTTCTTAAGCTTTAAACGAGAAACCCTCTCGCTACGTGGGATATTATCTAATACCCGCTGTCTATAATTACAAAGTTATTTCCGCCGTTGGATTTTCTCAACCCCATTTTTCTGCTAAGATTGTTCTGGAACTTTCCAGATTCGGTACTTAATCTACGAGTCCTGCCGTCATGTAGTTTTCATGTACTGGGGAGAATTCTGTTCAAAACTAAATTACTACAATAGTGAATTTTCGTCCACCGCTGGAACATTTTATGGCGCATTTAATTGTAAATCACAACTGTTTCAAGAAATAGACTTTCACCTACCTAGTGCAATCAGTTATCTCCATAATTGCAATAACTTTTTTTCTCATAAACTTCAGTGTTTCTCTAGTGAACTTTGCATCCATCTTTACAGACTATAGTGATAATCAGTGCTTGCTCCACTTTTCTACCGCGTCGCGATCGTCCGGTTATATTAAATACGGCCATGAACATTGATCCTATATCCCAATGATCTTTCCTTAACCTTCTACTAACAACCCTTATTTATAAAATTGTAACTTTCTATAAGGTGTTACTCACAAAGTGCCCTTCCAACTTTGCTAGTTTAACAATAATTAAATTCTGCATAATTTCTTGTGTGATACAAGTTTTAAATTTACATTGTTCCTCCCTTCAAAAGCAGGGAAAACAATTCTCTCAACTCTTGAGTGAGTTATTTTTTGGTCTCGCTAAATGAAAACTGCCTCATTTGACTGGCGAGTCTTATTCAAAGTATAAGAGGTCTAGAACCTTCCTTCTGATTAACTTTTCAGGTTCACAGTAAGTGACCTGCTCTCCTTGTATAAATTTCACAAAGTAATTCTGTATAAATATTAGAAGTTGTAGGAACTTCCTTTTTATTCTTTATGTTTTCCATTTTGTTATCTTCGAAGTTGTTATTCTCGTTAGAATGTTCTTTCAGAGGTTGCATATAGTACACTGCTTGTACTCCTGTAAATGTTAAAACTTTAATTATTCCATTTTGCCTATTTATGAAATCTTACCACGATTTTAATACACGGTTTAAAAAACCTTAAAAATTGTCAATTGCCTGGAGCAACTGTTTAATGTGGAGAGGTCTGCGACCCTATTTGTTAAAAAGTTCAAACGAACTATGTTTATTAAAATTATATTGTATAATTGTTAATTTCATCAAATTTTTTCTAATTGTAAAATAAACAAATCTTTTCCCTTCTCTTTTTCATTTGCGAATATAAAGTTTAGGCAAGATCCTGTCTTCCTTGACTCTCCTCACTCAATGATATCAAAATCATTAATAGAGCTTTCACTATTTGTTGCATTTGAGCAAGAACTCTTAATTTTCACCTTACTAAAGTTCTTCTTAGCGATAATAGCTAATTCTAATTGGCCAGTAAGGCAAGTAAAGTTCGCTAAGCCAACTACCTGCTTGTGGAGACCCTCTCCGAAAACTTATGGTCAGTTTTCTAAAAAATAAGTGTTTCTTTTTGTCTAAACTTTTAGCCGGCTCCTCGCTGAGTAAAAGCTTAGCCATTGTCCAATGCAACCATTGGTTCATTCACCAAGATTACCCAATAAGGCATAATTTTTTATTATATTCCTTCTTAGAGACACTTGGTCGCCCTTACAGGAACTCCATAATTTTGGAAATTGAAAATACCAAGCTTGAGTTAAATCATTGGCATTCTTTGAATCCCTTTGAAAAACCTAATTTCTTTGAGAAGACATACAGTACATTTGTTCCTCTCAGTCTTGCCAGATCATCACCCTTCCCTATAGTACTTTCATTCGTGCTTGGGAGGAAATACACTACAGGTTCTCTCTGGCAAACTGCCCAAGCCTTAGCTGCGGCTCCCGTCAGCCTCGACCAAGCTCGTTCCTATTTTAGGTATCAAGGTGTTAACTTGCGGTGGCAACCACCTTTAAGTGTGTTTAACACTAAACTTCTTACTTTTGTGGGACTCTCCTCCTATTTTTCTATCCTTCTTTTCAAATCCCAAATTTACTTCCTTCTCTTAATCATCTTCCCTTGGTGGGTGGGTTATTCCCTAACCTATAATCTACCCACGCATGATTAGAACATAAGAAATAAAAACTTAATTTTGAAAATTCACACAGCCGCCATCTTGAGGTTATGAAAACAATTGAACTAAATTAGATTTCAGTGCATTACATTTGCTGTACCAAGTTTCACTGCGTTCGGATGGTTAAATCGCAAGAAAAAGCTATTTAAATGTTTCAAATTCGCTTGACCGCCATGTTCGTTTTGAAGTTAACAGGTTTTTCAAGTCACATAGGTGGACGTCTATTAGTGCCCTTTATTACTATACAAAATGTCAGGGTGATATAAGTAATAGTTTCGGAGATTTAGAATGACGGTGAACTATTTCGCACAGCCGCCATGTCGGATTGGTGAGACGTAATAAAATTTGAAGGGCACGGTCGGGGTCGGTCGATATAGTACTATGACCTTACCGAGTTTCATTAAAATCGCTTGAGCCATTCAGAAGTTATTAGGAGGGGGACAAACACACACACACACGTTCAAAATGTGGTCTCATAAGCCTTTTTTTTTTCATAAATGAAAATAGGCTAATAAGGGCGGGAAACAAAACTCGGACGTCCAGAAAAGAAACAGAGATCATTTTCAGAAATATTCTAGATTGATAATTATTGTTTCCTATTGAGAACAAGCAACATAAACAGAATACCACTTTACAACTACAACAGGATGGTCACCAGCCTTTGTACTTCTCATGTTGTGGATTGTTGTGCTGTTTGTGTGAAGATGTAATTGATGCATTTATGCTGAATTCAGCTTAAACAAACCATAACCCCTATTGGCGTCTAATTGGCAGGTGAAACGCTAAATGGAATAGGAGACTTCTGCTACTTGGGAAGCAAAATAACCACTGATGGACGAAGCAAAGTAGAGAGATTAAAAAATGACACTTAGCAAATGAAGAGGTATTAAGACTAGTGGGAGAGGAGAGATATCTCTGGTGACTACTAATGAAGAGAGGAGATAGGTTGGTAGTACACATACTAAGACACCCAGGGATAGCAAACTTTGTTATGGAAGAAAGGGTCGAGGACGAGAGCTGTAGGGCTAGACCAAGGTTAGAATATGTTAAACAGATTGCCTCGATTGTACGGTGAGCTAGCTATATAGAGATGAGACGATTAGCTCAGAACATGGACTTGGAAAGCTGCATAAAACCAGTCAAAAGACTGAAGACTCAAACACACACGGAAATTTCTCGCGGTGTTGAATTCATTCAATAATTTGTGAAGCAACCACGACAAGTGGAAGTAGGGAGGCGCAATGCCTAGTGCGACATATGCTGGTGGGATACTAGATCATTGTTGAAGTATTTGTGGTTATCCCTGTAACGTGGGTGGTGCTGGCGTGGCGCTACAGTGGTAACTGTGAAACTGGGTAGTATAGCCTATGGTTCCAACTCACTCTTGCGACAACGCTAAATTTTGCACCAGATTCATTGATAAAGGTTAATTTGAATGATGGATGACATCGAAAAATCGACAGCTAACTGTAACAGTCTGTCTGCATTGAAGGGAGCAAATACCGAGTGTCCGGCTTGGAATGAGTTCCAAATTCCTGCAGATATTGTTAGAGCCGTATCCAGATTAAGAAAATTGAGCGGCATTCATTAATGGGAGTGAAACTACATTATGTATGGGAATGAGAAAGCTTGCCAGAAGCGTCCATTTACCAAATTGCCATCGTCGTGCTTGTTACTACAGTCTCGGGCCCCACTCATCTTTCTCTTCACTAACACATCTCCCTGTATCTGCTATTAAGTAATTTCAATCTAGTTCGCGTGGCTACTGAACACTGCACTGTACTGGCAAATTGAAATCACGTTGATAAATAGACATTCAGAGCTTCGGATAAAATGATGATCAGCGTATACTCGTTTTCCTATCAGCAGGATCGTTATTGTGATCAGTTAAGATGAGATCTAACAGAGTGCCCAAAACAAGTGGCAATACGTATGAGAAAGTTGTTGTTGGTTCATTTATGGGCTTTGCGACATGACGGTCATATGGCCCCATGTAGGGCCTACTTATTTGTGTTTATGGATAACCAGTCTCATTCCAATGTTAAAACTAGTAGGCCTATCTGTATTCGTGATTGGTGTCAGGAAGTAAGTAGGAAGCAGCCGTGGTCATTATTTAGATGTTGCACGAGTGACAAATTCTTGCCGGTTGTAAATACAGTGAGGGCCTTCTCTATACAACGGAACCTCGCAGGCGCCATGTAACGGCCCAGACACTGTGGCTATCCACCTGTCGAGGAAGTCACTAGCGTTAGTAGCAGCATAGCGCCCAACTGGTTCAAGACATTTACACATTTTAACGTATTTAATAATCATCATTACTTAGGCTTACATGAATTTCAGAGCAGTTGCCTGAAATGCTGTCCTTCATTTTCTAAACACACATTGCACCAACGTACGAAGTTTTTGTACACTAGATGTAATTCATCCTCACTGGTATTTTGCATCATGCAGTTATTTTGTTCTGAAGAGCCTGCAGAGTACGCGGATTGTTGCTGTATACCATTTGTTAGAGGATCCCCCACAAGTAAAAATCACGATGCGCTGAAACGTACGAAAACATTTACTGGAAGACTTATTGACAAGATAAGTTTCCACTAGGAAAATTCGATGCATTGTTCCATACCTAACCATGTACACGGGATATGAGATAGGCTATAGCACTTCACCACAAGTCTAAATTATCTCAACTGAGGTATCTTGCCAGCGCCGTATATAATGAATGCTTCCCGACCCGCTCTTGTGTAATGAACAACAACAAATGGTAGTCATCTGGCGCTGACTCATCGCGACCAGTCCGCCTCACTGCCTTTGCGAGGTTCCGTCATTGAAAGAAGGCTCTCATTGTATATGAACTACGAGTTGTCAACAGTGTGGCACAATCTGTTTTCCCGCAGATATAGGAACAGTCTGCACTGTACTGTACTGTACTGTATGTCGATGAATCTATGTAGCACGAGCTTTGCGGTTAGTTAGTTGCGAGTTTCATGTAGGCTATGAGCCATGTTAAGTGAATACTTTTGAGGTGACCTTGCGCTTACCTGAAGGGCAGTGTATTATTGCAGCAGAATTAGTACTAGCCTATTAGTGTACCGTACCGCCTCGTTGCATAGTGGCTAGCATTCTTGGCTGTCGCTGTGGAGGCCCTGGTTCGATTCCCGGTTCTGCCAAGAAATTTAATTTTGGTCCGAGGGCTGGAACAGGGTACACTCAGCCTCGTGAGGCAAAACTCAGAATACAGAACTGAAAATGGTTTTCCGTAGTTTCCCACTTCTACTCCTGGCAAATGCCGGAATGGTACCTAACTGAAGGACACGTTCACTTCCTCCCCAAATCCTACCTCAGTTACAAATGCATACACTAGTAGAGACATCGCAATGACACAGGTTATCAGACTAATTCTACACACACCCAAGTACATGGGGATACATGACCAAGATGTCACAAAGCCCCTAAAGAATCAACAACAATATTATATATCAGCAGGAACGGTAGTGTGAGCAGTTAAGATGAGATCTAACAGAATGACCAAAACAATTATATATTTGTACCAGCAGCAAAATAACGTGCAATTTCCTAGTCTCAATAACGCTTGATGCGGAGTGTACATGCCACACTAGCCCTGACATGCTGGAAGATGTAACTCTCTTCTGAACGACAAAGACTCGTACCATCCTGGCATACCCCTGGATAAAAGGAGACCGCGGAAAATCACTTCTACAGTGGCTAAGGTGGGAATCGAACCCATCACTTCTCAGTTTTGCCTCAAGAGGCTAAGTGTACTCCGTTGCAGACCTCAGAGCAGAATTACATTTCTTGGCAGAGCCAGGAATCGAAGTCGGATTTCCGCGGAGGCTGCAAAGAATGTCTGAGAAATATGAAGCCTCTATGGACATAGTTTTATTAAGTTACATTAATGACCAATCGAGTGCACTTACTCAGGCTCCTTGACTGCTTGTTCAGATATAGTGTTTCAATCCTGACATCCGCAGTAGCCATCCTGAGTTTCCCCACACCCACTCCAGAAAAATGCCAGGATATTACCTTATTTTCCCTTAAGGGGTTCCTACCTCAATCCTTAACCTAAATGAATAGCTATACATAAAAAAGCAGTCACACAATAACACAGGTTATCCGACGAATGCCATACCCGGACAAGCACATGGGGCTGATGACTAAGCAATCCCTCGCCCCTACATCAATTAATACCAACAAACGTATACTCACTGATGGCTACTGACGACCCTGTGGTGTTGGGATAGCACGCCTGCCTCTTACCTGAAGGACCCGGATTGGATTCCCGGCTCCGTCAGAAATATTAAACACTGACGTGAGAGCTGGAACGGGTTTCACTCAGCCTCGTGAGGACAATTGGGCAGCTGGCTGGTTGAACGACACAGTCGGTTAAGCGTTTGCATTCAAATCTCAAATGGAGGGTTGGACCTAGGCTCAGTCCGATGGCATTTAAGGGTGTTTAATCGCGACAACGTCTTGCCATTAGATTAACTGATACGTTAAAGATACGACCTAGAGTAAATTTCCATCGCCATGGAGTCTCTCAAGCCACAGCAGTTAAACCAATAACATTATTAGTGTTATTGTAATTATTATTAATCACCCCGGTGTTGTTGGAAGGCACACGCCTGGATATTGGGATGTCTTGTGTTTACATCCTGAGGGCAGTAACTCTTAGCTATTCTGAACAATGGATTTAGAGCTCATCAAATTATATCAACAATAGGTCCACGGCCGATTTCCTTCCAATATCCCTTCCGAGACCCGTCCTGAAAAGAAACGTACACGGCCAATGGCTGCATTAATAAAATTATTGTATCCCTTCAAAAGCTTTTCCCTAATCCTGCATTGGAACATGAGTACACAGGTTAAATTCAATCACATTATGTAATTCATTAAAACAATAATCATTTCAAAGAGCACAATATACAGTGTGCTGGCTACATCTGACATTATTAAATATAGTGTATACAGATTAAATGTATCTATAATGGGATAATCTTCCCTATCGTGTTTCAAAGGTACATTTCAGCCCAAACAATCACGCAAATGGTGAAAATTCTTCCTAAACCAGCAATCAAATTAATAAACTGAATGAGAGAGGACTAGTGATACACAGCTTGTGAATATTGATGTATATTTCCATTGCATATATTGGAGATTTAATCACCCCCTTAATTTTGATATCACCCCCTTAATTTTGATTCATTATATTTTTCTATTGTTAATATTGTAACACAAAAATCCCAGCAGTGACTTGACTGCACTTCCTAAGAATAGCTTGCTACAGCGGCCATCCTTGGTGTGATATTTCAACTCACTGCTGAAAAATGCTAGAATGGTGCCTTATTTCAAGCGGCTCAACCTTTCAACACGACACACACTAACGCAGTCATCACAGGAACACAGGCTTCCTGGCAAATTCAACACTCACAATGTACAATGCTGATATGTCCCCCAGCCCCTAATTAAAGTAACAGCAACACAGATACGTTTGCTGTGAACATAGTGAATTTCTGAACATCTGCCCTGGAAGCCTTGCTTTCACACTGAAGAGAACTTGAGTTACGTGCCCTTAAGTTCAGCAAACGGGAACTGGAAGGTGAGAAGAAGAGCACACCAAGCGAAGGCAACCTTCTTGTAGCGTTTCTAAGATGATCTATTCATAGGGAGGTACTGTATTCAGTGTTCACACAGTAATATTAACATGGAAAGTGGCAGCTGAAAGAGCCACCGAAAGAATTGTCAAATCATGGGAAACATTGTTGATACCGTATAGAGTTCTCTCTCTCGACTGCATCTGTCAAATCACTTGGCATTTTGAGCAAATTGGCGTGATTCACACATATTTTGAGTCTGTGTAACCCCAGGTACGTCATCAAACCCGATGAGAAGCAACAACACATACAAAACAGCAAAAAGGAGCTTAAAGATAAAGAACATATTTGTTGTATACCAAAACTACTGTTTAACAAATAAAAGAAGCAAAATTGTTTATATAACAATGCAGTTATTAGCTACAAGACATCCCCTTTACGTGAAATGCAGACCAAAGGACGTGATTTTCCAATTTGAGAATCTCACATGTTCTGGCCGTGAACTGAACCCACCTTCGTGAGAAGCGACTACCACTACTATATTCTCTACGAAGATGTTCCGAACTTAATGCATTTTATTTTAGCAGAATACCATTAACTTCCTCACTGTTTATTCTATGCCGTAGGTTTGGTTAGCAGTTCGTGACTGTGTGATGAATGCACGTCAGGGATGATGGGAACAGAACGTGTTCGGGGAAAGATATATAGTGGCTGAGGTGTGCCTGTAACGAGGCACGGCTTATAGGCTATTTCAGCTGGATTTCCATCTGAATGTCCTCCAGTGTGTTACACGACGAAGATATATTTCCCTATCACCTCACCTCATTCCACACACAACCCACATGACTTCTATAATCCAGCCAGACCCAGCTGATAGAACCATTTTAATTGCATGGTCATACCTTAAAATAATTGGACATCTGGCCACCGAGATGTTCTCTACCTGGTACAATCTGACATGAAACCTTTGGTTATTGCTTACACGAAAGTCATTATGGCTGTTTGACAGTTCCTACGTTCAGTTTTTTAGTTTATGTGTGGCTATGGCATTCGATAGGAAGCTGTATTAAGTTCCCTGATATATCGATTGGTCGTTACATTCGTTTTTAATAGCATACTCCTACAATTTCACTGAACATGGTCCTCAATCTTTCCTTAATCCTTGGGTAAAGTGCTTACTGGTAGCTTTTGCAAGTGATGTTTACATTCATCTGCAATTTATCCAAACTTAATTCAAGTAGCCTTATCCAACAATACAAAATTTGATAATGTGCTGGCCTTTCTACCAATTACATTAACTGTCAGGGCTCTAAGTTTTGTCAATAATTGCACATTACATTTTGACCAAATGGACCCAATTTGCGACCCTGTATTACAAATCACTTTCAGCTTTATACTGCATCATACATTTAGTACGACCATATATTTTATTTTCAAAGGTGCAAGTAGGCCTACGGAAATCATCATCCGTAGACAATGCTTCCCTTTCACACGACTGCAGAGCAGGGGCACAGTGATAAACAAAACTCAATGCGCAACTTATAATCAAAGCCATAAGTACAGCACTTATGACATAAGATACTGTATGAATGATAACAATATCATTGCAAGAGAATTGAAGTAGCCAGTGAAGAAAGATGAACTCAATCGCATAGATAACATACTGTAGCCTATGTAATGGAGAATGTTCGAGTACTCGGAGTTGTGTCACACATTACCACTAACGTTGTGCAAATGTTATTGCGATAGTCTTAACTCCACTGAAGATAAACACACGACTACTAAATGCGTACATGAATGTCTGTATGAGAGCCAACAAAAGCATCAGGCAAATTAAACACAACGTTCCAAAAGAGGCTTTGAGCTTTCAGAAACCGGAAAAAATATTGCATGTTGGGTCTAACTGTTTTTAATGTATAATAATAATAAAAAATTACGAGCCTTACAGTAGTCGCATATGATGTGTAACATCTGACATAGAAGAAAACTCACGTGAAATTGTTGATACACCGGTATTTTATAGTATTATTGGCACAAATATGAATCTATTGTAAAAGGGAGTGTTTTACAGATTTTGTAGTTTATAATACGGAACTCATTTTATTAGATGATTTGTAGCTTCCATCAGCACTAGCCTAAATAAAGAATACGATATGGATCAACTAGATTAATAGACACCACACCGCTCATAACCTTAAATTCCTTATAAACAGGTCCTCTTCAATCACAGACAACACGTAATTTCATATGGATTCAGTTAAAATGAGTCATATTGATATGATAAATATCGTTTAAAACGATAATCTGGTAGCAACAATATCTACCCCGCCCGGGATTCGAACCGAAGATCTCTAGATTCACAGTCATACGCACTAACCCCACGGCTATTTCGACTACGCAAATTTCGTGCACAAGATGGTGACTTATTTCCACGTTCCAATAATACTGCATTACGGAATTAAGTTTCATTTATATTTTGCTTGTTTCGATAATGTTCCTGCGTGAAATTGAATAGGCCCTCTTGTGAGTAAAGAGAATGTATTGAGTAATAGTTCATGAAGGCTTGCTCAATTCTCGTGTAACCACAACGATTATATTATATTGATGACTGAATTACAGTTATGTGGGTTAATATTTGAATAGCCATTGTGCAGAAATATAATACCGGCAATGCCGACTACTTACAATGTTTGATATTAAGGCATTTTACCATTTAAATACTGATACGAAGACTTCGAACAATTTCCATGTCATTTGTTTCAAACACTTGACACCTGAGTTCGCATGAGCGATTTCCGTTCAGTATGTCATATACATTCCACATGGCCGAGAGTGGTATCAATTTCCGATACCGCGCGCTGATTGTTTCTCTTACCAGTGCTAGCTGGATTGATCGATCGAGTTGGCAGAGCGTCTTATACGTCCGTTCGATCCACCACTGCCAGCTAGGGCACACTTCCGTTCGATCGATCGAGCGGGCAGTGCATACTTCCGTTTTCCACCACTGCCAGTTAGTACACTTCCGTTCTATCGATCGAGCGGGCAGTGCATACTTCCGTTCGATCCACCACTGCCAGCTCGATCCACTTCCGTCCCCAATTTTCAAAATCACTCCCACAAAACTATCCAGCAACCGAGCGGAAAGATGTTACACATCAATAATAATAATAATAATAATAATAATAATAATAATAATAATAATAGTCGCCTCCGTAGCGTAGCGGTCAGCATGGTTAGCTGCCGCCCCGGAGGTCCTGGGTTCGATTCCCGGCTCTGCCACGAAATTTGAAAAGTGGTATGAGGACTGGAACGGGGTCTACTCAGCCTCGGGTGGTCCAAATGAGTAGAGGGGTTTCGATTCCCACCTCAGCCATCCTCGAAGTGGTTTTCCGTGGTTTCCCACTTCGTCTTCGGGCAAATGCCGGGATGGTACCTACTGTAAGGCCACGGCCGCCTCCTTCCCTCTTCCTAGCCTATCCATCCCAATCTTCCATCCCTTCCCATCCCTCATGAGGCCCCTGTTCGCTTTGCAGGTGAGGCCGCCTGGGCGAAGTGCTGATCACACCTCCCCAGTTGTATCCATCCTGACCAGATGTTCCAAGCTCCAGGACACTGCCCATAGAGGCGGTAGTGGTGAGTTCCCTCGCTGAGTCCGTGGGTTCCACCAACCTAGAGGGTAAATTGACTAAATAAAAAAAAATAAAAAAAATAAAAAGTATTTGTTTGTTTAAATGATGCGACTTTAGCCATGTCGGGGTGATGGAATTTAGCCTACCTAACTGATAGGTAGGGACCTGAAAAAATCACATTTGCGATAAATGCGAATTTTAAAATTTCGTACAGAATCCAAGCCTACGTTAATTTTAATGTAAAAAAAATCCATTTTTACGCGTAAATCAAAGTGCGACAAAATGCGAATTGTGGCCCAAAATGCGAAAATACCAAATAAGTGCGATTTTATAGCGAAATTTATTTGCGAATTTTTTTATTAAACAAAAGAAAATGTTCAGTAGTTGGCCTAATCGCTCGCTAGCGATACCTCATCTCGGACTCGCAGTGTGCAACGCATATTGGTCGATATAACAATCGATTTCTGTATCGATACGAACTTTCGACTATCTATAACTTATTCAGACAGCTGACGAACGAAACTCGTTTGTGTACTTGGCGCATCGCGGAGACTTATCGTATGTCGAACACGTGGACTTCGCTAAACGGAAAATTTTGCGGCTTGCCGCTTGAATAGTAACCTTATTCTTTTGTAACCTTCAAGCACTTCAAGGTTCAAAGTTTTTTTTTTTCTAGAAATGGGACGTACTGCTGTAACTGCTCATGAAAGAGCACAGCAGTACGCTAATCATGGCTTTTATTGTTCCGACTCTGCAACAGTATTTTGCAAATATTGTAACTGCCGTGTTGGGTGGGAGAAGAAGGACAATATTCAGAAACATATTACATCTGTTAAACATGTTGCGAAGCGACGAGAATGCGCAACAGTTTCTGAACCCAAACAAACCTCTGTTATTGAAAGATTACAGGGTGCCAAACGACAGAAGCATGACAAGGACTACTTCGCAAAAAGAACTGTTGAAGTATTTGCTAAAGCAAATATTCCCTTGGAATAGCTTGAAAATGAAACTGTAAGAGCGTGGATTGCTGAATTTTCAAGTCAAGGGGAGCTGCCTAACACGAGAACTCTCCGCGAAAAATATTTGCCTGGTAAGTACGGTTTAAATAAATACATTTGCATTTTGGTTCTCTCTTGCTCATATAACCTATACAAATCAAAGCTAATCCAACTTCTGTAGAGGCTAAGCTTACAGCCAGTGCTTCCATAACCTTTCCAAGACATACCTTAACCTATAAAATTGTGAAGGTAATCCAACTTCATACTATAATACCTAACAGAACCCGTCCATCTATTTTACTATAGGAGAAGCTAATGTGATAATATGTTATTTGGTTTGAGCCATGTCCATCATAGCCTCTAAAAAATGAAATAAAATAAATTTCACTGGATTCCTATGACTAACACAAATCGTCTTTTATTTTCAGAAGTTGCAGCTGATCACAAGAAATCAACAACTGAAGCTCTAGTTGGGAATAAAATTAACATTTTATGTGAAGAAACCACAGACAGAATGGGTCGCGGTGTGTTTTTGTTGTACTGTTCCAAGTGCCAACAGCAATTGAGAAGAAATTATTTGTTGCTGGAGTGAAATACCTCGAATTCGGAAATGCTACAAACTGTTCCCGTGCTGTGTTAGATTCATTGCGTGATCACAGTGTGCAATATGATGACGTGAAAGTATTTCTAAGTGACAGTGCTCCATATATGACTCGTTGTTATGAAACACTGAAGATCATCATTGGGGATCATTTGCTCCATGTGTAGTGTTGGGCACACAAACTTTGCCTTGTTGGTAATTGTTGGACAGCAGCTATGTCCGATTTAAATCAGGTTGTAACAATAGTCAAGCCGGCCTTTCTACACACAAGGAAGCGCAAATATAACTACTTGCACTTTCTGAAGTCAAAAAATGGGGACTTAATGGCAGCAAAACTTTTTCCATCGCCGGTACTTACTCGATGGAACAGCTGGTTTGAAGCTGTTTTTTACTTAGCGAGTTATTTTCATGATGTTGTGAGTTTATTTAAGCTACCTGACATGAAAGATGTTAGTAACAGTGGTGTTACATTTCTGCGAGGCTTGACAGATAGAGATGTAGATAGGATTTATTCTGAAATATTTTTTGTGAAAGAGCATGCTAGTGAACTTGTTGAACTTCTCACTCTGCTTGAGGGGTCCCAGTATCCAACCTCACATTTGCTTTATCCCAAACTTGAAAACTTAGATGCTAATTTTGGTGCAATAATTCAAGGCCATTATTCTGAAGCGACAGATAATGCCTTAGCTAAACTCACAGCCTTAGAATGTGCTACAAGGAAAGATTTGTTTGTAAAAGTAGCCCAGTCTGCTAGAAGCAAGCTTGCTAGATTAAAGGCAAGTGATCCCAATCGCAAAAACTTTGAAGCCATAGCACAGATATTTTATCCTAGGCACGTGGTATTGAACAATGACAAGGAAACCGATATTCAAAAACTTCCGGGCTTTACAAACATTCCATGTCATGAAATAAGGAAGGGCTATGATTCTTTCAAGAAAATTATTGAATCGCAGTTAAAACAAAATGAGGAGTGTGAAGTAGTACGTGCCTTGACTGCTGTTCAATATGAACATGAACATTTTGCCAAGAGGTCTTTAGATCTTTTGTGGACACCAACAAACAATGTGGACAGTGAGCGTGTTTTGTCACACTACAATACAATTGTTACAGACAGAAGGTGTAACTTGAAAGAGTGCAACGCAGAGTTATTTACAATGCTTTCATTTGAACATTAAATTGTATATCTAGTGTCGCCAATAATATAGTCCGCAAAAATCCGGAAAAAATAGATGCTAATTTTCCAACAATAGATGCTATATAGGGAAAAAATAAATGCTAATTTAAAGGAAAATAGATGCTAAAATTTCAGGTCCCTACTGATAGGTGTCTCACATTTATGCGTCCGTAAATGGCAACTAACTTTTCGGGCATTCGATCCAGAAACCTAGAAGACAGTAGGTGAGAACTTTGCCGACTATGGCACACTCCCACAAACTTACATACATATTGTACAGAATATGAGGAACGTGAATTGTATATTATTTAAACATTCCATTGAAATTCCTCGTCTTCACTGTCAGTGGAAGGTGGATAATGGGGCGAGAAGAACATCTGCGAGTGAATTGAAATGGCTGGCTCAACACCTTTGGAGAGAATATGATCTCATTTTCCTCCTCTTCACACCCATAAAGAGAGATGTGAAATGTAATTGTAGTCCGCGTGGTATCCGATACTACACATAATACAATTAACTGCCGAACAGTACATGAATTACACTACAGAGAAATACGGTACGTGAATCTACTACAGTCCGTTGAACCTGTATCATGTAATGAGATGATTGTGCGGGTTTCAGTGATGCACTGCAGGGTTTGAGATATATGGGCTACCTTCTTGAAGCGCACACAAGAATTATAACTGCTGCTAGAGGGCCTGAGCAGAAATCTCGTACGGTATGTGTTTTAAACCACCCACACGGCTTTACTGTTATGCGGGCTGGACGCAACACAGTTCTGACAGGGGCTATCGTCTTGTTTATTTGTTTAAACACACTTATTATCCAAATTGTCGGTATTGATGATATCCGAGTGCAATTCTTCACTGCTGCGGGTAATGCTCTTTCTTTTGAATGGTCATGTGTTACGATTGGTTACTTGTATCAGCCCCATGCTTACAGATCACCCGCTCAGCTTTACTGTTATGCGGGCTGGACGAAACACAGTTCTAGCAGGGACCACCGTCTTGTTTATTTATGTAAACGCACTTTATAAACTGTATATTACTGTATATTTCCGTTGACTTTTCAATAAATGCAGGATTTTCCCTGTACTATTGAGTAGAGCCGGGCAAAAAGCTCTTGAGTTCCGATCGGTCTCGTTGGACGAGAATAAAAAAAAGGAAATGATGGTTCCGGAACTGGTATTACCGATAATGTGGGCTCGATAACGATTATTCTCGACATTATCGCTCGTTCTCGCATGGGCAATATGGCGCTGCCTGAAGGCACTGAGGCTTGTTTGTGTAAGGATTCAATGGAAATTGTTCATTCCGTTGACTGGAGTCTGTGAATTGTAAGAATCCACTCAACTTCAACGATATCATATTAACAGACTACCCAAGGTATATTGAGCATATCATCCTAATAACATATGGAAGGAGATTTTGATCGTCAGTCGGCATTTTTTGGTCATTAAATTTCAGCAAAAGAAAATTCTATTTGACGTGTAGGCTACAGATCTTTTCGTGTAGTGCCACATTCAAGCACTACCGTATGAAACTTTCTCGTAATAAAACCTGAAAATTCATGCACTCGCTATATTACTAAAGCCCCTGTGATGCAACTGTGTTCTGTCGTATGATTTTTGTAGTAAGATACTGGTAAAGTGGTCGTCATAAACAATAAAACGTAACGAAACAAAAATTAAAATTACTGCCCCTACCGAGTATCGAACCCTGACCCTTCTATTCATGAGTCCAGCGCACAACCAATTCAGCCACTGAGACTGTTATAGACTGAGGGAAAATGGTACAAACATACACAGTGAAAACTTTTGCGTTGGATACCTGACTCTCTTTATCTCAAATGCTCCTACCAGTTTGAATAATATTCTCTAGTCGTGGGGCATACGAAAAAATAATGTTCACTTTCAAGAATAAGATTGATTTTATCTTTCGTCATAATGGCTTTGCCATATGCATAAACCACCGCCATTGCAATCGCGTTCCTACGCACGTGCTCACACGTTGCATCATGGGTAGAGAGAGCAAAGATATTACCTTGTGATCGAACGAGACTTTGGAGTATCGGACGAAGTGACATTCCCGCGGTAATGAGTTGTTCTCAGTGCAACTCCCGTCGCACTATTCTCACTCAAACTGTCATATCATTGGCATTTATGGACAAATCAGTGAAGTGTTTGCACTGACATGATTAATACACCGCATGCCACAAACTGGTATTGTTTTCAAGCAAAAAATCAGAGTTTTTAGTAGATGAAATTAGTTGAAACTTTTCAGCGTAATATTTTCCAAGTGTATTTTCACCATCGCAGCCAATTTTTGCACTATAGTTGCCTCTAATAACAACCAGTTACAAGGTGGAGAAGAAGATTGAAAGTATTCTTTAAAGCAAATTGCTAGTCAGTAGGGCTAAAAATTCATGAGTCATACACGAGAGACTTTCTTGTAGCTCTTCTCTGCTACGCCAATTATTTGAGTTTATTTTACTTTAGGGGCTACAACATCGTGATCATTTTTGTGTTCTTGTGTGTCAACTTTGTCTAATAACCTGTGTTATTATGGTGTCTGTAGTAGTGTGTGTATATTTGTAACTGAGGGTAGGAGTGGTAGGGAGGTGGCAGATGCGAACTCAATTCAATGTGATCTTCCTGGGGTGTATCACTTCATACTGCTTTACATTTGTCAAATGTAAGAACGAGGAATGGTTTACACTCCGGAGTTATTACAGAAGGCTTTGACTTTACACGTGCAGTGGCTTGAGTGACACGTGCAGCGGCTTGAGTGACACGTGCAGCGGCGTGAGTGAGTCTGCTTTTTCCTTTAAATAGATACTGTCGATAACGCCGAGAAAAAAAGGAGTTCCGGTATTATCGAGACTCCCACTCAGTACCGGTATTATCGAAACTGAAGATTCTCGTTCAGCGGAGAGACCTGGCCTTGAGTGCGCTTGGTGGGGGGCGATACTAGCCATGCGGAAACTTACGATCCCGATCGGAACTAGAGCAAATTTGCCCGGCTCTACTATTGAGACAATTCGGAAGATTTTGGCACAATCCGCATCTTCTAACTCCCTCTGGTTTATGAGCTTGAGCTTATTGAAACATACACCTTAGCGTTTTATATATGTGATTATGCTATTACTGTAATGTTTTGCGCCTGCCCAAACCCATAATCGTTCACGACATATTCTGAGATGCTACCTTTCTTCAGGTTCCAAGACCCATTCCTCCACGTAAATCCTCAAGACTAGCTGTGGGGCACAGCGGTAACGTTCTCGCCAGCTGAGCCCAAGATAGCGGGATCGATTCCCGGCGCAATCAGATGGCATTTGAGGGTACTTGAATGCGAGAGTGCCGTGTCAGTTAAATTACTGGCACATAAAGATCCCCTTCGAAGGAAAATTCCGGCACCCCGGCGTCTCTAAAAGCCTCAGTAGTTAAAAAGGACGTAAAACCTATAACATTAACTCAGTAAATCCTCTTACGTAACTACTTTTCGACAAGAACATAATAATTCTAAGTGTGTTAGACAATTTTCGCATAAGGAGTACAGAAGACTGCTGACCACGAGGTCCATAGCCCCTGAAAAAAAAACACGTCAACACCAAGAAGAGTAATTCACTGTTGTTTGATACCAGGGCACAATTGCCCCACTATCACTCTAGGAGAATGTTGGCTTAGTACATCATTTTGTGTTCAAGGTACCTTATGATTGTACGTAGGATACTGCAAACCTCTGCCCTAAAAGACGGTTCGCTGAGCCCGTGCGCCTGTATTCGATGTATCGTTGAGTGATCGGTAACTGATATGGCCACGGCCTTCCTTGGGTCAGCACCAGTGGTCACGTGATGTATCTTTGGCACCGCTAATTTCAGGAATTCTTGTATAATTCCTTTTCGAAAACTAAGTGCTAGGTCATTAAATTGGACAACAGATACGGTAATTGAAACTTGAGCTCTCTGGCAAATTAGTAGGTAAACTATACCATTTTACGTGTCTACGGTTGCTTTCAATTTAAAATAGATCACATATACTGTATCATAATTTGTTATTAGAGACCTACTTATATCTAACTAGGACTTACCGACAATCCACCATATTGACATGTAGTTGCTGATACGAAGCGAATATTTGAACCAGAAAATACAACGCTAATGTTGATTTGTCACCGTGTCACAACTTACGACGACAGTACTATTAAGGTTCCAGTGTCGAGTACAAAGCAGTGGTAGTAGGCCTATCTTTAATAGAACATGCAAGAATACTCCACCTAACAAACCCTTATTCTCAACCATTTTCTCAATTTACCACAGTATCTTCGAAGAACTTATGCGTGAATTTCTTACCTTGTACTTACACTTCTGTTTCTGCTGTATACAGTATTTTACCGAAGAGTAGTATTAAGCGTAGAACATATCTGCTGAACAAATCACGTGTTAGTTCCCAGCGAAGCCTGCTAGTCAAGCAATGGATCTATATCTCACTCGGATTGGAATACGTCAAATTGGATTATAACGTCCTCAAACTCCGTTGGCACATTGCTCTGTGTTTCATTACATAGTCTACTCGTTTTTTGGTATCTCTGCTAGCATTCTGTAATGATAATGGATACGTCAATACATTTCATGTCCTTTTTACTCCGTGTATAATTAATGGAAGGGGCATTAGGCTTTTACTCTTTTCGCCGCATTTTTTTTCTCTGGCTATGACAGCGACGAGTCGATGGCTGCGTGATATAGCTACTTAGTTAACTTCAGCCCACACGATCCACACACGCTTGTTGATACGAACTCTGTCACTCTGCCACATTAAGAAACTTACACTGAAGTGTGCAACCAAACATACATGCTCACTTCAAGTTCTTAATTATAACCTGTGACAGATACTTTTTTGTTGTTTTCCAATATTAGAGAGGACAACGATTAATGTGTCGTACAATATCAATATGAAAATCAAGATGTTCAGTAGAGAACTCCTAAATGTATGAGTATAGTTATGTTATAACTTTTTGTCCTTATAAAGGAGTATAGTTGAATGTTCTTGTGGTGAACGTTAAGTGTTGTAGCCTATTGAAAAATCCCCATTTACTAAGTTTCGTTTTTATTCCACTTTTTCAGGTCTGCATTAATTTTAATATAATATATTGTATTCCTAAAATATATAGAATTAATTGATTGTATATTTTATTATTTCAAGATGGCCACTACGCTCTAATTTCAGTGTCATGAGAATAATGGTAGCGAGGTCTTTTGTATGGTACTTCTCTCTCACAAAATTTCGCGTTAATTGTGCTATTACATCGTGGTTAATGATGTTCAAGATTTAAGAATACGCCCAGCCACCATCATGACCGTATGGAGTCGCTGTTCTTTCGACTGGATCATAGGAAGGCACTTATACGGTTCTGAATTACTGCTAATTTTCGTTGTTGCATCTTAAGAATACTTTGAGTTATGTATTATAATATTCTATGTTTACATCATGGCCGCCTCGCGATGTATTCAGTGAGTTACTCTTATAGCTTATTTCAGCAACGTCCCTTATATGTCACTTCATTCTTACTATCATTTTAATTGCACAATTCTGTTCTGAATGATTCATTATAACATTTTAATATTACGCCTGTCCACCATCTTAAAAATTTGAAGTCGCCATTATTTTGCTTTGAGCATACCTTATCAGTAATTTTCGTTATTGTTATTCTAAAACATAGAAAATCAATTATTTGAAAATTATAAATTATCAGGATGGCCGTTGCACACTATATTCAGTTTAATGCAATTATTACTAACGCATGTGACGTCTCTGGTATAATACTCCTCTTCTACCTTAGCTGTTCGATGACATCCTGAGTTACTTATGTGTATAGTGTATACTTTTATACTAGGCCAGCTGTCATCCTTTTGTTTCGGCATATGGTTTTTTTCATTTCTAACATTCGTTATTATAGCTCTAGGATACCGATAGAGCTTCTAAACAAGGTTAACCATTGCGATTCATCTGAGAACCGGTGATACAACTTAGTGTTATGGAAACCACAAAGGTCCAAGAGTGATAATTATACAGTGAATATCTAGTATAGTCCGACTAACGTTACCAAATTAGGAAGACATATTATACGAATAAGAAATGCCAATGCATTATTAATATTATTATTACTATTTAATTATTAGCCGTGGTTTAGCAATAACTATAATAACAATAATATTAACGGCAAGGCACAGAACAATCAAGTATGCAAGTATAGAATAGTTCTTAGGAATAATAACATACTTAAGGACCTCGTGTAAGCCTTTAGGTAATCAAAACACGTTCTGATCTGTTGTAGTCTGACCAAGCGCTAGATTTCATTTCGATGAAACGATTCAATGCTTGCAAGTTCATTAAGCGACGCTGTTCATCACGGAAGGAACTCGTTGGCTGTGCGATACATCATCTCAACTGTGCATGTAAGGCCTGTATGGAACACTAATCACATTTGTCTTTCGTAATATCCATCGCTAAACATGTCCCAGGAGGGTGCACACAGCTTTGTGTTGAATTACAATATAGTGACACACTCCTGTTCCCCATGTAGGGAGTGCTCGGCGCTCGACGGAAGACCTCCTCTTATCGACTGAGTGATATCATTTAGTAGTTTCCTCTGATCGAACTTCCTTAATTGAAAACCCAGTTTGATGTGCTCTCCAATGTAAAAAAAAAATCAAATTGATGGAAACGTTTACTATAGATGTTGAAATAAACTGAGTTCTTATTCGGCTTTCTTCCCACAATTCTGCTGCTATAAATCGAACCTAACTGCAACGAAAGGTGTGTTCATTATTGTGTAACTACATAAAACCCCATCTGTGCTGCATCCACATTCGCGAATGTGTACAAATATCCGCAGCCACTTCATTCCCACAGAGCAACCACACTGGCGAATGTCTACAACTATCCGCAGCCGCTTCATTCCCACAGAGCAACCGCACTGGCGAATGTCTACAACTACCCGCAGCCACTTCATTCCCACAGAGCAACCGCACTGGCGTATGTGTACAATATCCGCAGCCACTTCATTCCCACAGAGCAACCGCACTGGCGTATGTGTACAATATCCGCAGCCACTTCATTCCCACAGAGCAACCACACTGGCGAATGTCTACAACTATCCGCAGCCGCTTCATTCCCACAGAGCAACCGCACTGGCGAATGTCTACAACTATCCGCAGCCGCTTCATTCCCACAGAGCAACCGCACTGGCGAATGTCTACAAATATCCGCAGCCACTTCATTCCCACAGAGCAACCGCACTGGCGTATGTGTACAATATCCGCAGCCACTTCATTCCCACAGAGCAACCGCACTGGCGAATGTCTACAAATATCCGCAGCCACTTCATTCCCACAGAGCAACCGCACTGGCGTATGTGTACAATATCCGCAGCCACTTCATTCCCACAGAGCAACCGCACTGGCGAATGTCTACAAATATCCGCAGCCACTTCATTCCCACAGAACAACCGCACTGGCGAATGTCTACAAATATCCGCAGCCACTGCATTCCCACAGAGCAACCGCACTGGCGTATGTGTACAATATCCGCAGCCACTTCATTCCCACAGAGCAACCGCACTGGCGAATGTCTACAAATATCCGCAGCCACTTCATTCCCACAGAGCAACCGCACTGGCGAATGTCTACAACTATCCGCAGCCACTTCATTCCCACAGAACAACCGCACTGGCGAATGTCTACAAATATCCGCAGCCACTGCATTCCCACAGAGCAACCGCACTGGCGTATGTGTACAATATCCGCAGCCACTTCATTCCCACAGAGCAACCGCACTGGCGAATGTCTACAACTATCCGCAGCCACTTCATTCCCACAGAGCAACCGCACTGGCGAATGTCTACAACTATCCGCAGCCACTTCATTCCCACAGAGCAACCGCACTGGCGAATGCCTACAAATATCCGCAGTCACTTCATTCCCACAGAGCAACCGCACTGGCGAATGTCTACAAAATACAAATGTTCGCATCCACTTTATGCCCACACCCCATTCCCGAATGTCTACAGAATTTAAGAAGACAATTTCGGCACACATGGATAGTTGTAGGGAGCGCATAAATTAATGTTTGTATCACTACGCCATATGTATTTTACGAACCCGTTAATATTAACCATTTCAACTCCTATTTCTTAGAGAAGGCTATCTGTGTAACGATACTTGGCACTTGTTATCAACCTTAGAGACATAGCCAATGACAAAATAATCTCCAATAGCTCATTCTCGTTTAATAAATCATCCCGCGGCGTAGCTGTGCGCGTCAAACCGCTAACCATGACCACAATGGGAGTTGCAGCACATCCGGTGATCGGTGGTTTGAATTCTGGTGCTGACAGCGACTATCCTGAGTGTGGTGATTGAGGATTTCCCCGGCTTTCTCCACACTACCTCCAGGCAAATGCTAAGTTAGTACATTATGTATAATCCCGAGGCACCTTCCCAATTCCCTACCGTAATAATTACAGCTACATACATTAATACAGTTATCACAAAGCAGAGGTTATCGGACAAATTGAACACACCAAAGTTAATGAGGCTGGTGCCCAAGATGTCCCATTTCCTAAAACCATTTAACAACAATAATCAGTCCATTCCCGACATAACCTGTTTGTTGTTGTTTTTCAATTTAAGAGGCTTGGACATCGGGGTCATTTATCCCCGTATACTTGGGTGTGTGTATAGAGAGATAGTGGAAAATGTCTGATAACCTGTGTTATTGTGGTATCTGTAATAGTAGTAGTAGTAGTAGTAGTAGTAGTGTATTTGTGATTCAGGCAAGAATTGGAGAGAAGGGAGCCGTGGCCTTAAGTTAGGAACCATCCCGGCATTTGCCAGTAGTAGAAGTGGGAAACCACGGAAAACCACTTCCAGGTTGTCTGAGGTTGGAATCGAACTCACCTCTTCTCATATTTACCTCACGAGGGTGAGTGTATCCCGTTCCAGCCCTCAGATGACAACTGAGGCGACAGTCAAGAGTGCTAGCCGCGACACCAGGAGAGGGACCCTGATATAACCAATTGGAAACGTACTTCACGCGAGTGACCGTATAGTCTAAAGTGGGAACGAAGGAAGCTTGTATATTTACGTGACCGTCAATCTCGTGATCATGAGCCACGGGATCTCCTCCTTACGTGGAATCCGTACCACAGGACATGGCATTTCACTTCGAAAATCTCACATGCATTGACAGGGAATCGAACGTGGTCTACCTTGGTGAGAGGCAAACAGCTTGACCGCTGTGCCACCACGCCCCCTCTAAAAGCGGAATGACCATTGGTGGCAGATGACGAACCTTAACAAGCATAAAACTACAATGAGTTCATATATTTACTCGCCAACAGCCGTAAAACTATTGTAAGTGAGGAAGAGACCTGCGTTGACCTTGAACCTGCAAGAGCAGTTGAACTCTATACTGTACCTGTGAGTTATTTAAATATTTCCCATTTTAATACTTAATTAGACTGAATGTTTATCCCCGATTTAATTATGGACGGATTTAGTTAAAGCATGATCTGGTCCCTAAGAAGTTTAACCATTAATATAGGAGGACTTAATTCTATAGTACATTCCCTTCCGTTCCACCGATCTGAATGAAATATACCCAAGGCAATCAAGCGTTATTAGGATATAATGGCTTTAGGCACACGCTCGGTCATCTTGGCGGTCTTATTCTTATAAAGAAGCCAGACCAAAATTGAAATCTTAGACCTTTGATTTACATTCAACATAGACTCCCATTCCAGTAAAAAGTGAAGCAACATACTGCTAATAAACAACAGGAGGACACACAGCGGAGACACACCCAAACCTACCTGCATCCCCGCCTAATTATCATAACTAGTTCTATCAAATAATTCATAAAAGTCAAGAGTCGAGTGGAGATATCTTGAGAAAGCCTATGCTAATAGTCTTGTTGCTGGCGAAGCGTGCTTGTCATGCGTTATAGGCCAAACTAAGAGAAGTTGATACCATCTTCCCGACAACAAACGCTGGAGCACTGTAGAACAAAGAGCTAGATTTCCTGCCACATGTACAAAAAATGTCAATTATAATCCCGTCCTCTTCCATCACTGTCTATCGCGTTTCATGAGACAAGGACGAGAACCTTCATCCCACTCCTTTTCCTTATTTCTGGTCAAGTTCAAATGGAAATGCTTGACTTGCATTGTGTAGAAGTTCATTTCTCGAAGTAGCTTCAGGATCGGTTTTCTATACGATCCACAGAAAATATGGCGATGATGATGATGACGATTTTTTTAGTTTTTAGGGGTCTAACTTTGAGTTTAATAACAATAATTTTTATTGTTAAAATTATGTTATTTGTACGTCCCCTTAAACTACTGCGGCTTTTAGAGACGCCAGAGTGCCAGTAAATCTACTTTCATGGCTCTCTCGCATTTGCGCACCCTCAAATGCCAGCTGGCTGCACCAGGATTCGATCCTGCAACCCTGAACACAGCAGGCGAGAAAGTTACCGCTGCGCAATGCTGCCAGTCATGAGCATTAGAAAGCCAACTAGGAGCAGCAGAAACAGTCCCATCTAATCAACAGGCAGAAACAGACACTGTTCTCAGCACACATACGAGGGACGTGAGTTGTTCTGTTGGACGCACATCCACACATGGCTGCGAGGCGTGACCAATCATAAGGAACTAATGGAAAACAAGAGCATTGCGGGATACAAGGTATTGCACGTTACGGGACTATATCAAATACAGTACTTCATTTTCCCCAATGAATCAACATACTAAAAGCCAAATATATTAACATCATTTATTTCTTGATAACTTACCTATATATGTAACCACGCGAATGATTGTGCATGTGTACTCAAATAATAGTTGCTCATAGACACAGCAAAATTTTGGGGATACAGTTGTTGTTGATTCGTTTAGGGGCTTTGCGATATCCAGGTCATGTAACCCCGTGTACTTGGATGTATGTCGAATCTCTCTGATAGCCAGTGTCGCGCACTAGAGTGTGAATTTTTAATTAGGGTTAGAGTTTGGTAGGCCGTGGCTTTAATTAAGGTACCATCCCGGCATTACCCTGGAGTAGAAGTGGAAAACTACAGAAATTCACTTGTAGGATGGCTGAGATGGAAATCAAACCCACGTCTTCTCAGTTTTGCCTCACGAGGCTGAATGTTTCCCAATCCTGCACTCAGACCAGAATTGCATTTCTTGGCAGAGTCGGAAATTGAACCCGGACTTCCGTGATGACAGCCAAGACGTGTAACTTGGGGACACAGAAATAAGCGGGAAGAATTTGTGACAACTTCGCTTCGTGCGAATCAATGACAGGGAATGCATTGCTCAAAGTAATCGAAATGCAATGTAATTGACAGTATATTCCAGTATTAGCAACTGTGTCCAAAATGTCTGGACATTCCAATGCCTATTCGTAAGGGAAACTGTGTAAAAGGCGACTTGTTTGTTTTTGGGATCTAAGGAACTACGAAATTCATCTGCATCTTTTGGTCGGATGACGGCACAAGCTGGATCTGACTTCACTTGGGCGTAGCCTCGTATTAGCTTCACCCGACCTGGTCGTTTGGAGCGTGGATCGTTTCATAAACAGTGTTAGTGCGTTGGCGTAAGATAAAGCATGACTGGTTATGCAGCGGTATGTACAGTATATCGTGAAACCCGAAGCTCGTAATGTGAGTTACAAGACTAAATCTCGCCGCATTTCCCTCCGTTTAAAAACAGAAGCTACTTACACCTCAATTCCACTGAAGTATAATACCATATAGAACGGGAGAAAGGAAGGGAATGCAGAACTCCAGCCAAGTAGACACCTTCAACCTTCCAAGTTTTGATGAAGGAAACTAAACAATGAACAATAATGACATATGCATTTTTACATTATTGGGGTAACAAGTAACTAGGCTATACATCTACAGTAACCACGGGGACAGGATGGTAACATAACATCCTAGTAAATGAAATAATAATAATAATAATAATAATAATAATAATAATAATAATAATAATATAATGTTATCCTGGCGCAGTCAGCTGGCATTTGAGGGTGCGCATATGCGAGGGAGCTGTGTCAGTAGATTTACTGGCACGTTTAAGATCTCCTTCGGGGCAAAATTCCGGCACCCCGGCGTCTCTAAAAGTCAGAGTAGTTAAAAGAGACGTAAAACCATTATTATTATTATTATTATTATTATTATTATCAATTTTCACCGGATTATTTTGTATTTTTAAAGTGGATAACAATGTGTTTCAAGGAGGATATCTTCATCCTGTCTCCTTTAGAATAAATATACCCAATAACCCGTCGGTTTTTAAACTCTGAGATCATTTTACAATGAATACGAAAGAGGGTGGCTTTCGGATGGATGGTCATGTTTTGGTCAATGAATATTAGAGATAAAAATGAGAAGACGCGTGCGTCATTCGAACCGCTCCATTTTTGTCGTAGCCGTACGGATTTTAATGAAGTAACTTTACAACAGTGTCTTCCTATGAACAATTCCCAATATAAAATGAGGTTTATTTATATATTTCAAATTTAACATGCAGAAAAATGACAAACATTTTCATAACAGTATCATTGACCATGATAGTGGTGGCAAAGCGGTATCTTAATTATTTTGAACAAAGGAGCTGATGACCAATGTGTCCCTAGACCCTAAACATGGATGAACAAGAATGTGAGTTATGTGATTGTGCTGAACCAAAATAGGTGGATTTTCCCCCTTATTTTTTACAGATTGTCCCGACTAACGTAAGCCGGAAATTGTCACGTGAAGACTGGTGCCATGGGTAAATCTGACCCGACCGTAAATAATATAGAAATAACTTGAGTGTTCAAAAAGCTATTGACATGTTTCTTTTGCAGGGTGAATTTCAAGGCTAGGAATGAAGGTACAGTAAGCGACAGGAAATAAGGGCTGACCAAAACGAAATTATAGAGCATTATTTAAGCGTCGGGTCAAAAAGAGCCACGCGCCAGTCCCCGCGAGTTAGCAACTCAACTGACGTGGCTCGACGAAGCAATGAGACCAACTCTGTATTGTAGCCCCCATGTTAGCCTGCATTCCGACATTTCTTGGAACAGTAGGTAGTGAGTGAATTAACCAATAAGTGAGACTACATCCTATACTTGGCACGTCATGTGGCCAACCTTCTTAACTTCTCTACAGTATGCGTGTAATTCTCGTAACGTTAAACGATCCCAGATCAAATTTGAGTGATTAGAATTTTCGCCACGGCGTCTTTCGACAGCCATTCTGAGTGTAGTTTATCTGCTGGCTTTTACACAGTCAACCCATATATTATTATTATTATTAATAATAATAATAATAATAATAATAATAACAATCTTAATGGCTTTATGTCCCTTTTAACTACTGCAGATTTTAAAAACGCCAGAGTGCAGCGATGTTTGCCCCGAAGGGGATCTTTAGCGTGCCAGTAAATCTACTGGCATGGATCCCTCGCATTAAGTGCCGGGACTCGATCATACAATCCTGGGCACAGCAGGCGAGAACGTTACCGCTATGCCATATTTCATCTCATGAAGCACATTTCGCAGTCTCGATCGCAAGGAATGACGGCAAATGACACTAAGACAAGGAGGAGAAGGGGCTGATGGTGGCATTGTCCGTAATCCATGGAAAGATGCAACAGCAATGTTATTCAACGTATTACCACATGGCCAAGAAAATGGTCTTGCCAAAGGTTCAACAGACACAGAGTGGCTCAGGGAACCACTATAAAAGGTCGATACTACACGGAAATGCGAAATGTATTGAGGCCAAAGATTCGACAAAGAAGGCGACAACCCTAGTCTATATTATCAAACCAGTAAGCAGAATTTTTGTAAATTATGGACGAGAAGTCGTTCCTCATCCACCCTACAGTCCTGGCATGAGCCCACCAGACTTAAGTTTGTTTCCAAAACCATTTCGGGGGATACATTTCCAAGCAATTGAGAGGCTTCTGATGCAGTGGCCCGAGTAATCAGACAGATCAACAGCGAACGGGAAAACAAAACTTGTCAAACCACTGGGCCGCCGTTATTGCGAAGAATGGAGATAACATTGAAGGTCTGTGATGTCATTTTGTGAAATAAGAACAATTTTGAACCATAATCTTACGGAGTGCAACATTTTTGAAATGACCTTCGTAACTTGACATATTAATTGAAATTGAAATGGAAACTTGGAGTGAAATACTTTATTACGAATTTGGATATATGAACTCAAGAGGGTGATTTACGTAATCAACAATACAGAGTTTGAACAATTGAACGTTAAGAACGTTTAGATTTGGGAATGTCTCTAAGTGTTCGAATTGATCGGACAGATTTACTTCATTGAGACACTCATCTCCCCAGTACCTCATAGATAGAAGCATGAAACAATGTTTCCAATGTAGACCCGGTGGGGACGTGATACATTCCATCCTGGGTCGTCAAATCCATCCTTAATGTTTGCATACATTATATTTCACAGGATGGTGTCCTCCCATGCTCGTGACTTCTATTGGAGTATGGGATTTAATATCTTACGTTTAGTTTTAAGGTTACGATAGCTTACCATTTTGCGGTGTCACACTCTTCAAGCTTACCCTAACCGTTACCCTGAGTCCCCCGTATTAAGGCTCAAGGTGCGGTAAACCGTTAACTTAAAAATTCTTAATCCCGGAGGACTCCTGCCAATAGCAGCTGAAGCCAGGAGATTATTTGCACGATATTGTTGTCGGGTCACGCACGCAGCATTCTGTCACGATCTTAATTAAAATTGATACTTCAAACTATGAACACCCTGGTCATCTGACTAGAGCATTACGATTTTGACGGGCGAGGGCGGCCAGGTGTAAGTTGTCAGGGGCACAGCTTCAGAACTACACTACGGTTAGACAATGTCAGCGCCGAGATTCAAACCTCCGATCTCTGGACTTGCTGCAGCTCCCCATCGCAGTCACGGTGAGCAATTAAATGAGCACGGCTACGCTACTGGGTCATATTAATGTGCACTGATGGATGAGAATATTCCAAGTAAAGTCTTAAGATTGCAGTCTTGAAACGAAACAAGGAAGTGAGTCTCACTGCGTGATCATAACACACTCTGAACAAATGACTACCAACCGTCTAGTGAAAAACCACAGCCAGCTTCCAGTCGACCGTCTTGGTCAGGAAATGGAATGAATGAAGCCCTCATCTAGTTGCGAGGATATGAACTGTGCCGGCTGCCGAAGCCTGTCGCACTCCCCTGGGGCAATTATTAAATGAATGACAGATGAAATGAAATGACAGTGGAGAGTGTTGCTGGAATGAAATTGTGACAGGGAAAACCGGAGTACCCGGAGAAAAACCTGTCTGCCTCCGCTTTGTCCACAACAAATCTCACATGGAGTGACCGGGATTAGAACCACGGATCCAGCGGTGAGAGGCCGGCGTGCTGCCGCCTAAGCCAAGGAGGTTTGCCAACCGTCTAGTCTGTGTGAAAATTTGCCGTATTTATCCTTGTGCTCAACACTCGATAATAAACCAGTACTGAGTAGAAGATGCAAACGTATTTGTTGTTGCTGTCTTAGTTGCAGGGCTTTGACATCATGGCCATCTATCCCCGACTAATTAAGTGTATGTAGAATGTGTTGGATAACCTGTGTTATTGTGGTATCTGTAGCGTTGTGTGCATTTGTGATTCAGGTAACAAGTGAGAAGGAGGTGGCCGTGGCATAAAGGTAGGAACCATCCCGGCATTTGCCTGGAGTAGAAGTGGGGAAACCACGGAAAAACACATCCAGGATGCCTCACGGGGTTGAGTGTACCATTCCAGACCAGACCAGGATCAAATTACTGGGGAGAACCGGGAATGAAACCCGGACTTCCAGGACGACAGCCAAGAATGCAAGCCGCTACACCAGGAAGTAGCTGATGCATACGTAAATAATGAGACGGCAAATGTGTCATGATGTTCACACGATAGTACCGTGTTTGGGAGCACTGTAGGTGACCTCAGAATATGTCTCTAAGCAATATCGATTGGAGCAATAAATAGCTCACGATTCATAAATCTTACCTGCGACTTTACCGGACCAAAACTAAACGGAAACTGGCGACAGGATCTTAACATTTACCGCCCAAGATAATTGGCTTCCCTGTGAGTGTGGACCAACTGAAGAGCATCTAAGAAGGCAACACAGAAGAAATTACCACTAAGGCGTCTGTTCTTTCTCCTTTCCAACCAATTTTTACGTTGCGAAGAGGGAACGTTCATTTGGGTGTGTTTATGACGGGAGACGATAAAACTCTAACATAGCAGTCTAATATGTTTCCATCTATCAAAATTTCTAAAACATCTGAACTGTTGAGCTCGTAGTCACAGGTTACCACTTAGCGTCAGGCAGACCGGGTTTGATTCCCGGTCAATGCATGTGAGATTTTCGAAGTGAAATGCCATGTCCTGTGGTTCGAATTCCACGTAAAAAGGAGGTCCCGTTGCTCATGATCGCGAGATTAACGGTCAGGTTAAACTACAAGCATCCTTCCTTCCACATAGCATCAGAACTCGAGAACACTGCTGGTCTCCTGTGTACTACAGTACAGTACCATCACGTTCCTGCGTGTGACGTTTCTTTCCCCAGGACATACAAGGTGTTGAATAAACTCTCCGCACATGCCAAGGAAAACATTTCTCAATGAATGTTGTGATGCTTTAAAACACGGAATGGTGTAGGCGGTCATAACTTGGGAGAAACCCTTGTGAATAAACTTGTTCACCCTCACTTCCACTCTTTTTCACACCAGCAAGCGCAGCGTCATCACATCACTCCAAAGGATCGACAGGTGAAATCAATGACATGCATTCATAAACATAAACGTCCGGCTCCGTGGCTGAATGGTTAGCGCGCTAGGCTTTGGCCCGAAGTGCCCCGGGTTCGATTCCTGGCCGAGCCATCAGGGATTTTAATCTCCTGGGGTTAATTCCCGTGGCTCGGGGACTGGTTGTATGTGACGTCTTCATCATCACTTCATCCTCATTACGACGCACAGGTCGCCCACGGGCGTCAACTAGAAAGACCTGCACTCGGCCTCTCCGGAGGCCACACGATCATTATTATTATTATTATTATTATAGACATAAACGCACTGAGAGTGTGGCTGTTGTTTAATTTGAGGGGCTGGACATCGTAGTCATTTAGCCCTGTGCACTTGACTGCGTGTGTATAGAATTTGTATGATACCTTGTGTTATTGTGGTGTCTAGTAGTATGTGTATTTGTAATTCGGATGAGGATTGGGAAGGAGGCGGCCGTGGCCTCGAGTTAGATACCATCCCGGCAATTGCCACGGAAAGCCAATTCCAAGGTGAGTGAGGTGGGAATCGAATCCACCTCTTCTCAGTTTTGCCTCACGAGGCTTAGTGTGCCCGGTTTCAGCCCTCAGACCAGAATTACACTAAACGCACGTGAATAGCGTGTCTATTGTTTCAATTATGAATTGATCTGTCGGTGTATGACCCTAAAGATGTAAAAACATGTTAAGATGGAACAGTACATTGTCTGAATGTGTATTAACAGTGTACTCAATTTGATTAGAGAAAATCGTAGGCTTTATAAGCAACAATAACAATAATAAGCGAGCACTTACGTGAGTCTTCATGGTTAGTGTGATGCGGCCTTGCTACGAGGACGAGCGCTAATACACATGGTGCAGTTAAAGTAAGTCTCCAGTTCAGCGACGATATACGCTACACTACGTGAGTATTCCAGGGCTAACATTTCTTAAACCAAGTGGGAAATGTATTACAATTCTCAATCACATCGTCAGAAGACTTCTGAACGTTTGGTCTACGTCAACCACCCTAACAATAGTACAAACAATTGCAATGTACTCCCATAACAAAGCTGCACCGAACTTGGTGATTTCAGATATAGACAGATATTTTCTCACCGTACATGTCCTGGAAAGGACGTTTTTGTTAGTTACGTTGAAAGGCTCCCCACGGCTGCTGGCTGCCTGGCGCAGTGGTAACCTTCTCGCCTGCTGCACTCAAGGTTGTCGGATCGAATCCGGGAGCTGTCAGGCGGCATTTAAGAGCGCTTAAATGCGAAGGAACATTGGAGATGCCTTTCAGTGCAAAATTCCGACAGCCCGGTGTCTCCAAAAGCCGCAGAAATTAAGGGACGTGAAACAAATAACATGACTATTATTTGTTCCCTACCACAGAGATAACTAATAATTCTACGTTACTAACGAATGAGACACGAGGTTTAGCTTCTTCATCGAAAATAATATGCTGGCTAAAGTGGGGTATACGGTAATCTAATTAATGGACACGGCCGCCTCCTTCCCAATCACATCCCCAATTTACAAATACGCACACTAGTACAGCCATGGCAATAACACAGGTTATCACACAAATTCCGTACACAGCCAATAATACACGGACCTATATGATCATGATGTCGTAGCCCCTAAAATAAGCAACAACAACAAACTTAATTTCAGTTCAGTTTGCACACAGATCGACTGAGTAGTGAGATACCAAATCCGGCTAACTCCTTCATAAATTAAATTGATAAGAATGCAAGAAAGCTACATTTATTGTTTCATTGAATATTTTGATGTTAGTTTTTTTTTGGCCGGTTTTGTTGTGATACGTCAATATCGGGATCCATTTACTACGGACTCTGGCAACGCTTCCAAGAAGGTTGCCTGCCATGTGTGGTCATATGTATTCATTCAGACGGTTAATGCATTTTGATACATATGTTTAGGTCTATTATTTTTAGTAAACTATTTATGTGGTTTAGTTGTAGTGGTATTGGTATTAATCTGTTTGAGAGCTGGTGACGCGATACATCCTATTCGCCAGGGCACCATTCATGCACTTCATCATGGCTAGCAAATGTGCTGTTCTACCTGACATGCCTGGTCTAGATGTCAAAAGAAGGGGAAGTAAGAATACAGTACCTCAGTTCAAATCACTCCATTATTTAATCAAGGTTGAAAATGAAGGTACGATTCAGATTAACCAAGCAGTAGTAACGTTATATCCATCAGATTCAGAACAAAATATGTTTACGCATATAACTACTTGGCAGCACTGCACACGTCTCAGCTTCCCGCTACCTTTTAAATTAGTGCTTCTATTTGTTACCAACTGGCACGCTTCAGTCTGTCATTGTTGATTGAGGAGAGCGTTTGCTAAACTTGGGTCTGTCAGACCCACCATTTCCAGTGACGCTATACCATGAAGATCGTCTCCATGGTATGTGGGCAGGGCCACCGAAATGATTTAAGGGCTCGTATATAATATTTTTTCTTGGGTCCCTCTTGAAATACTTTTCATTATTACTATCCAGTACTAGCTATTCCGGAAATACAATGTCATTTTGATAAACGCATCTGAAGCACACTCATAATTTACAAAACATACTCATCTTATTTTATAGAAAACATTTTAGCATTTATTTTATGAAATATATTTTGCAAAGTACACAAGACGATTTGGGATTTTTGAGTAATTTTAATACAGTTAACATGCATAAGGAATATTTTGCAATTCTGTAAATCTTCACTTCAATTACCAGTACGTATTGAAAAATAAGTAGCATTTAAAAACATTCGCATTACTTTGATAGCAGATTCATCACTTAATTGTATTACATTATTCCTAAACAGTTATAACTCCCTACTCAGAGCCATATGTAGTGGTAGAATAAGGTACGGTTCAATAAAGCGTGTTTTTGTAATATTCAGAATCAAGGAACTTCTTTTCCCGAATGAATGGTTTCTGCCAATATTTTCGCAATGTCATATATGCCTCTGAAGTGATTTTCTGCCTCATTTCTCTTGACAGTTTACATTTCGGAATCAGGAGATTTTTTTCTGCAGAGCTGTAGACAAATCGACATCCTTACTCTGCAAAACCTCGGACAAGTTGTGAGGTGTAGCCAACGTTTTACATAATACAAAAGTAGCTACAATAAACTGAAACTAATGTGAACCACTATCGGGCGCTCATTGCTTACAGGCCCCTATGCATTTGCCCACCCCCACCCCCTTTGACCCTCCCTCTCGGCGGCCCTGTATGTGGGCTTCGCGTTTCTACACCTTCTGGTGTCAATTTACTCTTGTTTATATTTTATACATTCCAGATGATGTTGAGCAAGGAGGAACGCGATCCCCGGGAAGATAAAGAACACAAACCATAAGGGCGCACGTCCGGAAAGGCATGGTTTCTATGCTAGAGAACAATTACTTTAATCATTCGTCATTTATTTACAGTACAATGCAGCGTACGACATCCTGTCATGAAGTCGCCGTTAAATGAGGTGTTTGAAACAACCACACAGGCTACAAGACTAGCGCGTAAGCTCCACATTTGAGATTGCCACACACGTTCAAATATGCCATACTGCACCTGCAAGCATAGCCTACATTGTTCCAGTGTCTGCACATACAAGGCACCTTTCACGTGCCCCGACAGGAAGACACCTAAGTTCGAGGTTCGGAAACTGATTAAGCCATGCAACTGGTACTCCTCGGTGGGTACATCTATCGAGGAAGACGTTGTTGAGAAGTCTGTGCACAGTAATAGTTTATTTTGGCTTTTTCAAAAATATTCCCTTTATTATTATTATTATTAGACTATTGTTGTTTGAGACAATACTTATGGATTCTTTGTGTACCTTTTGTAACCATTTGTGATTACTATAATTATTATTAGAAACCATTTACAATTATTTCGTTCCATAATAAAACATAAAATGCAAATGGGTCTCACAGGCCCAACATTGCCAATGACGGGAGTTTCACTTACGTTACCACTGTAGGGTTAATGGTAAAGCAAACAGTCATTAGTACCAGTTCCCATTTACATAGAATAGAGGAGTGAGCCCGCTCATCAAGCAACTTTCTCTAATCGCTTCATATTGTTCGATAAGCTATCGATGACAAAAGAATTACCCGATGTGTGGTGATGTTATGGTCTATCCAGATCTGTCTCCATCAGAGAGCTTTCGTATATTATCGTAAAATTGCGCCTCACAGGTGCATCTTATTTGGACATGCCAGCAACTGTCGCCATGAGATCGGTGGTATGCGGGAAAAGAGTTTTAAGTACGTGGCCAACTTCCTTCTTCCGCTCGTATGATGCAGACATCAAGGTCCATGGCCTCAACACTTTCCCTGCTTCACCACCTCCCTTCTCAGTGGCAAGTAAATGTGACAGTGTTCATGTGGAATTCGTTGTTAATTTAATTTAGGGGCTTGGGACATCTTCGCAATCAGCTCTACGTACTTCTGGTGGTGACTGTTGTAAGCACGCAATTGAGCTTATTTACCAGGGCATTTGTGTTGACAGTACACAGAGCATGACTAGCAACTAAAGAAATGAAGACGCTTGATTCTGCATTATGTACAATAGTAGTAAAGAGTTCAAACCCTTTCACAATGTATTAATAAATTAAATAGACTGTGAGGCAATTGACGGCATGTGTAAATTTGAAGAGCTGAACAAAGACTCCTCAGAGAAAGAGGTGAGCTACCAATGTAATGGAAGATTCCCCAGGCGCTGTCAGTCCATTTTACCAATCGTCTTGTAACAATATGAGATGAACAAGCGGAATTGGCCGTTTGCTGAGGAGAGCGCTGTAATGAAAAGGGTTCCTCCGAGGAATGCAACTAAAGCACGCTATAACCTACTCCCTGACACCGTCCAATTTCGCTTGTCTCTCTCGCCACTACTTGTTCTACCTGGGAAATGGGGAGACAGCGGCCTAGCGTAGTGACAGACAGGCTCAGTCTCATGGTACACGGTGATGTGAAGAAATATTTCCGGCGTTCTGAGCCAAGAAAATATTCTCAAGGTGTATACCGAAATAATAATAAATTATTATCATACCCTGAACAATGAACAGATTTAAGAGATTCCAGGAATTTGGAATTTTGCACTAAGGGAGCTGTAGAGCTGTCAATAATTTTACTGTTGAATTTAAATATATATATTTTTTTTTTGAACGAGCCAAATATTGTGATACTTGTCCCGAATTCACGTAACGAATGCAAGCTGCAGTTGATACCCCTGTATCTTAGACTGAGATGCCTCGGTTTCGATTCCCGGATCTGTCACGGAGGACGTATTTTCAACGAGGATGGCTACATACTAATGAGAAAGGAGGCGAGTTCAAATCATACCCTCGGACACCCAAGAATTGGCGTTCTGTGACTTCCATTTCAACTTCAAACTAATGCTGGAATTCTGTTTAAATCTAACAGTAGCCTCCTTACAAATTCAAGTCATTTAAATTGTACAAATTAGTACAGCCATGATAATTAGAACACAGCTCGAAATGAAACTGAAACAACAATTACGGCACGAGAGGTGAGAGGAGCGAACAACCTCACTTACTTCAAATGGAACAATTTAGCTGTGTAGAGCAATGACGCACCGCTCGTCCAACACTCATACAGTATTTACCGTTACCATCGATCGCATGAGTAGCTCTCAAGAATATTGCGTACAGTACGTGACAAAACCAACAACAATCACCTAACCGACGTGCCTCAATAACTTAGCCTTGCTCACAATCAAACGTTATATTGTTGTTGCTTATTTTAGGGGCTGTGACATCATGGTCATGTAGCCCCGTGTATTTGGATATGTGTGGAAATTTGTTTGTTAACTTTGTGTTATTGTAATGGTTGTACTAATGTGTGTATTTGTAAATTGGCGGTAGGATGGGGAAGGACGCGGTCGTGGCCTTAAGTTAGGAACCATCCCAGCATTTGCCTGGAGTAGAAGTGGGGGAAATCACGGAAAACCACTTCCAGGATGGCTTAGGTGGGAATTGAACCCTGCTCTTCTCAGTGTTCCCTCTCGAGGCAGAGTGTACCCAGTTCCAGCTCTCACACCAGGATTAAAAATCCTTGGGGGAGCCGGGAATCAAACCCAGAAGTACGGAGGGTGGGGGAGGGGGCCGGCGGTGGCCAAGGCCGCTAGCTGCAACACCACAAGCAAGCATTCTGATAGGGCAGTTACCTATATTTAGGCTGGCTGCGTGGATCAGTGGTAACGTTCTCGCTTGCTGTGCACAAGGTTGCAGGATCAAATCCTGGCGCAGTCAGTTGGCATTTGAGGGTGCGCGAATTCGCGAGAGCCATGTAAATAGATTTACTAGCGAGTTAAAGTTCTCCTTCGGGGAAAAAATCCGGCACCGCGGCGTCTCTAAAGGTCGCAGTAGTTGAGAGAGACGTAAAATCAATAACATTATTATTATTAATAATAATAATAATAATAATAATAATAATATTTGTACATACATATTTCTACACGCGTGTGTGGAAAGTCAAAATAAGTGCTTATAGGATTTTTTGCACCACGAATGCGGTTACTTTGTGAGTTAATTGCACAGAGTGAAGAGAGGGTGGTGTTTGGTTTAAAATTCAATGAAATCTAATTTCTTACGTGAATTGAAGCTTGACTGTAAGTCCAGTGATCATGAGCTACGAGAGCTACAGTATCCAAGGAACGGAACAAGTTCTCGTTTCGACAGCTTACAGTTGTTAGTAGTTAGGTATTGTTGTTTAAAGGGGCGAATATGTGAGGTCATATGCTTCTGCCTTACAGCTGTGTGCATGATGATAAAAAGTTCTATGTTGTCAGTTATTAGCGGTATGAACATTTATCTAAGTAGTTAATAGTTGTTTTCTGTAGAAACATTAATTCACGGTAGAACTTTCAGCCTAGAACCCATAACTTAAATGTATCCTAGAAAGATAAACATAATCACTTTAATTGTGGATAGGCTACTGACGATTGACTCTCACCTGATTAAGGCTGTAATAATTTTTAGTCAGAAGAGTTTAAATATACATAATACATACATTTAAAGATTTGTCAGTTTCCATTTTTAACTAGTACTTATCTTTTCATATTCACGCACTTATTTATCGATTTGGTTTCATTCACGGCCACCTTAAGTAAGCAGCTAGCGAAGTAGTCGGTCACGATACGTCCTCTCCAACGTGTCTCAAACGTACAGTAAGTTTTCTCCGTACCAACGTACTTCCAATACCTCAATACATACTGTTCCTCAAAACTTCCACTGGCAGTAGTTTTCTTTGGAAAGCCCAACGTTTCACAGCACTTCGTACGTGTCTGAGGCAGACTCGAGACGGCTGAATGCTGCAAGTTCATGTACGTGACAAAACCAACAATAATCTCGTCGGAATACACTAAGGTGATTTATCGAGTAGGGATGCACACACACACACACACACACACATGAGCTAGTGAGGCAAGAAGAACATATAGCTCTCTGTCTTTCCCTGGCACACATATGTTCACAGAGAGGGAAGGATGAACACCCTTCCTTTCATCGGGACGTCATATCGCTAGCATGTAAATATTAAACGTAAACTCTCTAATACGTTATCATGATAAACTAACAGTTTCCATATTTTGTGCCTATCGGGAGAGCGCGCCCAATGATGGCTCAGTGCTTTCCCAACCTTTCGGGCATGACACAGCTATCTATCTCGCACCTCGCTGCTATTCCACTCACTCAAAGCTGGCCAGTGAGCAAATAAGCTTGATGGTCATGCCCTCTACTATGGCCTATTGTCCTGTGTTTCCCATCTTCTCCTCCACTTACTAACGCTGCAATCATTTCACCCGCACCATCTACGAAAAGTGTAAGAACTTCAAGACTGCCTGAATGATATCGACACAAAGTACTCGCATTTCCCGGAATAATAATAATCTATGAACATGGTTCCAACTAGATGGCAGGTCAAGGATGATGCCCCTTTTAGCACCGAGAAATGGAAATATGCCTGCTGGCGAGGCCTGTCACATTCCTCTAGGACGGTGATACATGAATAATGATGGAATAATACTGGAATGAGACTGTCAAAAGAATCTGGTTGTCACGGAGAAACCCTGCCCCAGCCCCGTTTGCCCAGCACAAATTTCACATGCACCGACCATGATTAGAACCCAAGATGCAGCGGTGAATGGCTGATGTCTAATCACTTGAACCACGATTGGACCAAGAATATCTCGTAATTTTTAATTAAAAAAGAGAGTTACATCGTTTGTAGTTCAATTGAGTTTCTTCATGCCACGCGCTAAATGATATGTAAATAGGTTTATTCAAATTTCAAAGGCAACATAGACTTCTTTGTCGCCTTCTAGGATCATAGCCGGGTTTAAAACAGAATGATAGGGAGTACGGTACTGTAACAGTTTACCCAGATTCTAAAGAAGTTAAATCAAGTAGTTCTGTAGCTTCTCATATATTCTACTTTCTCAAAACTCTCCCATCAATTAAATATGCTTTTAAAACTTCGCCTTGCCTTATCCTGAATTTTGAATACAAATGAACAAAGTTAGATTCCGATATATTGATTTTGCGCTTATGAGATTTTTGAAAAAAACAACATATTTAAACCTACTTAATACTGCTGTTCTATATAATCATAGAAAGTTTCAGTTTGATTGCTGTACTAGCTTCGGAGATAACGAGTAGGCTACTGATGAAATAATTTGCGCAGCCGCCATCTTGGGTTGGTGGCACTTAGCGAAGTTCAAAAGGTGTTGTTGGGGTTGGATGGGCTAGTAGAAAGTCCGAACCAAGTTTTATTGATTTCACTCCAGAGAAGAAAATTATATGGGGAGACCGACAGACACAAGCACACACGGACAGAGGTTCATCTAAAGCGCATATGTCGTGTGAAAAAAATAAACTAAAAATCGGCACAACAAATAGTAAGCAACACATTCTATGATGCGTTTGCCAACACGAGCAGCTAATTTACAACTAATAAGGTCATCGATTCACGATGGCAGACGATATCCGTATACAAAATTATCTTAATACGTTCTTCGAGCAATTGCAGCAGTTAAAATATTCCAAAGACATGTGGAATGAAAAACAGTAGTAAGTTAGTAGTAGTAGTAGTAGTTTTTGTTGCTGTTGTTATTTGTGGTGGTGGTAATGGTGGTGGTAGTGGTGGTGGTGGTGGTGATTCATTTAGGGGCTTTGCGACATCGTAGTCATTCAGTATCATGTGCCTGGATATGTGTAGACTGAATCTGTCTGGAAGCCTATGACGATGTAATGACTATACTAAAGTGCTCATTTGTAATTGGCGGTTGGGATTAGGCAGTGGGTGGCCCTGGTAGGTACCATCCCGGAATTCGCCTGGAGTGAAGATGAAAAACCACTTCCAGGATGGATGAGGTAGTAGAGTGAATCACGACACATCTGGCACATACTGGCACGCGCACTGCCCCTCAAACGAGTACGAGACCATGAACAGTGCATAATAGCGACAGCAACAATACATTCAATGTTGTATTCAAATGTTAGAGGTGGAGTGCGGTGAATCGTCACTAATTTCCACACCCATATACAAATACGTGTGTAATGCTACCCACAATGGGGATCAATATGAGCGCGTATGGACATCCACTCCTTCTCATAAACAGCCCTGATGGAAGCGAGTTTACAGGAAGGAAGCTTGCAGTTTAACGTGATCGTAAATCTCGCGATCATGAGCCACGGGACCTCTATTTTACGTGGAATCCGAATCTTTCGAAATTTCATTTTATACGTCATATTAGGCTGAGGACCATTCGCTCCGTTATGGTACAGTTATTCTTAATAGCTCATTCCTTAGGCTAATTTCCTTATAATTTCCCTCTCTCATGCGTCCACTTAATAAAACCCACTCATGTAGATTTTTTATGTTCCCCTCTATTAGACGATTGATATTAAAATCAAGAAAGCAAAACAGATGTTGCGGTGTTGTAGTGTACCCCGCCCTTAAACCTAAGCTGTCGTCCTTTTCTCAGCTAGTGGAAAAAAACATTGACTCAAGTTTCTCGCCAAGATCTATTATTTAACATTGTGGTGTTTGAAGCCATTTTCTGTGTTGCCTTAGTAAACGAAAGTTTGATGCTTTTTAGTCGGTCAACACGATTGTACCCAAATTATATTCTGAAAATAAATACCATGAGATTAATAATTACACTTGGATGACCAGTTTCGATCGTCAGATCCATTACACTTAGGCCACAAAAGTTTTATGTCTGAAAGTTTGGTGTAAATAATTACAATATGTAAACTTCTTTAGTTGCGGTATTAGTTGAGATAAATCATTAGAAAACATTAGAAAACAAAATATCAACCAACAATTGTACGACATTCAACTGCAATTAAGTAATTTCTGGCATGCATCCCAATGGAGCAGTTTCACTGAGCATATACACGACACTGTCAAAACAAGAGCAACGAGGAAGCACGAATCGCTAGAAATTAAATTAAGAAGACTAGGAGAAATACAAAACACTGAACCAAATGAACAACACACGAATAACAATGAATTCAACTTCCACAGCAGAGTAAATAACAGAACGAACGTTTTTTTTTTTTTCACATGAGAAATGAATATGTTAGACAAAGGATTCAAATACAATTGCACGGGCTCTCACACGACCCACAATATTAAACAATTAATCGCAGACATTGAGATAGCCAGTCACAAGCTTCCAGCACAAGAAAGGGAAATAACCAAACTTTTAGCCACCAACGAGGAAAAAAACATCATCAGACGAGAAAGTGAAAGCAACAAATTTCACGGTAACAGGCAACTCAGAGAGGTAAAGTCATTGAAACAAAAAATAGAAGAACAAGACTTAGTCATCACGAAAGCAGATAAGGGGAACACCACAGTAATTCTGGACAAAACAGAATACATCGATAAAAGAATCGAATTCCTGAACAACAATGAAATAGGAAAAGACCCAACCAACTTATTCCAAATAAAAATAAAAACTGCGTTAAAAGAAACAGAATACATATTGACCAAAGCCGAAAAATCAACATTAATAAACATGAACCCGAAAGTACCGTCTTTGAGGAAACTACCAAAATTGCACAAATAGGAGTGCCCAAGTAGACCAATAGTTAATTGCAGGAACGCACCAGGTTACAAAATCAGGAATGAATAATTACTAAACATTTTAAAACACCGCCCTTCCAATGACAAAAATAATTGTAAAGAACTTGACGGAACTAGTAACTGCATTAAACATGTTACAAATGAAACCTAGCTTGCGGCTAGTATCCTTCGATATAACTAACATGTACACCAACATTCCAATTAATGAAGCAATCAATATTATAGCCATGGGGTCACCACTAAGCGGACTAATCGCCGCCATCTTCATTAACACACTGGAAAATGCGTTCCTAGAAAAGACCTCGTCAAAGGGAATATTAACGTGGAAACGATACGAGGATGATGTAATTTGCATATACGACACTGAATTAACAAGCGAAGAAACAATTCTCCAAACCATTGATAGCCCACACCACTCTATCAAATTCACTAAGGAATCCAAAACCGATCGGAAAATAAATTATCTCTACATAACGACGAACGTAAAGATATTCCATATTCCGAAAACCTACACAAACGTCGCATGCAATTGACAATCAGTCCAATCACCCCAGTACGCATAAATTAGCGGGGTTCAATTCAAAGGTGCAGAGGGCTTTAAACATACCCATGTCAAAAGACAATTACAATAAGGAAATCACAATAATCAAGAAAATAGCAAATGAAAACAATTTTCCGTCCAGAAAAATAGATCAATTTGTAGCCAGACATAAAATAAAACGATTCAAAAGCCAGCCAATAATGAAAAAAAAGTCGCGCGTTTTAATTATGTGAACGCGAATTCATACAAAATCACCTATCTGTTAAAAAAACAAGGCATTAAAATAGCATTTACAACCAACAACACAACGGGTAAGCATCTGCACAATAGTAATCTAAATAAATAAGACCCGTATTCAAAGTCAGGGGAATATTCCATTACATGGCAAGATACAGGGTGTCAAGGAAATTACATCGGGCAGAGTGGGAGAAGAATGTATACACGATACAATGAACACAGAAATGCGATAAAATAAGGGACGCACTCGGCCGAATGCGAACACATGTGCGACGCGGACACCCTTTCACTAACATTAAAACCGACTTTAAAAAAAATCATCACGAACCGAAAGGCAGAGCTCTTGGCATAAAGGAAGCAATCGAGATACACTTAGCTAAACAAACAACCCTAATAATTCAAACGAACACACATTCATGGAGAGTTCACCTCTCTTCACTCTACTAAAAAACACACTCCGTCGGAAACAAGATACAACATAACGATGTAGCCAAGCTAGATAAGGGATTAATATGGGACACATGTTATTGGATCAGGATGTATATTTTCCTTCAATAAACTGAGGCCGATATTAAAGGCAGTATTAATGGTGTCGGGATATTCTCATTAGACCGGTCAGCGCTTATATGGCTATTAGCTTATACGTGGCGAGAATTGAAACCAAGTCTTGAATAGTTGAAAATTATCCTGAATACAGTAACATAGACCACATTAGGGAGACTAGACTTGGCCACATACAGTCACATTTGTACGACGAACACAGAAACTCAGGTATGCGAGAGGGGAAATACCCAGGTGTATAAGAGACCCTGGCCAACAAGAAGCTCTCTCAGTTGAGTGTACGTAGTGACAAAGACAACTGCTCTCACCAGGACACGCAAGACTCAATCAGATAAGTAGCCTGTACAATATAAACTTAATTGACTAACTACAATCACGTATTCACTCCAGGCAAGCAAGTTTGGAGGTCAATCAATTTTAACAAAACATCACATGGACTATAACTAACAAATATTGCCGAGTTGAACTAACTCAACTAATACCGCAACTAAAGAAGTGTAAGTTACATAATGTAAATACTTTCACCCATACTTTCATACAAACATTTTGTACCCTAAGTGTAATGGATCTGATGATGATCGCTTGACGATCGAAACTGGTCATCCAAGTGTATTTATTAATCTCATGTAATTATTTTTATCAGGATTAGGGAATAACCCATCTCATTTGGGTACAATCGTGTTGACCGACTGAAAAGCTTTCTATTATTTAATATAAAATTACCTTTATTCCCTAACTTCCCAAAATAAAGGCTTACAATTTTAGAAGTTATTTATTTATATGTGTTATATTTTAACTATTAGAATTACGCCATTATTAAAAATATTATTGAAAAATCGAAAATATATTTACTTTCTAAGAGCCTAAGCTAACGTAAAAAGACAGATTCAAGGAACAACCCAGAAAATATTAAATTAGTTTCTGCAAGTAGTTTCTGAGAAAAAATAAAAGTTGAAAATTCCCAAGGGCAGTGAAGGACACTGTCAGTAGTAGAAGGACCATTTACTATTCACTCAGTATGTTACTAGAGTCTATTTTACGAAAGAAGAACGCTGACAGCTGGCATCGACTCGTAAGGTGAGGTGAGTGGGTGTAACGGTTTCCATGGCAGCAACGAACAGTGTTGCAATGCACTCACGAACAACGGCAAGCACACGGCCTGACGCAGTGTCCTTGCCTCATCAGGCACACACTGTCTGTATTATCCCATGCACAGTACCTATTGACGTGCTTTAGCTTATTTTTTCACGGGATAGAAAATCTTACAGGTAACAGTGAAAACTGCATAAAATCGGCGTAGAGGTTCTCTTGTTCCACGTAAATATAACAACAGATGCTGAACTAACCAGTTACTGTGGCAACGCGGCATTTCGCCACGTGCTGGCATTGACAGCTGTCAGTGTTCTTCCCTCATAATACACACTATAGATCAGTTGATATCAATAACACCCTGAATACTCATTGATTTTTTAAATGGCTCATTTCAATTTATACCAATTACGACGAACAGGCTGCCTAAGGGCGTCAATTCAAAATACCTACATACAACAGACCCCACTGAATATCACACGCTATTATTATTATTATTATTATTATTATTATTATTATTATTATTATTATTATTATTATTACTGTATGTGTAACGAGTCCCCCCCCCCTAATCGCACGTAAATGGCTGAATGCATCATACTGCAAGAGTACGTGATCACTGACCACGCTCAAAGCGGACAGTTGACAAGGTTCCCTTTAAGCACAAGCTGCAGTGAAGGGCTCTACCACCCACGTCCAGCCCCAAGAGAGGAAGAAACAGGTTAAAACTGCTGAACGCCCCTGTACACACATGGCTATTGTTTGCCGGTAATGATATGCATTGTGGGCCCACGGTTTACACAGAATGACTCACGAGAGCGCGAACTAATAATACCGCTGTCTTTACAAATGCAAATCAAAGTTATTGTTGTGAAGAACACTGGAATGAAGCTGGCTACGCCGGATGGACTTTAATTGCCTTATATCCCATTTGCGTGACAGTGGTGGATAAAGCGAGAGCTGCTTTCAGATGTAGAAATAACATGGACGCTACAAAGTCCGTTTCTTTCAATAAATTTGCCTACTACTTTCAACCACATTTCAAAGCACTGTACAATCTTTCACTCATTGTGAGGTTTGAAGCCATCTTTCAGTGTTGCCTAAGTTAACAAAAGTTTGGTGCTTTTCAGTCGGTCATGACTCTCGTGAGTCATTCTGTGTAAACCGTGGGCCCACAATGCATACCATTACCGGCAAACAATGTACCAAAACTGGTACTAGTGTGAACACGCAACTGCTCGAAGTTCCAGTCAGGAAGACAACTTGTATTATTACAGTGTAACCATAGTTGATTTTGAATAACCATATAATCACCCCAAACAGACAAACTCCGGATTTTTATCACCATTTTAGCATTTCACCTAACATTAGATATACTACATTTAGCATACACCAATACTGCAACTAAATAATTGTACATATTGTAAATATTTTCACTTGTATTCTCAAACATAGATGTTATAGCCTAAGTGTAATGGATTTGATGATGATCGCTTGACGATCGAAACTGGTCATCCTAGTGTATTTATTAATCTCATGTAATTTATTTCAGGATTAGGACATAACCCAGTTCTTTTTGGGTACATTCGTGTTGACCGACTGAAAAGCACCAAACTTTTGTTTTTTGAATCTTTCACTCTCCAAACCAAGGATCAACTCGAAGGAAATAACCTATTATGAAAATAAATAAACGAATAAATAAATAAATAAAATATATGAAACAATTAATTAAAATAAAAGATATAAAATAAAAGATGAAATATAAAAATAATACAAATTTAAAAATAAAAATAATTATAATTTAAAAATTAAAATTAAAACTAAACTGAAACTTAAAATAAAAATTAAATGTAAAATTAATAAAGAAGAAGAAAAGACAGATACTACGGAAAATCACGGGCCCCATCTAGACTGATGTAAGGTACTATCACGGCATTTTCCAGGAGGGAATGTGGAAAACCCCAGGGAAAAGTCACACTCAGGATAACCGCTGTTAGTGACGAGATTTGAACCAGTAACCTCCCGACTTTCTGCAACTGCCCTCGCGGCCTTGGTGCCATTGGTAATGAATATGTGACTAGTACGACTATGAGTGTTGATTTCCTGACCTGTTTCCCTACTTTACAGATATGTTGATATAGTTGTACTTTAATAAAACCAGCTGAACTACACGTACAAAATTACAATACAATATTTTACCTGTCGTGCATGATACATGAATGTTCCACAGCATAGTGACAATTTTGTTTAATTGTCGTATCTGTCAAGTTCAATGAAAGATGGCCTGGATTACATTTCTTCAGCATCAGGACAACAAGCAATGTATATGTATAGGGGCAGATGAGCTCGTAGTTCCGCCCCTTAAAACAACAATAACTAATAATAAATGTATATGTGTATATGCTTCAACACATGTAGTCTATTTACTGAAGAGGTTTCTTAGTGCTTTATCGGCCTCACCGAAGTCGTGGACTAGCGGTGAGTCGAGTAGCTTCCCACACAGTCGTCACGGGTTCTATGCCTGGCTTTCTCGCGATGGGACGTAGCCAGGATATGCTAAAGGTTGCTCGTACACCCTCTTCCATTATCTCCACATCGTGTAAAACACTCATCTCACTCAGCCCCTCCGTTTTGAAGGGGGAAAATATATTTTTACGGAAGGCTTTTCATTCTTCTCAACGTTTAATAGCTAAATGAATTGTTACGAAAACGTGAAAGTTAATACGTGAAAGCTGCGAAAACTGTGAAGTCTTCACGCGAAATTAAAGACACTGGAAGAGACGGCTAAGAGGAGGACACAGAACATAACTCAGTTGGCACATCCACTTCAACCAAATATGAAATACGAGAAACACGCGAAAATTTATGAAGCATATTGACGAAGTTAGGCCTAAAGCATCCCGTCTAATACGGTATGAGAAAGAATTCTGATTCCTAAGATGTTTAGTTCAGATATGGTATTTTGTTATAAATGGAAAGAAATGGTGAGTGAGTGAGAGACTGAGTGAATAAATGAGTGAGTGAGCGAATGAATGAGTGAGTAATGAGTGAGTGAATGAGTGGGTGAATGAGTGAGTGAATGAGTGAGTAATGAGTGAGTGAATGAGTGAGTGGGTGAGCGAATGAGTAATTGATCGAATGAATGAGTGAGCGAATGAGTGAGAGAATGAGTGAGTGAGTAAATGAGTGAGTGAGCAATGAATAAGTAAGTGAGTGAGTAAATGAGTGAGTGAATGTGCGAATAAATGAGTGAGTGAGCGAATGAATGAGGGAGTGAGTAATTGAATGAGTAAATGAGCGAGTGAATGAGTGAGTGAGTGAGTAAATGAGTGAGTAAGTAAATGAGTAAATGAGTGAGTGAGTAAATGAGTGAGTGTGTAAATAAGTGAATATTGGTGACTCTTCAATTCCTTGGTCTAGATGACTCCGATGTCCCATCTCTTAAAGAATAATCACCAGCATGGTGTCACTTTGTAGTTTAATACATCAGTAAAGCCTCCGCATTTTGCTGTGTTCACAGGATAGTTGGACTACACGTCAAACCACAGATGCCATGCATACCAGTCAGGTTATTCATCTAATGTCTGTACACCACACGTTGTCGCCTCACAGAAATGCATAGTGATAAACCGTGTATGCGCGATGAAGAGAACACTCTCACACATACTATAACTGAAGAGGACGTAAGAAGCGCATGAGGCGACCATCTTGTGGTGTAGTTAACGATCAGGGTCCGATTCGAGGCTCTGCCAAGACATTAATTCTGGTCAGAGTTTTGAAATGTTATAATTGTGAGGCAAAACTGAGGGGACCAATCTCAATTTCAACCTCATCTATCATAGAATTGGTTTCCCGTGATTTCCCACTTGTACTCCAGGCAAATGCCGAGATTGTTCTTGAAAGCCTCCTTTCCAATCGTAGCCTGAATTATAAATACACACACTACTGCACACTCCATAGTAACCCGGGTTGTCAGACAAATTATACACACAACCAAGTACCTGGAGCAGACGAATGCTATGTCCAAAACCCTCAATGAAGAAACACCAACAACAACAAGTTTATGGCTAACTGGAATGTCATAAATTTTTTTATACAACGTTGTCTTACATTTGTTGTTTTTCAAATTTCAAATCGATGTTATACGTCATTCAGGATAGCTCGCTGAACTTTGCTGCTTGGGGCTGTTTAATTTGGACGGCGCTTCTAGAGTAAAAGTCTGAAAGATGGGCTTGTATAGGAGATGTGATCGTACATATTTTATGAGTGGAATGAGGCTGAGCTCCGTGTCGGCACTCCAATGGTTTGTGATATGAAGTGATGTCTGATGGAAGTGTCAGTTAGCTTAAATTATTAATACTGTACTCGACTTCTCAGGGTGGAAGTTGCTCCTTGCACACAGTTGAACAATTAGGATAAGACAATTACAAACAATAAATCTGTAATTTTACAAGCGAGCAATTAAAACATTTGAAAATATTCCTGAATTCGAAGGTTAATAATAATCATTATTTTTTACTGTGATCCAGACTTGAAACATTCCCTGGCACAGGGATAGAGATCCTCGCCTGCTATGCCCAAGTTTGTCAAAGTCGGTTGGCACTTGAGGGCAATAAATGTGAACGACCCGTCTCAGTTGAATAACTTGCTTGTTAAAGAACTTCGGCCCTCCGCTCCGTCGTCTCTAAAGCCGCAGTATGCAAAAGGTTCGTAATACCCATAACATACTTAATGAACATTCATGTGCTAGTTTCTCACCAGAAGTAAAATCTTGATGGATTGGGGCTTGACAATTTCTGTTTCCCGGGTGACGAATTTGAAGAAATGAAAAGGATACTAAAAGGGTTGGATATTCACGAACACACTAAAGATCAAGGAGCATATCTTCAAACATTTTAATGGCCTACCGTACAATATTGAACAATAAAATATAATGATAAAGTCATAGTCTGAATTAACAATTCCACGATTTTTCTCCAATATCACGACTTTAAAATCATCACAACGAGAATCAAAACACAAAAGTGTCTTCAACTTCCCAGATTATTATTGTTGTTATTATTTTTATTATTATTACTTTGCTTGTTTTGATTGGAACGATGAATCGCTCTGTAGGTCTGCATTTCAATAGCTCCTCTGAATTTATCTTGGTATTGGTAAGCACTAATATTCCACCTTTCATAATAACTCATTTCCATTTTAAGTATATTTTCACTAGGAAACGTTCCAAAAGAAGATTAAATATAACATATCTAACAACAATACGTCAGCTCAGGAGTTCCGGCACGTATTCTTCAACAAACTCCAAAGTCTATTATAAACTGAGTTGCCCGAATACCTTTGTTGTTCTATTACATAAGCTATATGCTATTATCCGTAGCAGAGTACTCCTGAGAGCAGAGAAACATTCCATATCATCACTAGCAGAGTATCCCTGAGAGCTGAGAAACATTCCATATTAGTCTATCACTAGCAGCGTACTCCTGAGAGCAGAGTAACATTCCATATCATCACTAGCAGAGTACTCCTGATAGCAGAGTAACACTCCATATTAGTCTATCAATAGCAGCGTACTCCTGAGAGCAGAGAAACAATCCATATTAGTCTATCACTAGCAGAGTAGTCCTGAGAGCAGAGAAACATTCCATATTAGTCTATCACTAGCAGAGTACTCCTGAGAGCAGAGAAACATTCCATATTAGTCTATCACTAGCAGCGTACTCCTGACAGCAGAGAAACATTCCATATTAGTCTATCACTAGCAGAGTACTCCTGAGAGCAGAGTAACATTCCATATTAGTCTATCACTAGCAGAGTACTCCTGAGAGCAGAGAAACATTCTATATAAGTCTATCACTAGCAGAGTACTCCTGAGAGCAGAATAATATTCCATATTAGTCTATCCAGGAGGCCTCCGTGGCTTAGGCTGCAGCATGCCGGCCTCTCACCGCTGGGTCCGTGGTTCAAATCCCGGTCACTCCATGTGAGATCTGTGCTGGACAGAACGGAGGCAGACAGGTTTTTCTCCGGGTACTCCGGTTTTCCCTGTCAACATTTCATTCCAGCAACACTCTCCACTATCATTTCATTTCATCTGTCATTCATTTAATCATTGCCCCAGAGGAGTGCGTCAGGCCTCGGCAGCCGGCACAGTCCATATCCTCGCCGCTAGATGGGGGCTTAATTCATTCCATTCCTGACCCGGTCGGAGACTGGAAGCAGGCTGTGGATTTTCATTTCATTAGTCTATCACTAGCAGCGTACTCCTGAGAGCAGAGAAACATTCCATATAAGTCTATCACTATCAGAGTACTCCTGAGAGCAGAGAAACATTCCATATTAGTCTATCACTAGCAGAGTACTCCTGAGAGCAGAGTAACATTCCATATGAGTCTATCACTAGCAGAGTACTCCTGAGAGCAGAGTAACATTCCATATTAGTCTATCACTAGCAGAGTACTCCTGAGAGCAGAGTAACATTCCATATTAGTCTACCACTAGCAGAGTACTCCTGAGAGCAGAGTGAAAATCCACAGCCTGCTTCCAGTCTCCGACCGGGTGAGGAATGGAATGAATGAAGCCCCCATCTAGCGGCGAGGATATGAACTGTGCCGGCTGCCGAGGCCTGACGCACTCCTCTGGGGCAATGATTAAATGAATGACAGATGAAATGAAATGATAGTGGAGAGTGTTGCTGGAATGAAATTTTGACAGGGAAAACCGGAGTACCCGGAGAAAAACCTGCCCGCCTCCGTTTTGTCCAGCACAGATCTCACATGGAGTGACCGGGATTTGAACCACGGACCCAGCGGTAGGAGGCCGGCGTGCTGCCGCCTAAGCCACGGAGGCTTTTCCTGAGAGCAGAGTAACATTCCATATTAGTCTATCACTAGCAGCGTACTCCAGAGAGCAGAGTAACATTCCATATTAGTCTATCACTAGCAGCGTACTCCTGAGAGCAGAGAAACATTCCATATTAGTGTATCACTAGCAGCGTACTCCTGAGAGCAGAGAAACATTCCATATTAGTCTATCACTAGCAGAGTACTCCTGAGAGCAGAGAAACATACCATATTAGTCTATCACTAGAAGCGTACTCCTGACAGCAGAGAAACATTCCATATTAGTCTATCACTAGCAGAGTACTCCTGAGAGGAGAGAAACATTCCATATTAGTCTATCACTAGCAGAGTACTCCTGAGAGCAGAGAAACATTCCATATTAGTCTATCACTAGCAGAGTACTCCTGAGAGCAGAGTAACATTCCATATTAGTCTATCACTAGCAGCGTACTCCTGAGAGCAGAGAAACATTCCATATTAGTCTATCACTAGCAGAGTACTCCTGAGAGCAGAGTAACATTCCATATTAGTCTATCACTAGCAGAGTACTCCTGAGATCAGAGTAACATTCCATATTAGTCTATCACTAGCAGCGTACTCCTGAGAGCAGAGTAACATTCCATATTAGGCTATCACTAACAGAGTACTCCTGAGAGCAGAGTATTATTCCATATTAGTCTATCACTAGCAGAGTACTCCTGAGAGCAGAGTAACATTCCATATTAGTCTATCACTAGCAGCGTACTCCAGAGAGCAGAGTAACATTCCATATTAGTCTATCACTAGCAGCGTACTCCTGAGAGCAGAGAAACATTCCATATTAGTCTATCACTAGCAGCGTATTCCTGAGAGCAGAGTAACATTCCATATTAGTCTATCACTAGCAGAGTACTCCTGAGAGCAGGGTAACACTCCATATTAGTCTATCACTAGCAGAGTACTCCTGAAAGCAGATTAACATTCCATATTAGTCTATCTCTAGCAGAGTACTACTGAGAGCGGAGTAACAATCCATATTAGTCTATCACTAGCAGAGTACTCCTGACAGCAGAGTAACATTCCATATCATCACTAGCAGAGTACTCCTGAGAGCAGAGTAACACTCCATATTAGTCTATCAATAGCAGCATACTCCTGAGAGCAGAGAAATATTCCATATTAGTCTATCACTAGCAGAGTACTCCTGAGAGCAGAGTGACATTCCATATTAGTCTATCACTAGCAGAGTACTCCTGAGAGCAGAGTAACATTCCATATTAGTCTATCACTAGCAGCGTACTCCAGAGAGCAGAGTAACATTCCATATTAGTCTATCACTAGCAGCGTACTCCTGAGAGCAGAGAAACATTCCACATTAGTGTATCACTAGCAGCGTACTCCTGAGAGCAGAGTAACATTCCATATTAGTCTATCACTAGCAGAGTACTCCTGAGAGCAGAGAAACATACCATATTAGTCTATCACTAGAAGCGTACTCCTGACAGCAGAGAAACATTCCATATTAGTCTATCACTAGCAGAGTACTCCTGAGAGGAGAGAAACATTCCATATTAGTCTATCACTAGCAGAGTACTCCTGAGAGCAGAGAAACATTCCATATTAGTCTATCACTAGCAGAGTACTCCAGAGAGCAGAGTAACATTCCATATTATTCCATCACAAGCAGCGTACTCCTGAGAGCAGAGAAACATTCCATATTAGTCTATCACTAGCAGAGTACTCCTGAGAGCAGAGTAACATTCCATATTAGTCAATCACTAGCAGAGTACTCCTGAGATCAGAGTAACATTCCATATTAGTCTATCACTAGCAGCGTACTCCTGAGAGCAGAGTAACATTCCATATTAGGCTATCACTAACAGAGTACTCCTGAGAGCAGAGTATTATTCCATATTAGTCTATCACTAGCAGAGTACTCCTCAGAGCAGAGTAACATTCCATATTAGTCTATCACTAGCAGCGTACTCCAGAGAGCAGAGTAACATTCCATATTAGTCTATCACTAGCAGCGTACTCCTGAGAGCAGAGAAACATTCCATATTAGTCTATCACTAGCAGCGTACTCCTGAGAGCAGAGTAACATTCCATATTAGTCTATCAACAGCAGAGTACTCCTGAGAGCAGAGTAACACTCCATATTAGTCTATCACTAGCAGAATACTCCTGAGAGCAGATTAACATTCCATATTAGTCTATCTCTAGCAGAGTACTACTGAGAGCAGAGTAACAATCCATATTAGTCTATCACTAGCAGAGTACTCCTGAGAGCAGAGTAACATTCCATATCATCACTAGCAGAGTAATCCTGAGAGCAGAGTAACACTCCATATTAGTCTATCAATAGCAGCGTACTCTTGAGAGCAAGGAAACATTCCATATTAGTCTATCACTAGCAGAGTAGTCCTGAGAGCAGAGAAACATTCCATATTAGTCTATCACTCGCAGAGTACTCCTGAGAGCTGACAAACATTCCATATTAGCCTATCACTAGCAGCGTACTCCGGACAGCAGAGAAACATTCCATATTAGTCTATCACTAGCCGAGTACTCCTGAGAGCATAGAAACATTCCATATTAGTCTATCACTAGCAGAGTACTCCTGAGAGCAGAGTAACATTCCATATTAGTCTATCACTAGCAGAGTACTCCTGAGAGTAGAGTAACGTTCCATATCATCTCTCGCAAAGTACTCCTGAGAGCAGAGTAACACTCCATATTAGTCTATCACTATCAGAGTACTCCTGAGAGCAGAGTAACGCTCCATATTAGTCTATTACTAGCAGAGTACTACTGAGAGCAGAGTAACACTCCATATTAGTCTATCACTAGCAGAGTACTGCTGAGAGCAGAGTAACATTCCATATTAGTATATCACTAGCAGAGTACTCCTGAGAGCAGAGTAACATTCCATATTAGTCTATCACTAGCAGAGTACTCCTGAGAGCAGAGTAACATTCCATATTAGTCTATCACTAGCAGCGTACTCCAGAGAGCAGAGTAACATTCCATATTAGTCTATCACTAGCAGCGTACTCCTGAGAGCAGAGAAACATTCCATATTAGTCTATCACTAGCAGCGTACTCCTGAGAGCAGAGTAACATTCCATATTAGTCTATCACTAGCAGAGTACTCCTGAGAGCAGAGTAACACTCCATATTAGTCTATCACTAGCAGAGTACTCCTGAGAGCAGAGTAACATTCCATATTAGTCTATCTCTAGCAGAGTACTACTGAGAGCAGAGTAACAATCCATATTAGTCTATCACTAGCAGAATACTCCTGAGAGCAGAGTAACATTCCATATCATCACTAGCAGGGTACTCCTGAGAGCAGAGTAACACTCCATATTAGTCTATCAATAGCAGCGTACTCCTGAGAGCAGAGAAATATTCCATATTAGTCTATCACTAGCAGCGTACTCCTGAGAGCAGAGAAACATTCCATATTAGTCTATCACTAGCAGAGTACTCCTGAGACCAGAGAAACATTCCATATTAGTCTATCACTAGCAGAGTACTCCTGAGAGCAGAGTAACATTCCATATTAGTCTATCACTAGCAGAGTACTCCTGCGAGCAGAGAAATATTCCATATTAGTCTATAACTAGCAGAGTACTCCTGAGAGCAGAGTAACATTCCATATTAGTCTATCACTAGCAGAGTACTCCTGAGAGCAGAGTAACATTCCATATTAGTCTATCACTAGCAGAGTACTACTGAGAGCAGAGTAACATTCCATATTAGTCTATCACTAGCAGCGTACTCCTGAGAGCAGAGTAACATTCCATATTAGTCTATCACTAGCAGAGTACTCCTGAGAGCAGAGTAACATTCCATATTAGTCTATCAGTAGCAGAGTACCACTGAGAGCAGAGTAACAATCCATATTAGTCTATCACTAGCAGAGTACTCCTGAGAGCAGAGTAACATTCCATATCATCACTAGCAGAGTACTCCTGAGAGCAGAGTAACACTCCATATTAGTCTATCAAGAGCAGCGTACTCTTGAGAGCACGGAAACATTTCATATTAGTCAATCACTAGCAGAGTAGTCCTGAGAGCAGAGAATCATTCCATATTAGTCTATCACTCGCAGAGTACTCCTGAGAGCTGAGAAACATTCCGTATTAGTCTATCACTAGCGTACTCCTGACAGCAGAGAAACATTCCATATAGTCTATCACTAGCAGAGTACTCCTGAGAGCAGAGAAACATTCCATATTAGTCTATCACTAGCAGAGTACTCCTGAGAGCAGAGTAACATTCCATATTAGTCTATCACTAGCAGAGTACTCCTGAGAGTAGAGTAACGTTCCATATCATCACTCGCAGAGTACTCCTGAGAGCAGAGTAACACTCCATATTAGTCTATCACAAGCAGAGTACTCCTGAGAGCAGAGTAACGCTCCATATTAGTCTATCACTAGCAGAGTACTACTGAGAGCATAGTAACACTCCATATTAGTCTATCACTAGCAGAGTACTACTGAGAGCAGAGTAACATTCCATATTAGTCTATCACTAGCAGAGTACTCCTGAGAGCAGAGTAACATTCCATATTAGTCTATCACTAGCAGAGTACTCCTGAGAGCAGAGTAACATTCCATCTTAGTCTATCACTAGCAGCGTACTCCAGAGAGCAGAGTAACTTTCCATATTAGTCTATCTCTAGCAGCGTACTCCTGAGAGCAGAGAATCATTCCATATTAGTCTATCACTAGCAGCGTACTCCTGAGAGCAGAGTAACATTCCATATTAGTCTATCACTAGCAGAGTACTCCTGAGAGCAGGGTAACACTCCATATTAGTCTATCACTAGCAGAGTAATCCTGAGAGCACAGTAACATTCCATATCATCACTAGCAGAGTACTCCTGAGAGCAGAGTAACACTCCATATTAGTCTATCAATAGCAGCGTACTCCTGAGAGCAGAGAAATATTCCATATTAGTCTATCACTAGCAGCGTACTCCTGACAGCAGAGAAACATTCCATATTAGTCTATCACTAGCAGAGTACTCCTGAGACCAGAGAAACATTCCATATTAGTCTATCACTAGCAGAGTACTCCTGAGAGCAGAGTAACATTCCATATTAGTCTATCACTAGCAGAGTACTCCTGCGAGCAGAGAAACATTCCATATTAGTCTATAACTAGCAGAGTACTCCTGAGAGCAGAGTAACATTCCATATTAGTCTATCACTAGCAGAGTACTCCTGAGAGCAGAGTAACATTCCATATTAGTCTATCACTAGCAGAGTACTACTGAGAGCAGAGTAACATTCCATATTAGTCTATCACTAGCAGAGTACTCCTGAGAGCAGAGTAACATTCCATATTAGTCTATCACTAGCAGCGTACTCCTGAGAGCAGAGTAACATTCCATATTAGTCTATCACTAGCAGCGTACTCCTGAGAGCAGAGAAACATTCCATATTAGTCTATCACTAGCAGGGTACTCCTGAGAGCAGAGTAACATTCCATATTAGTCTATCACTAGCAGAGTACTCCTGAGAGCAGAGAAACATTCCATATTAGTCTATGACTAGCAGAGTACTCCTGAGAGCAGAGTAACATTCCATATTAGTCTATCACTAGCAGAGTACTCCTGAGAGCAGAGTAACATTCCATATTAGTCTATCACTAGCAGAGTACTACTGAGAGCAGAGTAACAATCCATATTAGTCTATCACTAGCAGAGTACTCCTGAGAGCAGAGTAACATTCCATATTAGTCTATCACTAGCAGAGTACTCCTGAGAGCAGAATAACATTCCATATTAGTCTATCACTAGCAGAGTACTACTGAGAGCAGAGTAAAAATCCATATTAGTCTATCACTAGCAGAGTACTCCTGATAGCAGAATAACATTCCATATTAGTCTATCAGGAGCCTCCGTGGCTTAGGCGGCAGCACGCCGGCCTCTCACCGCTGGGTCCGTGGTTCAAATCCCGGTCACTCCATGTGAGATCTGTGCTGGACAAAACGGAGGCAGACAGGTTTTTCTCCGGGTACTCCGGTTTTCCCTGTCAACATTCCATTCCAGCAACACTCTCCACTATCATTTCATCTGTCATTCATTTAATCATTGCCCCAGAGGAGTGCGTCAGGCCTCGGCAGCCGGCACAGTCCATATCCTCGCCGCTAGATGGGGGCTTAATTCATTCCATTCCTGACCCGGTCGGAGACTGGAAGCAGGCTGTGGATTTTCATTTCATTAGTCTATCACTAGCAGCGTACTCCTGAGAGCAGAGAAACATTCCATATAAGTCTATCACTAGCAGAGTACTCCTGAGAGCAGAGTAACATTCCATATTAGTCTATCACTAACAGAGTACTCCTGAGAGCAGAGTATTATTCCATATTAGTCTATCACTAGCAGAGTACTCCTGAGAGCAGAGTAACATTCCATATTAGTCTATCACTAGCAGCGTACTCCTGAGAGCAGAGAAACATTCCATATTAGTCTATCACTAACAGAGTACTCCTGAGAGCAGAGTATTATTCCATATTAGTCTATCACTAGCAGAGTACTCCTAAGAGCAGAGTAACATTCCATATTAGTCTATCACTAACAGAGTACTCCTGAAAGCAGAGTAACATTCCTTATTAGTCTATCACTAGCAGAGTAACATTCCATATTAGTCTATCACTAGCAGCGTACTCCTGATAGCAGAGAAACATTCCATATTAGTCTATCACTAGCAGAGTACTCCTGAGAGCAGAGTAACATTCCATATTAGTCTATCACGAGCAGAGTACTCCTGAGAGCAGAGTAACATTCCATATTAGTCTATCACTAGCAGAGTACTCCTGAGATCAGAGTAACATTCCATATTAGTCTATCACTAGCAGAGTACTCCTGAGAGCAGGGAAACATTCCATATAAGTCTATCACTAGCAGAGTACTCCTGAGAGCAGAATAACATTCCATATTAGTCTATCACTAGCAGAGTACTCCTGAGAGCAGAAAATCATTCCATATAAGTCTCTCACTAGCAGCGTACTCCTGAGAGCAGAGTAACATTCCATATTAGTCTATCACTAACAGAGTACTCCTGAGAGCAGAGTAACATTCCATATTAGTCTATCACTAGCAGCGTACTCCTGAGAGCAGAGAAACATTCCATATTATCACTAGCAGAGTACTCCTGAGAGCAGAGAAACATTCCATATTATCACTAGCTGAGTACTCCTGAGCGCAGAGAAACATTCCATATTATCACTAGCAGAGTACGCCTGAGAGCAGAGAAACATTCCATATTATCACTAGCAGCGTACTCCTGAGAGCAGAGAAACATTCCATATTATCACTAGCAGCGTACTCCTGAGAGCAGAGAAACATTCCATATTATCACTAGCAGAGTACTCCTGAAAGCAGAGTAACATTCCATATTATCACTAGCAGAGTACTCCTGAGAGCAGAGAAACATTCCATATTATCACTAGCAGAGTACTCCTGAGAGCAGAGAAACATTCCATATTATCACTAGCAGAGTACTCCTGAGAGCAGAGAAACATTCCATATTATCACTAGCAGAGTACGCCTGAGAGCAGAGAAACATTCCATATTATCACTAGCAGCGTACTCCTGAGAGCAGAGGAACATTCCATATTATCACTAGCAGCGTACTCCTGAGAGCAGAGAAACATTCCATATTATCACCTGCAGCGTACTCCTGAGAACAGAGAAACATTCCATATTATCACTAGCAGAGTACTCCTGAGAGCAGAGAATCATTCCATATTATCACTAGCAGAGTACTCCTGAGAGCAGAGAAACATTCCATATTATCACTAGCAGAGTACTCCTGAGAGCAGAGTAACATTCCATATTATCACTAGCAGAGTACTCCTGAGAGCAGAGTACCATTCCATATTATCACTAGTAGAGTACGCCTGAGAATATAGTAACGGTCCATTAAGCACGAATGTTGTTCTGAAGCATAATTAAACGATAATTATGAATAACAAATCATACGACGGATCTATTCACGACACCATCTTCCCACTTAATTTTCAATGGAGCTGCCATGCTCGTCCTTATTCATTTGTTATGCATACAAGTATATTAAGATAGTTAAGGGAACAAGTATATCAATCTTGTTTGAGATGTGACAGGCCGTGTGGTGTCACGTCTTAAGAGCTATGTCACGGTGCACTGCGATAACAAAGGCTGAGTTTCCTTCTGTCCTTGATAGGCCACACGTTTTGACTGTTTGCCATAGTTGTCAAAATGTTGAAAATACCAACCAAAGATAAGGCGTGAATACCTTCTTTCCTCTAACCTTCTACATGGTTGGCCGAAGCCTTCCTAGGTTTGTCATCCAGAGTATGTTATTTTGTTTCTATTCAGGGGTTTGGGACACCATTGTCATTAGTTCCATGTATTTGGGAATGTGCTGAAATTGATAACCTGTGTTCCTCTGATGACTGTAGCAGCACTATGTGTAGCCGTATTAGGGAAAGGGACGGGATAGGTGTCCCGGGGCTAGAGAAAGGTAGACCCTACTATATCGGCATTTCCTGGAGTGAATCCCGAGGGGAGACAACACGCAGATTAGGTTCTTTAACACGCTGGCACTTACAGTAATCTATCAAACAGATCTTTATCACAACGTGGAATTACAGTTGATTTAATCCTCCGTTGTAAACTCACATTTTATTCAAAATGGGTCTTGTTACAGAAAGAAATCCAGTGTGTTTCGAATGTAAATGGGCTATGGAGTGCATCTTTTGATGTGTACGGAACGTTGCAAAGACACCAAGTCATACTCGTGTTTAATAATTTTCTGTCATACGGAAATAAACTAAGAAAAGGAAATTGTTGTTGTCAGTATTTGAAAAATTCATGAACTGATGATATTTTACACTAAGAACCAAAGGAATTGAAAGGAAAAAGGCGTCTAGAATGTCACACCTTTGACTGCCTCTCAGGTAGTGCAAGTCAGGAGCTCTGCAAAACCTTGACAGGGTGATTCACTGACAAAGAGTGAAACCACTAACCGTAGCTCTTGACCAGAAGGACAGCGTGGTGAACTGAACGTTGCGCCTGCCAACGTGTGAAGTTCAGCTTCGAAGGCGAATCCAGTTTGTATTAAATTGCCAGTCATAATGCATATCATAATAAGGAAACTAGTTAAATTAAATTTGAAAACTTTTCGGGACTGATTCAATAGTCAACAAGATCTTAAGTTAAATATTGAAGATAAAATTAGTGAAAACCTTTACCTTCACTTCCTCATGGAAAAGATGTTTTTCCTCATGGAAAAGATGCTTGAGTCAGATATCGTTAATCTGCCCATCCTTGGAGCAAGAATTGCTACTATCAATCCTTTCAATGTTAACAGATGGAGATACTTGCAACGACAAGGAGTCTGGCGAGTATACCTTCATCATTGGCTAGAATAGAAGTTTTGAACTGAACGTGAATGTTCATTGGATACAACTGATTATCTGACACTGTACCATGGTATCAGCAGTCAAGGACTATGAGCTACTGAAATATTTTCCTACACTTAAAACAGTGGTATAAACTGTTCAGAGGGAGGGAGGCCATGCTCCGTCAATTTAGTTCGAGGTACACATTCGTATGCAGGATTACGCTCAGCGTTTGATTTCACAAACAAATCAATAGTTTCAACTTGTCTTCTGATCAGGAGCGGCTTGTCAAAACGGGGCTTGGAGTTCACTGAAACACTCGTTTACAGTGTAAAGTTTTGAAGCCATTTTTCAGTGTTTCCTGTACAAACTATTAGTTGAAACACTTCAGTCGGTCTACACAAATTTGCCCAATATGACTAGACGGTGAGTACAATCCCGTTGTTACGCTCTTCACAGGACTGTGGTTTAAACGCGCAATAACCGGGAAATGGTGAGTGAGGTGGGAGAACAATTTGGGAACAATATGGCAGTGGTGAGCAGTATTTTATTAAGACTGCATTTTGTTTTATTTATTTTACTGTCTTATAATAATAATAATAGCAATTATTATTATTATTACTATTAGTAGCCTATTTTTAATTAATTGTTACTGTATTATTATTGAAACATCTTAAATAGAGTGCTTTTTACAATTTATACGGAATTTTCCCTCTTTTTATCACATGAAATATGCGCTACAAGCGGGAATTAGAAGCGTTATAATAGGGTAAAATTATGCAGTATTATATACGAACTGTCCAGGGACCTTACAAAAAGAGCGTAATAAACGGGATAGCGCGTAACAATAGGGTTTTACTGTATATAGGCTAAGTACAATAAATAATAAATATATACGGTACTCCTGACCAAATACATTTACTAGTTATAACTACTATAACTAGAATCCCTATCCTAAATGTTCCATTACTTAATAGAGATTATAACTAATATATGTATTTTTTCAGAAGTGTATATTTATTATTTAATTTATATATTAAATATAGCCTATATATTGTACCCCGCACAGCCATATTGGTAAAATTATTGTTGACCGACTGAAGAGTTACAATCGTTTACAGTGCTACTAGCCAAAGTATTAGTCACCCCTAGCAACACCGCCTCTAGACCAGTTAGGCTAATCGTCTTGCTCGGGCCAGCAAGGGACTCCACTAGTTTCTGCAGATATGCCATATCTAGTTGAAGTCACTCACTGATAATAACATTCCATAGAGCTACTAAATAGGGGGAATGCTGATCTCCTCTCTTCACCCGCTGTTTCAAATATTTTCTGTGGGATTCATGTCGGGTGATTTAGCGGGTCAGTCAAGGTGCGTGTTCATCAAACTAGACTCGTATGTATGCAGTCCTGTGAGCACTGCTGTTGTCATCTTGGTAAAATGGCAGTGCCTACAGCATACTCATCATGAAGATAGAAGTTAACACTTGATCGCCGAGAGTGACGAAATAAAGATCATGGCTCATGTTCACGGAGATTTGAATGAAGGACTGAAGCCATGGTTCGATGAACACCCCCAAAACATCATTAATGTTTCTCCGGGTCGACCTGTACCCTTCACACTTACACACACACACACACACACACACACACACACCACGGGTTAAACGCTGCATTGGACCATTGGTACATCGACGCCTTACAAAATTAGAAAACAATCAAAATCATGACTCGTTGGACCGCACTACACGCTACTGTCCACTTCCGGTATTGTTTGGTCCATTGAAGACTGACACACAAACACACCACTTCACTGCCATGGTCTTATGTCAGCGGCACCAGTACAACGCCATGTACAGCCCTCCAAAGCAACTACTGTGCTTATTCAAGGCTTTGGTAATAATGTTATTGGTTTTACGTCCCTTTTAACTTCTCTGGCTTTTAGAGACGTCTGGGTGTCGGAATTTTGCCCCAAGGGGTATCTGTAACGTGCCAGTAAATCTACTGATACAGCTCCATCGTATTTGCGCACCCTCATATGCCAGCTGACTGCGCCAGGATACGAACCTGCAACCTTGGGCCCAGCAAGCGAGGACGTTGTCGCTGATCCATGCAGCCACTCAAGGGGGTGACTATGCTGTCCGGTGACCTCACGTTGGTCTGAGGCAGCACTATGACAAATCCTCCAATATATTTGATTTTGCCGTGACACGGTGTTGAGAAACATGCCTTGAATCTGCAGTCACATTTGGACGAGTGCTTGTGAGATACGCATGTTACACTACCACTGCCAACAGTTACCTTGGGACAACGTTTTCGTTAGTACTGTAGGGAATGTTACACTTCTCCGTATTGAGTACGAGTAAGTGACAAAGCTGAATCTAAGACCGCACAATTAACTTCGCTATCGAGGATCATTTAAGACTGGCTTTCACAATGAATTTATTCCTCTTGTTCTGCTACAATAACCTCGTTAGCTCAGTCTTCACACTACTTGTTCACACTGATGAGAGATGCAAAATCTGAAGATTTCATATCAAGGCAGTGGAATAGATAATGAATTGCCCGCATCTCCGCCCTTCATGCAGTTACACGAGCCGTTCTTCCATGATTGACGCCAGCTGAACCCTGACATGCCTTAGCGCGTTATGGAGGTGATCCTCATCAGCAGCAATTGGGTGGGAGACTCAGCTGAAGACTAGCAATATTGGAATAGGCTTAGAGAGAATATTATTTTCAGTATGCAATTATATTACCGGTATTGTGGAATGGCCTCTATCAAACCTGGAAACTGGTTCAAAGTTCACTTTTCCATATTGGTTGGAACCTAGAGTAATACATAGACTACCACGCGGAGTACTATTCGAACGTACAAGGACCCTTCCCAACTAAGGTATTGTAGTGAGTCATGCCTAGCCGTAGACAGACATGGCCAGCGGGCGAACTGTAGTTCAGGAGCAGGGTGTGTGCCCACTCATAGCCATAGCCTTCGTTTTCTTTCCACCCTAGAAGCTATTGATCATGCGTGATACCAGTTAAGTGGTGCACACAGAAAAAAAATATTGGTGTTTTCATACGTCATGAATGGAAGACACAAATTGGAGCTGGCGGCACATGACTGAAAGCCAAATGTCTTTAAAAAATAACTTAACGGGCCTTACAGTAGTCGCATATGATGTGTAACATCTGACATAGAAGAAACCTCACATGAAATTGTTGATACACCGGTATTGTATGTCTACCCCTTATTATTTCCGTTTTCCTACGGGGTCGGGGATGATATGCGATGGAAGTCTTTGTGGCGGCTGGTTTTTACAGCCGGATTCCCTTCCTGACACCAACCTCACGAGAGGAGTTAATGCGAGATGAAATGAATGATGGTGAATGAAACTGGGTAAGGATGTGGAAGGAAGCGGCCGTGGCCTGTCAGAAGGTACCGTCCCAGCATTTGCCTGGAGTTTAAAATGGGGAAACCAAGGAAAAACATTTCAAGGACGGCAAATTGTTGATACACCGGTATTTTATAATATTATTGGCACAAATATTAATCTATTGTAAAAGGGAGTGTTTTACAGATATTGTAGTTTATAATACGGAACTCATTTTATAAGAGGTTTTGTAGCTTCCACCAGTACTAGCCTAAATAAAGAATACGATATGGATCAACTAGATTAATATACGTGACACCGCTCATAACCTAAAATTCCTTATAAATAGGCCAACTTGCGAGTAAATACAATGTGCACAGCAGTAGATCATGAAAGGCTTGCCCAGTTTCCGGACCTCTTGATTCACAGATCAACACGTAATTTCATATGAATTCTGTTAAAATGAGTCATATTGATAGGGCCTATGATAAATATCGTTTAAAACGATAATCTGGTTGCAAAAATATCTAACCCGTCCAGGATTCGAACCCGAGATCTCTAGATTCACAATAATAATAATAATGTTATTGGTTTTACGTCCCTTTTAACTACACTGGCTTTTAGAGACGCCGGAGTGCCGGAATTTTGCCCCGAAGGGGATCTTTAACGTGCCAGTAAATCTACGGACACGGCTCCCTCGCATTTGAGCACCCTCAAATGCCAGCTGACTGCGCCAGGATACGAACCTGCAACCTTGGGCTCAGCAAGCGAGAACGTTACCCCTGAGCCACGCAGCCAGCCGATCTAGATTCACAGTCAGAGACGCTAACACCACGGCTATTTCGACCACGCGAATATTAAGCACAAGATGGTGACTTATTTTCACGTACCAATGATACTGCATCACGGAATTAAGTTTCATTGATATTTTGCTTGTTTCGATAATGTTCCTGCGTGTAATTGAGTTTAAAATGCCTTATGAATAGGCCCTCTTGTGAGTAAAGAGAATGTATTCAGCAATAGTTCATAAGGCTTGCTCAGTTTTCGTATAAACACAACAATTATATTATATTGATGACTGCATTACCGTTATGTGGGTTAATATTTGAATAGCCATTGTGCAGAAACATAATACCGGCAATGCCGACAACTTACAATGTTTCATATTAAAGCATTTTATCATTTAGGTACTGATACGAAGACTTCGAACATGTGCCATGTGCTTTGTTTCAGTCAGTTGACACTAGAGTTCGCATGAGCGTTTACTGTCAGAATGAAAGTGTTCAGCAATGCGATCCAGCTGGCAGTGCGTTTTACACACTTCCGTCCGATCCACTTCCGTCCCATTTTTTTAAATCACTCCCACAAAAATATCCAGCAACCGAGTGGAAAGATGTTACACATCAATAATGCAAATTCTGAAGCCTTGCACACTGGAGGTAGAATTTTTGGAAACTTGTGATTTTATTTCTTATACTTATGTTTCATTAGTGTGGAGCAGGCGTTATTAAATATTATTATTATTAGACTAGTTATTATTTTTTAAATCGGTTATCCTTTAAGCTTGCCTTCGTCCACGGACTCCGTGAGGGATCATTCCTCTACCACCACAAGGACAGTGTCTTAGAGATGGACACACTTTGTCAGCAGATACAACTGGGAATGGTAACAGGCCGATCGCCCAAGCAACCGCTAACTTGGGTCTAATGAAGAATGGGTCAGGGAAGGGAGTGGGAGTCGGACATGGAACTGTTGAAAGGAACCATCCCGGCATTTGCCTGGGAGTGAAAATGGGAAACCACGGAAAAATATTTTTAGGACGACTGAGGTGGGGTTCGAACCCTCACTCTCCTGATACCGACAAGGTACGACGTACGAGGTAGCGCGTTAGCTCTCTCGATCACCGCGGCCGGTTATTCAAATACTTCACAAAAATAAGTTGCTTAATACACGAATTTTGAGATAATTTATCTGCTTGCACCCTCGTGCAGATTGGAAGGAATTGCCCAGATATTCGGCAAATAAGTCATAGCCTATACAGTTGTTCCCACAAAGCACACCCTTTCGATACCAGAATTTCATTCGTGTTGCAGGGGTAGCTGGCAATAATGGTGTGCTTCTTAGACAATGAATCAATTTTGGCTCAAATTGATATTAGGGCTGTTGTGGAGCTTCCGGCGCGTTGAGGGTAGTTGGAAGCAGGAGAGGCCGGCTTTCGGCGCGCACAGAACACAAGGACAACCACTCCAAGCTTTAACGCGCGAAATATTATTCTGGGCGAAAACTGTTTCAATTTCTGATAAGTACAGCACCTCAGACAGCTTCCAATGCAACCCGATCGAAATCCCAGTTTCGAACGAGCTGATTGTTCCTTGATAGTAGAAATCGAATGATTAAAGCTCCATTCTGTAATATTCAGTTGAGTAATGACAATTGAGTCCCTCTCTCAGTATTCATGTCTGGCTGCGTGGCTCAGGGGTAACGTTCTCGCTTTCTGAGCCCAAGGTTGCAGTTTCGAAACCTGGCGCAGTCAGCTGGCATTTGAGGGTGCGCAAATGCGAGGGAGCCGTGTCAGTAGATTTACTGGCACGTTAAAGATCCCCTTCGGGGCAAAATTCCGGCACCCCGGCGTCTCTAAAAGCCAGTGTAGTTAAAAGTGACGTAAAACCAATAACATCATCATCATCTCAGTATTCCTGCTGATGATCGCCAACGTGCAGATGGGGACACCCGAGAACATTTTGATACATATAGATAGGAGTGATCATAACCAGCAATAGGAAGTCGAAGCAAATGCGTATCTCTCATTGGATGAATATGCTAATGTAAATCATCCGTATCTTAATACAATGTTCTTATTTTTATTGTATACTATTTTTATTGTGCAAATTAGTGCATATTTTTACTATTATATAAATGTATCATACTTCACATTTTTTCAAATGCGAACTATATATTAACGATGTTTCATTTTATTTTTAATTAAGTATATTCGTTGAAACTTTAATTTTAAACAATATTGTTTTCCGTTCCGGTGCCTCTCGCAGTGTGACTGTCCAGTCTCAGGTGTGATGTGAGCGATACAATGCTGTGTGTTTAGTTCGCTCAGTTCAATGGCTGGTTTGACGCGTCTCTACCTTAAAACACAGTATAGGGGCTGCTAACCAAACATGTCCCAAGCCCCTAATACGGATTTACAACAACAACATCTAATGAACATACAAAGTAGTAAGGCTTGGCAAATGATGTGACATAACTCTCATACTGGCGTGTTTTCAGTGATATGCCTCCGAAATATCCGCTGTGTTTGTTTGTTGCATGTATTTATACCGCATGCTCTACAGAATGGATGACAGTAGATATGATACGCCAACGATCAAAGCGCGATTTAAATGCATACATTATAATAAATTACATTTTTAATTTTTTCACGAATACAATATTAATAAAATATGTAAAAACATTACATTGTCATATTGTGATACTACCTTTTTCGCGATATTGTTGAAAGGCACCACCTACAGAGGCTAAGTGCAAAGTGCGATCTGATACCGAGCTCTGGTTTGTATTAAGAACATTTCTTCTCCGTCAGTCACCACCGTAAGATCAATAACAAGAAAGTTTCTCGCTACTTATCTTTTCTGTGTTCGCATTCGAAAATATTCGAATAGTATTTATTAGAAAGAAGGAATATAGCATTCTTATGTAAAATATATTGCCCAGGGAGTACAAAATGATCTTAAACTGTTTTGGTCATTGGATGTTCTCTGTGAGTCTCTTATCTGCAAATATATAGATTCGCGCGAATGTTACATGCTTGTAAAAATTAGATCGTGTATTAAATATTCATGACTTATAATCTTACAACGTCAGAAAGAGCAGAATATTCTCTATGACGCCACTCAATCATTCTTTAGATTCATCACTTTGGAGCCTATTATTGTGAAGTAGACAACACCGCGATGAGGCTAGTTGCAGTATGAGTGCAAATACTACCACTATTTGTACGCTCTCCTTTAAATTAGAGAAATGTAAGGCCACGGCCGTCTCCATTTCAATCCTAGCCTCACACATACACTACTAAAGGTACCGCAATAACAAAGGTTTTCAGACAAATACTATTACACACACACACACACACGGCCAAATACTCGGGGCTAAATATCAAAAAGCTATTAAGAACAACAAGAAGAACAACAAGAACTTAAAGTAGAGAGACAATATAGTAATCTAGTTTCCTGTGTCGTTGTTTAACCATGCACACAGTTGCTCATAGACCGTCAATATTCTTGTCCCCCTCGTGGCACAGTGGCTAGCATTCTTGGCTGTCGCCCCTAAGGTCAGGGAGTGATTTCCAGATTTTTCAGGAAATTAAATTCTGGTGTGAGAGTTGTAACAGGGTTCACTCAGCCTCTTGGGGCAGAACTGAGAAGGGGTAGGTTCGATTCCTACCTCAGCCATCCTTGAAGTGCTTTTCCGTGGTTTTCCCCACTCCTACTCCACGCAATTGCTGGGATGGTTCGTAACTTATGGACACGGCGGCTTCCTTCCCCAATCCGAGTATCACAATAACACAAATTATCATACAAATTCTACACACACCAAAATACATGAGGCTAAATGACCACGATATCGAACGACTAAAATGATATAACAAATGGCCATTTTAGCCAATATTTATTCAAAGTTATAAGATTTTATAAGTTACAGGATTTATTGTTCAATGGCAGTGTTTTAATCTGAAATGGAGAAATAGTAATACGGTATTTCAAATACGAGGCACGCTGACGAAGCTCAGACTGAGAGGTCCATGGTTATTCCAAATGCTAAAATACGGTATTAAAGTTATACTGTGATTCAATCAAGAAATATGAGGTAAGATTCGTAATAAAAGTATACAGTAATTGCAGTTGGCATGCCTGTCAAGTGCGGTGTAGTTCCCTCATAGACAGCTCTAGTAAGTGGCGGCACCTCACCTGGAAACACAAGATACACGGGATTAGTCCAATCAACATTTACCAACGTGAAACACTCATAAGTTTCTCGTTCTATTTATATTTTATCACTTACACCTGCAAATAAACTACTAACCAACATTAGTGAAGCCAACATAAAATCGACGTATTCGTTTCAAATTTTAAATAGACATTAAGACACAAGAGTGGAGGTGCAATCATGTAAAATTAACGCCACATGTGGACAGAAATAAGATAAAGAGTACTTGAATCATGCATTTAAATGGGTCTTATTTGCCTCATTTCTTTAGTCTGCTTTCATTTTTTTTTTCCAAACAAAGAAGGTGAACTCGCGAGATTTACGCGGCGAAATATGGATCCATCTCTCTATATGTGCGTTTGTGTGTCATGTGTTATGTCCCCCCCCACTTTTCCAGGATCAATTCCCAAACAACGAAACCAAATTGTTATTTGGTGCATAAATTGCACTATTAGAGTACACTCATTAATTTAAGAGAAAGTAGGCTATGTTCCGTACTGAACACTTTGTTTTAAGAAAATCCACGTTATTTCTAAGTGTATTAATATTATTGTATTCTGACAGTCACTACCCCCAAATCTGTTCTTTTGTTTACCTTTTAGGGCTTGGACATCGTAATCATCAGTCCCATGTGCTTGTGTGTGAATAATCTGATTGATAACCTGTGTAATTGTGGTGTATGTACAAGTGCGTGTACTTATTTGGGTTAGAACTAGGAAAAGACGACTGTGGCAATCCCAACATTTGCCTGGTGTAAAAGTGGAGACCTCGGGAAAGGATGGCTGACGTGGGAATCAAACCCACGTTATCTCATGATAAGCCGTTCCAGTCCTCAGACCAGAAATAAACTTCTATTCCACGTTACGTGATGAACGGAGCTGTTGCATTACACGAACTTGTAGTCGCATTACTAATTCTCCTCTGTAGCCTATAACTAAAATGTTTTCATTTGAACAGTGAATTGTAAAGCACAGCAAACACCATGTGCAAATCGTCAATTGTGAGGGACTGGCGAACGTGTGCTAGCACGGCTTTGTGAATAACGAAGCTTCATTCAACTGACTGCAACCTTCTTTCTTAATTGCATATCCACACCTACAGGTCAGCTATAAATCCTGTTCAAACAAGAAGCAATCCCATACATACTACAAAAAGGATTTCACGTAAAAATATTTTTAAATAATTCTTTAAAAATTGCTGCACTACGGTATAAAAGTGAGTTTTGACTCGAATAATAAACTAAACCAATCGTGCATCCGAGAGAGCACTAAATCATTAACTGACGAGCATTCATCGGAAGCAACATTCTTGGTAGGTGCCGAAAATATCAGATACCTTATTTCTGAATAAGATGTATCGAAAAGTTAGCTCAGCTCAGACAGTATACGGCCAGTCGACTGGCTACGTAGTGCAGCGGTACCGTTCTCGCCTGCAGGGCCCACGATTCTAGGATCGAATCCTAGTGCAGTCAGTTGGCATTTGAGTGTGCTTAAATGCGAGGGAGCCGTGTCATAAGATTTACTGAGACGTTAATGATCCTCTTCGGGGAACAATTCCTTCACAACTTGGTACCAATAATTTGACACACCGCAATAGGAATAATGCAGCATTCCATCGTATCCCTTGAGCAGTTAATGATAGTAATGCATTTTATACAAAACAGATGTCCAACAACAGCTGCAGAAGACCATATTAATCCGAAAGAACAGATAAAAGTGAAAGAAAATACTGCCTATACAATAATGACATTGTAAAGTAAAATTGCCCAACTATTACATACGAAATGTCAAATATAAAACATACATTTTAAATTAAAATTGCTATAATATGACACAAAGAATAAACAGCAAATGCTCTAAATGCCTATAAAAATGTCACTGAAAAACTGCTGAATTTACCACTTTTGCAAGACAAACGAGATAAACCCATTTGTTTCCTATAAATATTGAAATTTTCAATGTTAGAGAATGTCTGCGCATTGCAAGTCAATCAGACTTCATGTTCTCAGTAAGAGAGAGCTGCCATGGTATTGACCGTTTGAAGGATTCATTCACTTCATCTGCCCTATTGCCACCGGCCGCTGGTCACCGCAAGCAGTTCGAGTTTGCCGGAACATCCTGAAAATAAGACACAAATGTCTTCCTCTGGCAGAGTATTTTATCTCGAACGTTCTATCCAAAGCCTTAGACTATCAAACTACACTCTACTAATACCAGAGCTGGCACATTATTCCCTGTGTATCGCTTCATCACCTGTTAGCAAACGAGTACTCATGGGAAACTATCAACTACAGAAATTATATAAAGTCAATTTCCTGGGGCAACACAAGTCCTGGAACAAAGCGAGTAATATGCACGAACCACGCCATATACATCTTCCCAATTTCTAATGTCATGGCTCTTCAACGTGTCACTCTATTTCATAGAGCTCTATTCAACAGTTTTTTGTGACATGCAATTTCTTCATAAAACCAATTATTACGAAAATACATAAAAAAACAAATGAGCTCACCCTAAACCCCGCTTCGTCTTTGTACTATTAACGTGAATTTGTCCTGGATTGCTGCCCTAATATTTTACTAAACTTCATGAAATTATGTGTAGCCGTTTGCAAGTGGTACATAGAGACAGGAACTGAACCAATGCAGCCATGTATGAAACTCTAAGAAAACATTACATTTCTTAATTCCAAACAAAGTACAGGCAACATTTTATTTTGTTAAAATATACGTATTTACTAGAAACGATTCGGCGTTAACTTTGATCAGTGAATTTGGTTTAAACTAAAACTTTAATCGGTTAATTGCTAAAGAATTCATCTCTTAACTTAAATCAGGCAATCATACTTTAAACGTTAATCAGTTTATTGTTAAAAAGTTTAACATTTAACTTAAATCAATGCAGGACTATGTGTTTGATCAACGCTCCCACGTCTGCCATGCCGCAGCTCGGATGAAGACTGGGGACTTGCTACCCACGCCCATTGTGTGGCGCAGCGGTAAGATGAGCCCAATGCTGCGGGATCGTATCCCAACACAGTCAGTGTCATTAAAGGCTGCTCAATGCGATAAACCCGTGTCCGTAGATATAGTGGCACAAGATACCCTTCAGGGTGAAATTCCAACAAACCCCTGTGTGTCTGAAGAGGCAGTAGTTAAAATGGACATAAAACCTACAGCATTGTTATTAGTAGGCAAGGAACTGTTACCCTACCTTACCTACATCATTAATGACGGTGCTGATGTGAAGTTAAATGTATGCATGAATTAAGAGGGATAGAGACTGTGGGCAGTTTTCATCTTGATAGTGAAAAAAGATAAGATTCAATCAATTAAATGCTTGGGGATGGCCTAGTTGCCCCTGGCTCATACCACGATGGCTTGATTATGTGTTCGATTTAATGAGGAACGTAGAGGCCACTTCCCACCCAGGCAAGTAGTCTAGAGCAAGACGAACTTCTGAGCAGCAGCGGATTTATGGCCGAAGTTTCTCCGTTTCTTAACGTCGCATTGCGTTGTGGCTTTGTCCCCAAGAAGCAGAGGGGAGGCCACAAAATTGATAAGGACTTGTCTCTGTCACTAATTGGAGCACTAGTATTCCTAATAAATTACAGTTTCTTTGCTCGCGGCTGTTTAGGGGAATGATTACGAAAGAACTGATCTTTCCAATGAAGAGCTTAGAAACAAACAGACCAGATTGCCACTTCGTGAGGTAAAATGTAAACATACAGTAGGCATATGTTCCCTGCCTCATGGTATAGGCCTAATTCTTAGCGTGTTGACTGCCATCTCTGAGGTCTCAGCTGTGCCATGTTATTTAACTTCATTCTGAGGGCTGCAACGGGTCCATCTCAGTCTCGTGGGCATACCTGAGTAGAAAGTGGGTTCGTTTCCCTGTTCAGCCTAAAAGCGGTTCATCCGTGGTTTCCCACATCTATTCCATACAACCACGTTTTGGTATAGTGGCTACCATTCGTGGCTGTTGCCCCGGTGGTTCGATTCCCGGCTCTATTCATTCTGGTCTGAGGGCTGGGACGGGGTACACTCATCCTCGTGAGGCTGAAAGGAGGTGGATTCAATTTCCACCTTAGCCATCCAAGACGCGGATTTCCGTGGTTTTCCACTTCTACTCCAAACTAATGTCGGGATGGTTCCTTACCTAAAGCCACGACCGGTCCCTTCCCTATTCTAGCCTCCAAAGAAAATACACTCACAAATACAGGCATCACAAGTTATCAGGCACACATCTAAGTGCATGGGTCTGGTGACCAGGATGGCCAAGCCCATAAAAGAAACAATAGCAACAACAACTGGGAATTAAGCCCATCTATTTTTCAGTTTCTTAACGTCTCTGAAAACGCTATCCTCGGAAGAGCCAGGAAATACTCCTTCGCCGCCCCAATTCGCTGAACTCTGTGATCGTAGTGCTAAACAATAGCCGCTCAGTTGCTCTATCTTTGACAGGTTTCACTTACGCAAAGGAATCAATTTAACTTAGAATCGAATTTCTCCCTTCGAAATATCCCTCACAATCTTCGAACTAGGAATCATAGAAGGGATACGCTTTACGCCTTCACGTGCCATAGAGCCCACGTTGACGAAACAAGAATCTCTGATGCAGCCAACACCACACCAGAATATCAGTAACAATGCCTTCACAACGTGGGACAAACAGGCATATCAGATATCACGTTAGCAATGATCCATTGTTTTCCTACTTTCTTCAAATTCATTAGGAAACACCCATCCCATTTAATTCCATCACCAGGAGGCTGCCCGCAAAAATGTCGCAACCCCCTAAAAATTAGTTAACATTAACATTATTCTCTGTCAATCTGTGGGTGTTTTACTGGATTTAATAGACTAGTGGTTTTGAATCCCATCCGTCTGCCATACTAAAAATTACAAGCTGCTTTTTTTTTAGGGAATTCATGGTGTCTCTCACATTAGCTACTGCCATTTCCTTCCCAGATTCCTGTCTAAATTAGAGCTACATACGGTACACAAGCAGCACACACCATGCACGTGACCACTGAGCATGAAGTTCAGCCCTCAAGACAGACATTGATCATCAGTTGTCAACAGAAACTTGCAGGATATAATTCATGGGTGTTGTGATGTAGCAGTGAATGTGGTACGAAAAGAAAATATTATCTTAAGCTTCGCCTTTCACTAAGCCTTCACGGATACTCGACCTCCTACTAAGCAATGTTGAAATGCGAAACCTTAAAAGATGACATGTGTTCGATGTCAGTCACAGCCTATGGATGAAGTCAGAGGAATGCTGTACTGGCAATGTGCGACAGTGCCCTTATTGCTGGCATTAGTATCGTAGCAGAGTATACCGCAAGGATTAAGCTGTTCACAGCTATCAAATTATAACAAAGGCTTGTTTGAAGAGCAGAATGGTCGTAGCTTGTCAACTGAAGCAATGTTCCATGTCCTATGTTCCAGGAAGTAATCTCCCTGCTTTGTGGATTAGGAGTTGAACAGTATCATTTGCGGGAAAGTTGCGCGCTCAGGACAGAGATCGTAAAGGGGGACTGGAAACAACATCTCCACCTAATTAAATGCCCGGCTACCTGCAGGCAACATCCAGACTTCCTAGCGAGTGTGTCCCATCCAGTATTGCATATTCAGTAAGTTTACCAGGTATGTGTTACTGAAAATAAGAGTGCTCCATCACGTAGCCTAGCATACATACATCACTGCTGTCAGTATGTCTCGTGATGAAGTGATTAGTGTTGTTGACCGTCACCCCGGAATCCACCCCACTCTACCAAGAAATTTCATTTTAGTTGAGGTACTGTAGTAGTATCGTTGATTAGCACCAACCTAGTGGCCTACGTGAGTTTTATTTACTACTGGCCAAAATTAAAATGAAAATATCACGACACTGCAACTCAAGATGCAGCTAGATCAGGAAAAATAAGCAAATAACGATCATCCTCAATTTAATGATTGATGATTCGGTAAATCGGTTGCTAATTAAACACGACCTTCCTGCCACGCCCTCTTATGAAGCAACTCCTAAATACCAGCACGGTCAACAACGATTCCATGGATTACTTTCAAGCAAACTTGCGCAGGATACATCTAGGAGGCCGTTATATATTCTCTTTGGTTTTACAGATCATCTGCGACTCTGTGCCGTATCTTAGAAACAATAACAATCAATCAGCTGATTGGTTTATAAAGAAACCATTCTTATTAACTACAGCAGTGAAATTTGCTTCTGACTGCAAGATGTGTGGCAATGATAACACTTAGTTTATAGATGATGCTAAGGTAGGCTTGGTAGCCAAAATGCATATTGTATGCAGACTGTGATGCTGATAGTGCATTCAAAACTTCTGAGTGTACAAACTGGTACTATGAAGCTAATATGGGGTTTTAATATGGGTTGAGCTGCATTGGATTTGGGAAGGAAGGGGGAAATTGATTGTGTGGCCTAATGAATATGCCAGTGTGACGTAGTTGATAAGTATGTTGTACTGTAAAAGGGAATTCCTGGGTTTGAGACCATGTTCGATTATCAAGCATGGGATATTTTTCAATTAATTTGAAACTCTATAGAGAAGATGATATGCGTGTTTAAAAATATAGGAAGTTTCCACTCGGTATACATAAATGTGCAGGCGAAAAATTTGTTTATACAGCCCATATGGCAAGAGGCACACTAGGACCATTTATTTTAAGTGCCACTATTGATATTCTCTCACCGACAGTCTCCAAATTTAACTAGTTAGAACGGTGTATATTTCCATCTTTAAATATTTATAAACAAACCATAACACGTGAAACCCTGAGGCTTCTCATTAAAACTACATTTATTTTTAGTATATTGTATCTGTAAGACGACGAAGGAATTATTTGCCATATGCAGTCCCGTGGGACCTATTAGACCACCCATCTCGAACTCGCACTTGTAAAGATTTGACCAATTAGAGCGATAGGACGCTATGACGTGTGGATCAAACTTGGAATGGTGGGAGGCGAAAAGCGTCAACCCCTAAAGTCTTATAATGTTATGCACGGGTCCATTCGAGGCCTGGTGCTGGGTACATCTTTCGGGACGCGTGTGCTGTCCATTCATCGAGAAGAGCAGATGTTGCCAAATTTGCAGCATGACAAGTGTACAGTATGTACACTGCTCAACCCGTCAGTTTACGGTGAGAGAACCTTTTCTAAAATTAACTAATTGTTTAACCCTATATTGAGGCTTCACTGCTGCGTTGTTGATAAAAGACCACTCTGGCATATTTTAATGAAAGTAAATTAGGATATATAATAATTGTTTTCAAGTGATATTTAAGTGTTCACTTAGACGAGAATGTAGAGACTAGCATCCACGCTGTTTTTAGTTACCTAAAGGGTTTTAGGGTTCGAATTCATTGGCCAGAGTGAATACATAGTAAATACCCTAAGTCAGCTGGTTTACTGTGTGCTAATGCCTGAATACCCTTAATCACCATCCTCTTGTCCCCTTGCATGTAAATCATAGGTGACAGCTGTTTCAACTCTGAGTGTTCCTTACTCTCCACGGTTATCTGGTCGTGGGAACAGGTGAAATTTGTCTCCTGGTTTGGTGTTTCGCCGGGTACTTATTTAAATCATAATCATGAGTAGTACCTGGCCACATACTGATTGAGAGCCAACATTCACTGGAGCTCGATCAAAGCGTTACCCCAGCACGATGTCTGAAATTTACAAAAATGAACTCTGTAGTGGAAAACATAATTTCTGAAGCAATATCAAGTGGTTACAGCACATAAACGTTTCCATATTGGCTTCTATTGACAAATATCTTACATGAAACAAGATTTTCAGTAAATAACATATAGCCTACTTTCTCCTAAATGCATGGGTTTAGTTATTATAACTCTTTGTCCTTTTCAAGGAGTATAGCCTAATTGAATGTTGGTTATAGTAGCTTGTTGTAATACAGTACAACGTGCTATACGGATATTAAACGCTGATTGATTGAATCCTCACCTGAATTATATATACACTAATACAGCCATCACAATAACACAGGTTATCAGACAAAATTCAACACTCACCCAAATACAAGGGGATGAATGACAATGATGGCCATGCATCTCAAATGAAATAACAACAGCTTCCTACCCAAATCCTTCCTCGTATAAAAGTACGCACACTAGTAAGCTTACAGACACCACAGTGACTCAAGTTATCAGACAACGTCTACACACACACCCAAGTAAATGGGGTTACATGACCATGATGCCGCCAAATCCCTAAAGAATCAACAAGAAAAACTACAACAACAACAACAATGAGAGACTCTACCGCGAATCAAGATCAACGAATATTGATCGCTGTATTCGAGTGTTGAAATATGTGGTGTCATAAGTACTGTATATGCATAATATTTTTGATTGCAAATACACACTACAGCATATATGCTTCACATTATAACGTGTGAGTAGTTATAAATCAATAAATACCACAAAAAAACGAAGTAAAAAAATTGAAACTGTGGGGATTTTATCCACAAACCCCCAGACTATGAGCCCAAGTCGCTACCATTACACCACGGATGCGCTACGATAATACTTGGTAAACAACTGGTTTAGTATAACTGTATCATGTTTTGTGTTGAAATCAACGATTGCATTAGCGTTTTCTGCCGTTTCTATAAACCATTTGATACTAAATATGTATTATTTTGTTCAGACCATTCCTAAAAGGATATAAACTTAGCAAAAATACCGGCCATTTTGACAACGGGACGGCACAGGCCCACAACGATATGACACGGAAGCCTGACCTGTTAGTCACTTCTACGGTTACATATCTCTATCTCTACTTGTATAAAATGAAGTCCCCGATTCTTGGATGTTACGGGTAAACTCGAGAACCACTGGATGGATTTTTCTGCGGTTTTCACCATTCTGTAAAGGATATCTCGAGGATGATGTCTGTAGAAAATAATTTATTTATGATCAAAGGAAGCCGAGCAGTAACGATTTCAGTGGAAAAAACGAAAAAAAAACCTGGCGTCCGTGCGTTTTGTAAGCTTACGCTGGGCAAACCGCTAAAAATATCTAAATGCTATGAGTGTAAGAATTGTTCAGCATGAAAAGTTCTAAAAAAATGTCCGGGAGAGCATATGTCTATCTTCAATACATCGCCCACTATAAGTGTTTTTACGTTTTAATTTCTTCCTACCATGTCCATTCAACTACTGAGGCGACAGTTTACGAGCTAGCTAAGGGCGAGTCTATCATTCCTGTTACAGCCTAGCTAGCAGGCGAACCTATTGCCCCAGATACAGCCAGCAGCAAACCGTTGAGTCGTGGTGAGTTAAAAACTTTAGAGAAGCGTGGTTGAGTTTGGAGTTTCCCTGGAAGTGCAACTCGGCTTTTCTTCATTTCGCCTGTGAACTTTTCGTTCCGCAAAATTCACAGTCAAGTTAAGGTTGGACGGAAGGGGGATTTGTGTTTCATGCACCTCGCCATTCTTAAATTACGTCAGACAAGATTTTGTTGCACATGCATCTCCATGATAATATAATTAATAGTCCGTTCAGTGATTTTAACCCATCATGCCGAGACGTAAAACGGATATTGGTCGTTGTTCATTGACATAAAAAAGCACTTATCACGTAATGCATTCATAACTGTTCCCGGGCGAAGCCGGGTTGAGTTGCTAGTTCTATTATAATATGCTAATAACCTACCGGTCACCGGTCACAGTTTAAACCTCCCTATGTACGATAAGCTGAATTGTTGAGGCCAGGCCTTGTTGAATCGTAAGTTACGGTTAGGCTATAATACTTGCATGATTCATACATCCGCCATCTTGAAACTATTTGGCTGATGACATTGTATTTTGGGCAAAAGACGCTTCCCACATTAAGGTATATTGTTTCAAGATTTGGTAGAGTTCGAATGATAAGGTTAGTCGTAATTTTATTTAAGCTCAGAACATTTTGATGGGTCCCATTTCTTATTATTTTGTTATGACGACGGCGATATACAACATGACACTGAGTTGTCTCTTTCTAGTGCTACCTCTGTACCAAAGGTGGCTGGATTTGGGTTTCGTTGTGTTTGAATTGATAGGGGGAATCAATTTGCACACATACATGGCCGCTATCTGCAAACTATTGGGTTGATGACCTTGTAGTTTGGTCAAAAAATGCTTCCCACATGAAGGTATGTTGTTGAAAAATTTGGTAGAGATTAGATGATTAGGTTAGTCGTAATTTGATTAAAGCTTTTAACATTTGGGTGGCCGCCATTACGTTTCTGTCAAGATGGCGGCAATATAAAACATGACACTGAGGTGCCCTTTGGTAGTGCTACCTCTGTACCGAATTTCGTTCAATTCGGTTCCACCGTGTTTGAATTGATAGTGGGGGACAGACATGCAGAGTACACACACACAGACAGACACGCAATTTTTGGCCCTGTGTTGATCTCATAAGTCTACATTCATTTTTTGCAAAAATCGAAAGTAGGCTAAAAATAAGTGGCATTTCGACTAACAAGCAGCTCCTTTCATAATCCTAGCCTTGGCACGTGACCAGACACAAAAATAATAGAAATAACGGGCTATGTGTTGACCGACTGGAAAGCATGTTTACATAGAATAATAGAAGTTGTCTCACAGCATTCCCGGGCCAAGCAATCAAAGTCGTTCCTAAGCACGGGCTATTTTCATTTATTTCTAAAGGGTATATGTACAGTACATAGGCATATCGGTGGTGCTGTCGTCAAATACTACATAATTATGCCAGTTTACGCCTGGGCAACGATAACTACATAATAAGAATTTCTGATTTGTGAAGGGTTCGATCCCTCGGTCCTTCCAACATTCAAAGACTTCAAATGTTACCATAACTATTTTAATATAGTGTATAAACATTCCTCTGTGAGTTGCATCTTGTGCCAGAAACCGCGGGAGAGTGTGTTCTTGACATGATGATGAGCAGCCACGGACAGCTTACAGAAAGCTTCATTATCTCCCATACCTTGTGTGTGTGTCGATCATTTCCAAACTAAACTCGACCCATTTTGGGATAGTCTTAATTAAGAATTAGATGGAAGGTCTCATCTAGAAAGTCACCAGACACGAAATAAAAACAAAAACTCGATCCTTCGACAGGGACTGGAGGGGAGGGCGCATTAGCATGGGACAGGAGGTAGGGGTCCAGCAGAGGACCTGAGGGCACGAACCTCTCGAGCTCTTCCTTGAACAAGTCACATGTCTGTTTCACTGAATTCATGCGTAATAAACCCATCTTCTATACATTGTAGGTCACTCTTTTCTTCTACATGTCCAGCGACGCCAAAGATAGCTCCTCTTCAAGGTAATGCAAGTCATGTCCTCTACCTGTGGCTCGGATCAAGGTGAAGATGTAAGGTCCATATTTTTTTTTTTTTTTAGCGTATGGCTTTTAGTGCCGGGAGTGTCCGAGGACATGTTCGGCTCGCCAGTTTTGTAGCTGCTTCGAGACGGACACCCAATGGGTGACTAAAAGTACAGTTGGGGAGGAAAGTGGGAATGAAAGGTCGAGGAGCTGGAAGGTAGCGGCTGTGGCCAATAGTTAGGGACCAACCCCGGCATTTGCATTTGCCTGGAAGGAAGATGGGAAACCACAGAAGACCATCTTCAAGGTTGCCGGCGGGGGGATTCGAACCTCCTCGCCTCCCGGATGTGAGCGACTGCCAGCAGTCATGCCGTAACGACCTCGGCTAACTCACCCGGTGATCTTCTTATTAACAATCAGATATAGAACAGTTTTTGTCAGCTAAGCTGAACGTACTGGTGTGAAAGGTATCACTGGCATTACAATTGAAATTAAATTTAGGCTCAAATATGGTGTTTTTAAACCTTAGTTCTAGAGTAAACGCCGAAATTAGGAAACAATTTAAATAAAAGCTTGATTTGGTGAGGAATGAAATGAATTGGGAGTAGAAAGAGTTGAACCACCCTACCACAAGTAAACTCCAACTAAGAGAAATGATCCATGGACGTCAGGACGTGCCTAATTGTAGAACACCTCAGTAATAATAATGATAATAATAACAATAATAATATTAATGATATATAAAACAATAATAATATCAATAATAATACAATTATGTCTGCAAATACTAATGTAAATTGAAACCTGGCCTTAGAGGCATGACAAAATGGTAGGCTATAGAAAGTTACCCTGTCATTATTTCCTTGATAGAAATGTTTCCCAGTAGCTTTCAATGAGAATGAAGTTACCACTCACAGTGGTTTGGCAGCTTACGTACTCCATCAATGGAAGGAGAAAACTGTCAGTGAGAGGTCTAAGTCGTCTGGTATTATTTAGCCTTCCTTTCAATTCCCTAGATAATAGTTGAGAGTAATTGTGTATGCTAGTGCTAGAGAGCACTTGAAGGAAACGATTCCGAAAGAAAAGGAGAACGGGTCCTTTCTTTAGTCTTCGTTGTGCATTAACTCGTGCCCAGCTGAGTGGAAGGAAACGAGACGAAGGCGAGAAACGTTTCACTGCTGATGATATTGCTTCAAAATATTCTTTTTCCCCTCCCATCGCTCCCCAATACCCCACCATACTATTGACGAAACTTTTATTATGCCAAAACTGTTCGATTTGGTGGCATCTGTCAGATTCCTTTCTTCACTTCTTGAGCATGCTTTTCCCCTTCCCAACTGCTGATTCATATAGTTCTCAATTCTTTTCAATCGAATCTCTTCTTAGTTTCTTTGCATCAAATTAAAATTGCTGCATAAACTTCCGCCCTCTACAGAAAAGTTTTATTGTGATTATATTGGAGCGGGTATACTAGTGATCTAGTTGCTAATATTCCAATACTTATGGCCCGGGTTTGAATACAGGAACTTCCATTACAAACATAACCTAACATAGCGACTCTTAAAGCCGCGATTCAAGTTTCGCACATGTGGGCGTGCAGATGTTTAACGATGGAGGCTGGTGACAGCTGGTAAATATTAATAATAAGCATATTACTGTATTATTATGTAAACCCTTGTACGAGAGACTCTCAATTGAAAAACCCTAACTGACATAAGAACCAGCAACCTTCATTGACTTTGGAATAGAAGACTGACGTCTATCCAATACTGTTGTAGCGTCACGAGTGTGATTGTGATGTCTGTATCAGTGTGCGTGTAATTGTTGTCCCAGGTGATGAAATATAGTAAAAATGCGCGTTTGTCTGGTGTACGCATGGACAGAAACAGAAGAAACTTCACTCATAATAAGTAGACCCTGAAATTCGCCTTGGCTGGAATTCGAAAACACCCAACTTTTACTGCCACCTCCTGTCATGACACAAGTGTTAACTTACAGCGTTGCCCAATTTAGTATCCTTGAGGATGATTTAACTTAGTTTACACTAATTTTGCATTAGGCATCTCGGTGTCAGCATAATTGTGGGATTTTCCATGTGGCAGTATTTAATGTCTTAATGCCGAATGCTCATAAGGATAGCTGTTCTCAGCCTTTCGTAATTCTTATTCCCCTTTTTTTCTTGCCTCAGATACTTCTGCATTGTCACCCCGCGTTAATATAAGATAGATGAGAATAACCTTCACTAATCCAACACTCTGGAATTTAAATTCGATTGGCAACACTGGGAATCACTCCCGATTTAATTAGATCTATGCCTTAGAAATATTTCATCACAATGCTACCGTAAATTCCTAATTTAATTTGAATTGAATATTATAACAGAGAAACTTGTCGTTCATTTGACGCCCTCCGTCAAGTTATGCCGCGAACCACTGCCCCCATAGCTTGAGAACCACTGCATTACGAGAACATAAATGTCTCTTAGCTAGGCTGTACCAATTCATAGTGAGCACGTGTTTTTATATACAGTAAACAATGTATAATTGAAGGAAGCAGTGGCTAATGCATTCAAAGGCCAGGCCTCTGCACGTTATCTCAACACATTGAAATCTTTTCAATGCTATGCTCAAAGCTGTTGTAGCCTACAATGTAATAAAGTACCAATTTATTTCGCATTAGAACGTGAAAATCCATAAAAATGTCGTATTTTGCATTACATCCTTAGTTTTCCGAATCGATACAAGTTTATAAATTTACTTTATATATGTTTACAGCCCTATGACATGACTTGCTAGCCACTTGAAAATAGTCATGCACATGTAACACACCCACTTCGTGATAGCTTCAGCATCAAATTCCCGAATCTTCACCTTTTGTTTGTAAAAGTTTACTTAACACACAAACTATTGAAGATAGAGAGCTGACATATTGCACAGTAGTTGTGGGTACATTTTAGAGAAAATTAGACTATATTTAGAGTCATATGGTTAAATACTTATATGCAATGAGGACCAACCACAGAAATGATTCCGTATTTGTTGTTTGTAAATATTAAAATTGACACTGTAGAATGCATATGCACCAGAAATTCAGGCATAGTCCGCTCTGATGACCAGTTTGTGGTGATAATCTACGTAAATTTTCAAGACAGTGAAGTTTCGGATTCCTGAGATACAAGCACCAACTCACGAAGTAACAATTTGTAATGATTATTATAAAAACGCATTTAAAAATGATACCGAAAGAAATTAGTGACTTTTGTGAATTTAAAATAATACTTAAGATATAGCATAATTATTATCATATTCATAATAACCTAGTACATTCTGAACTTCAGTAATAGGAGTGCCATGAATATAGTTGGTAATAAAATGGAGTAAATGACATTAACTCGATATTGATGGAGAATGCGCAGTGCGATTAGATTTACGGCGTGCTTAACAGAGAGAGAGCGCGCTAACCTTGAGACAATAAAGGTAAACTGTCTGGTTAATACGAAACCTAATAGCGAATAAACCTGTATTTTGGGAATTATTCGCAAAGGTAGGCAACAGTATGATTCAATCCTCAAAAGAATCACTAACATCGGTCAGCTGGAACGTCAGGAGAAGTCTTTACAGATGTTTGAAAGCTTTAATGACTCTTTATGAGGATGGAGAGAGACTGGGATGAGATTGGAACTCCTTGTAGACTTTTCAGGTAAGCTCCTTTTCTTCGGTTTCGTTACACCATCAATATCCCCTAGTTGAGTAAAATAACCTAAATCCTCCAGAGAGATACACATTTCATTAATACGAACAGCGGCTTGTAAAATCTTTATAAACAATGATCAAATTAAGGAAAGCGTGAAAGAATTAGTCACAAAACAACAATAATTGGAAACGCATACTTAAGGGAGATCGCACATACAGAGTTTAAGTTTAGCAACGGTCTAACGGGGTTATACCGTAAATCAGGAGCTGGAAATGTAACCTATGTTTAGGGAACATCCCACATATAGACACTCAGTTCGAGTCTGGCAACTCCTTAACGAGGTTATACCGAAACACTCGATTTGGAAATGTTTCCTATATTTGGGAGAAATACCACTTTTAGGCACTCACTTTGAGTCCGGCAACTCACTAACGAGGTTATACCGTAGAGCTGGAGTTGGAAATGTAGCCTATATTTAGGGGAAGTCTCATATTTAGACACTCACTTCAAGTCTGGCAACTCACTAACGAGGTTATACAGTAAACCTGGAGTTGGAAATGTAGCCTATATTTAGGGGTGATCCCACTTTTAGACACTCAGTTCGTGTTTGGCAAGTCACTAACGAAGTTATACTGTAAAGCTGGAGTTGGAAATGTTGCCTATACTTAGGGGAGATTCCAGATTTAGACACTCAATTCTAGTCTGGCAATTTACTAACGAGGTTATACTGTAAAGCTGGAGTTGGAAATGTAGCCTATATTTAGGGGAGATCCCACATATTATAGACACTCAGTTTCGAGTCTGGCAACTCACTAACGAGGCTATACTGTAAAGTTGGAGTTGGAAATGTAGCCTATATTTAAGGAAGTTTTCAACTTTTAGACACTCACTTCGAGTCTGGCAACTTACTAACGAGGTTATACTATCCTATAAAGCTGGAGTTGGAAATGTAGCGTATATTTAGGGGAGATCCAACTTTTAGACACACACTTCGAGTCTGGCATCTCACTAACGATGTTATACTGTGAAGCTAAAGTTGGAAATGTAGCCTATATTTAGGGGAGATCCCACATATTATAGACACTCAGTTCGAGTCTAGAATCTCACTAACGAGGTTATACGGTAAAGTTGGAGTTGGAAATGTAGCCTGTATTTAAGGGAGAACTTTTAGACACTCAGTTTGAGTCTGGCAACTTACTAACGAGGCTATACTGTAAGTTGGAGTTGGAAATGTAGCCTATATTTAAGGAAGTTTCCAAATTTAGACACTCGGTTTGAGTCAGGCAACTCACTAACGAGGTGATGCTGTAAAGTTGGAGTTGGAAATGGAGCCTATATTTAGGGGAGATCCAACTTTTAGAGACTCACTTCGAGTCTGGCAACTTACTAACGAGGTTATACTATCCTATAAAGCTGGAGTTGGAAGTGTAGCCTATATTTAGGGGAGACCAACTTTTAGACACTCACTTCGAGTCTGGCATCTCACTAACGATGTTATACTGTAAAGCTGGAGTTGTAAATGTAATAATAATGTTATTGGTTTTACGTCCCTTTTAACTACATTGGCTTTTAGAGACGCCGGGGTGCCAGATTTTTGCCCCAAAGGGGATCTTTAACGTGCCAGTAAATGTACTAACACGGCTCCCTCGCATTTGCGCACCCTCAAATGCCAGCTGACTGCGCCAGGTTTCGAACCTGCAACCTTGGGTTCAGCAAGCGAGAACGTTACCCCTGAGCCACGCAGCCAGTTGTAAATGTAACCTATGTTCAGGGAAGATCCCACATTTAGACACTCACTTCTAGTCTGACAACACGACCCACGAGTGAAGTTCAAATGTTTACATTCTTATCGATCTCTTAACAGACAAAGCTAACATGAACTTGAATCAACATTATGCACACGTGCTTTTTTAAATTATGAAGGTAGGGCTATTTACATATAAAAAATCTCTTCCCCACGCAAATCAATTTAGTCGGATACATCTGAAGATGGATCACCTTAGTTTAAGATGTGTAATATATTTTTGTGAATATGTGGTTGTAATTGATCTCATTTTGAAATGAATACATGTTATACTGTATTTATGATGTGTATAAGATTTTCATTTAACTTCCATGTTTGATTCATGTCTACTACAGCTGCCTGGAACTCAAGTTGAACGACAATGAGCCTATGCTTGATAAAATAATTTATTTTGATATTGACGTATCAATTACAAATAAATTGTTAATCTTGACATCTGAATGTCGTGCCTTATTTCGAGATAAATAGAAACAAAATTAATTAATTAATTAATTAATTAATTACAATACCAATGAAAGGAAATAGCCATTAATTGCATATGGTAATGGATCGTAAGTGTATGATATTCAAAATTGAAGAAGGGTTAATATCTTAAAGATAACGCTTGCGGTCCACTAATCCTAGGGTAGGAAAAGGGGGAAGACTCTTGAAGACTCCTGCTATTAAGTCTCACTGTCTGCTCAGCCTACACCAGTAGAATTGGTCGCGAGAAAGCAGAGATATGGCTCGAGTCCCCAACGAGTCAATTTCTCTTCTGCACCAATGAAATACTGTATCGTTTAAAGGAGACGAGCTACATAAGATATGTGCACTTTGTTTAAAGTTGATTTTTCTCGGAGCAGTATTCGCCTACCACTAAGTATTTATAAACTTACGCGCTGTCAAACTTCATCTATCAATCTTGGTTTCGCGCGAACAAGTCTTCGCTGTCTCCCTCACAGCATCTCCCTCCTCCCTACCCACCGCCAGACCTGACAGGCGCCAATAAATATTCCTGGCAAAGTCATTTACTGTGTGTACTGTGAAATGAAACGGAGTTAACGTTGTATGAAAAGTGAAATTATTGCGGTAAGTTGGAGCCAAGCAGAGTCGAGAGCCAAGGTGAAAGACCAACATTTGGTGAGAATAATGAAAGCTCCAGGCAAAGCAGCTCATGGTTCCATACCGGCTTTCCAGGAAAGTTCGATATGCTGCCTGATAATACACTAAATGTAGTGTTGATAATAATCAAACTAGAGTTGAAACACCACCAGTCACAGGGATATATAAGTATATGTCCATGAAATACCACGCTTTTGAATAGTCACACTCTAGAAATAAATCCCGTGACACATATTTGCAACAACGAAAATTTGTTTTATAAATTGAGACGTGCCGTGCTCATTTCGCATTTCTCTTACAAGATCATAACGTCGAACCTCAACCCTTGTGAAACATATTATGTATGATTGATTTATTGATTGTTGAAAATTTAATTCCTGACTTATTACATTTCCGCAGCTGTTAATGGCACACAAACCTGTAATGAGAATACATTGAATAAACCTCCTGTAGTAGTCACTGTACATTTCCACGTGTTCCCATAATTACGTTCTGTAGATGCACTAACCGAAGATGCACGGCAGTGTATGAAAATGAACGTATTTGGGAATAAGATCGGTGAATTTATGTAATAGTTCACAGCTTCATTAAGCTGGATAATTCTGTTATAAACAAGTTCGGAAATACTACATCGCCTCACTGAAACATTTTCTACAATTGCATTCTGGGCATATACTGTATATATGGCGTTGCGGTTCATAACGCCATTGCAAGGGCGTTACACGCTCTAGGGCAGTCACTTGCTAATTCCATTACGCTTCGTAATGAACTTGAGACCAACTCCGCCGTAGGGGTCAAAGGAAAGCGAGCGGGTTAGAACTCATCCTCCAAGTTCAGAGCAGTACTAAATCAATAATGAAAGCTCAAATTCTCTCAGTTTTTAATCCCATGCTACATTTTAAAGAATGAAACGGCAAAAATTGGAAAAGCAGATCTTTTCAAATCCTCTCATTAGGAATCTATTGAAGCATAGCGGTGTCAACTATAGAAATTTCTTGATTGCGCATTGTCTTGCAGATGAGATTAATGTTCTCTATCAGGATAACGAAGAACATCTCCACTTCACACGAGTATAACCAGAGCATTACTGCCGTCTCATCAAGAATCCCTATACACACGCCCCTCAAAGGTCGTGCCCTACAGTTTGGGGCCGTCAGCATTTATCCTATTAATAGAACAACGGCATCCAGCTTATGAGAAATTAAATAATACTTGCGGTAATTCTTACTTAAAAGATGAAATAAATAACCTTTTCAAGTGATAATAAAAAATATGTCTTTAATGTTTCATCTGATTTATCTTTCTATTAGATTCTATTCTCTTAGGTGGTGTTCTAGTTTGTCCTGCATTTGAATTTGACTGTGTGTGTGTCTGTCCCTCTCTCTCTCTCTCTCTCTCTCTCTCTCTCTCTCCTATCAAATCCCAAAAGTCAAAACTGAATTGAATAACATTTGATCATTTGGTGCAGAGGTTCCAGAAATAGAAGGCACCTCAATCTCATATTTTACATCATCACATTCTTAACGAAACGGACACCCGGGTAATCAATGCTTACATCAATTACCGACTAAACTAATAATCGGAAAACCGCTTATTTTTTGTGAAACAAAACTATCTTATGGGAAGTGTTAGAGGCATACAGTACAATATCTTGTACAAGTACATCTATTGTATTATTTTAAGATGTCGACCGTGCGAAACAATGAATATTATAATCCGTTACTCATGCTCCAATGAAGCAATGCTGACGATAGATGGTATACAGGGAGTTTTATGTACGGAATCTACACTTTCCAATTGATAATTCTATCAAACTGAATATTAAGCGCAGCTGATATCTAATAATTGTATCACATAAAGATAAATAACTCTTAGCATCTCAAACCTACTATAATGGAGATTAACAATACTTCTGGTTTTGTATGCCCCAGGTAAAAATAAACTAACGCCATACACTTAAGATGGTGGCTGAGTGCACTGTTGAAATACTAAAATAACCCAGAGAACAATTCCACAATTTACACGTGACTGGCTATGAAAGTAGTATCATATAAGTGACCTTCCTGACATTCGTCATAAGACGCTCATCACACTGCACATAGCCGACAGCCACCATATTGAAAAAGAATCTGTAAATCAATAACCCACAAACGATAAAAGCTACAATGATGAACCTTTGCAAGGAGTTACCTTCGTACAAGATACTTCACATATGTAAGGTACAATGTCAGCGAGGAAATTAATTCCAAAGGGTTGGTAGGCGCACTAATAAGTCATTAAGTCCAGCAATTATCGCAAAACGAGGTAATCTAGAAGCAATATGAAACATTCTTTGCAAGCTCTAGCCTTATGATAATGAAAATGAATACAACGTGCAACTGCCATCTATTAGATATACAATGACTAAATTTAGAAATAAGATAGGAAAGTATATGTGGCTTTCTATTTCCAAGACAAGAGATCAGTGACTCCGTATTTACAAGATGGTGGCTGGGAGTAGTGATCACTTTTGTGATACTTTCAATGGTTAGCTTGGCCCATTTGTCGGTCAAATTTTGTTTCTTGTTATCGAGATCCCCGAATGGTAATTATTTCCTTGTAAACGTATTAATTGCTTAAACCTTATGCATAATCTTGTTATCAATCACTTATTCATAGATATTATAGTTCTCACCTTGAGTGTTCCAGTCGCTCGCTACCTCAAGCGTCCTCACTCCCGACATACAGGGCATCTACTGGTTGATCCGCTGTCCGCTGAGTAGTGTCGACTGACGTCACCCTGACTTTCGTTCGACCAATGGCAGGTTTTTGTCTGGTCGGGCGATCTCCAGCTTCGAGATGGTTCCATGATCCCTATTTAAGACGCCACTTGCTGGCGTTCTTCACCACTTCTGATCAATCATCACTTCTGATCACTTCAACCTGCTGGTCACCGCTACTGCATTTCATGACACCATCGCTAGTCTCTACGCTACCTAGCAGCTACGTCACGAGATCTGCACCATGACGTATTGCTCAAGATGGCAAGAATAATTGCCAGCTGTTGTACTTTTCACCTTCACCTTAGATGGGATACTTGGATTCGTCTTTCGAAATACTGCTGGATCATCACTTGGAAGCTATAAATGTCATTCCTTCGCAAGAAAAGAAGAGAAAGTTGACATTTTTGGTGTACATATCTCTAGGCCATGTACGCCTCCTTCTGAAGAAACCGTGAGGACTTTTAAATCAACATTTATGCTAGCTGGAACTTTTAAGGAGCTGGCTCTTCAAAGATAAGTTTAATTTTATGAAGCATTTAAATTATACTAGCTATTTTATACTCTTAATCAGTTTCATGGTTCTCTCTTTTTATAAAGTGCATTTTTATATGTTAAGCTCAACTTCTCTCCAATTAAACAAGCTTGTTTCATTGATATTTCATTGATCTGGGTTTCTGTCATCAGGCCCTCACACTTTTGCTCCATTTATAATTGTTCATTTCTGTGATAAGCACTTAAGTGCAATTTGTTTATTGATTATAAATTTATTATTAAAAATAAAAATTGTTAATGTATTGCTACCTACATTGGTTTTCTAGTCACGTATTTCATGCCCACTACCCCGCACCGCTTCAGTCCAATTTTCTTGACCACAGTAGTTATTTTGTCCAGGCTTTCGCCTGATGCGTTACCGTTCTCCCGTATGGGGAAGTTTTAGGGCAGAACTTATTCTCCAAGTAGCATTAAAACATTAAAATCAATAACTGAATATTTAATTGCGCAATCAATACGAAAATTGGCACAAAAAAGTATCGTATAAGAGACCTCCCTAACATTGGTCATAATAATGCCACACTGAATAAAGCACAAAGTCGCCATCTTGAAAATTATAAGTTATCAAAATTGATAACATACCATCTATTAGAGTTACAATGCAGATACAAAGCAGGGTGGGGGTGATCATAATTGCGATTGATATTTTAAGGAGCAAAACATCTAGGTCAACTGCAGTTACGAGAAACAGCACGTAGCAGGACTCACAATAGAGGCTTTCTCTGCAAAAGGCATTAGTTCAATGGCTCCACACCATAAAGATGGCGGTTGGGCGAACTATTCAAACGTTAAAATCAATAACTCAGGATGCAATATTGCAATTATTGTTGGAGGGGGTGATTGTTGTTAAAAGGGGCGAAACACCTAGGTCATCTGCCCTTAATAGCGCAAATAGAAAGAAAGTTATTATACGGGGAGTTTTAAATGAAATGCAACTTAAGTGCTGGTCACTAGAATATATATCTGATTTTTGTACAACTGTCATCGTGAACATGTGAAATGTTACAATTGGTAACGTACCATGTAGTTACAATGACGACATTAACTACGGTGGTAGACTCATATGGAATAGTACGTCATGCTAAGGGTCAGAGATAGAAGTGCATATACCCATGAGTTTAAAAGAAAGTAGGCGATGTGATATTTAGGCTACTGATCATCTTATTTTTTTAGCTTCACGTTCAGCAACTCTTACACTCTGTTGGTGTGTTCTAACGAATGTCGTAGCGTCACCCTGTGTGGAGTAAGTTAGCTTACTGACTGTGAAGATTTTGATGGCAGTGGAGATGATGGTGGTTGTCGACGTAGAAGAGGTTATTTTAAGGATGAAATTGATAATGAACATGAGGAAAATACTCTTTGAGTTGAAAGTGTGTACCTTCCCCTCTCTCCAACATATTCCAAAAACCTCCAGCTCGTGCCCGTGGAGCAAAGGCACCCGTTGACGCTGTTCGACTCCAAGCTTCCCCCACCCAACTCGTTGACCAGTCTCAGCAGACGGGGCAGGCTTGCTTTCATTGGTTTCCACTCGTATAGCTCGTCTCACCTTTCTATCCCTCTGGCACCAGGCAGTTGCTTAGGAGTTCTGAGCCGACCAGCTGATGGAAGCATGTATAAACGGTATGCCCCACTACAGTGTGCAGCAGACGCCACTGTCTAAACCAGGGTCGACCTAGACATTTTGTCACGTAATGCCTGCAGGAGTCTGTCAAACTCTCGCACACTTCCTCCTCTACCTTTGTAGCAAAGCTGTCTACGCCCCAACTCGGAGGAGGAATTCGCCAACCAGGAACGGGCAGCTTATCCCGGGCCTTTGCCAAGCGGTGAGCAGCTGGATTGGGCAACTCCAATATTACTGTCACGGCTGAAGATCGAGCTCTAGTTTTTGGCCGGTGTACATTTCAAACGGAAGGCTAAGAGCGAGTTACTCATCCCGTTGGTGAGAGGAGCACCTCATGGGTCTGGCCATATGTTGGATCTGGTTGGGACATTCCTAATGGCCTTCCGCCCCTACACCTATCGCTACTTGCCACCCTTCTGACGTATGTCCCACCATTACACTGTGAGGGTGGGGATAGGCACGCCGACTAGACTTGCAGGCATACAGACCGGCCAAGTACTAACGCTCGACCTATACCATACCACACGCGAAGAGGGCACTACGACCGTGTAAAACGTTGCATAGCGTGGCTGTCTGTGGTTGAAATATATCGGGAAGGTCCGGTAGTGCTGTGCGTCCGTCCATAGCAGTGACATGGCATCAAGATGCCAGTTGAAGAGCCAGGTGTATTAGATGAACAGTTAATCTGACAAGGTTTTATGGTAAGAGGTAACGGCTGCACTTTGTGACTCACATTACCCCCATACAGCACATTCAAAATACTGTACAGTACTTATACCTTTATAGTGTACAGCTACTCGATGCAAAATAAAACCAATAATAAGAAGCAAACTGTTTTTAATTCGTTTTTGGGCACCTTGGTCATCATCCCCGTGTACTTGGGTGAGTGTCTGATAACTTGTGTTTCTATGATGACTGTAATAGTAAGTGTAACTCTAGTTATTAGTGTTAAGGAAGGGGTAGGTACCCCTGAACTAGAAATAATGTACTATCCCGACATTTGCCTGGAGCGAGTGTGGAAAAACTCGGGGTAAAGGCCCACTCAGGATAGCCGCTGTCAGCGCCGGGATTCGAACCTCTGATCTCTGGACTTGCTGCAGCTCCCTATCGTGGTCGTGGTGAACGATTTAGCGCACTCGGCTACGCTGCGAGATAGATAAGAAAGAAAGAAAGAAAGAAAGAAGGAAAGAAAGAAAGAAAGAAAGAAGAAGAAACAAGTTTGCAAAGAACTGGTGTGTCTGATTGAGATCAAACAGGACTGTTCATTAACGTGTGGGTAGCAGGAATGCATTGGATCACTCCGTATTAAATAATAAGTATATATACGAGCACTAAAACCATGCCCGCACGTTCATAGAAGAAAACGAAACTAATGCATGATTTACAACTGTGGAGGCTGCTGGAAATTAATTGTTCTCTCATAACCTCCCGTATTTTTTACGACTAAGGCCAAGAGATCACGTGACACTGGCCTTTGCGTTAATTGGTTGACCGCTCTCAGTTGGTCCGTCATTTTCTGAGAAAGAGCACTGATAGACTTGGCTCGTAGCAGATATGCAATAACTGGACATTCATCTACCACGAGGCCAATTAGAAACTATGGGCGTCTTCGCTTACTCGATGGTGTCCCATGCTACGGCCTAACTAAGGATAGATGGGTTCCGTTATTAAGTTGTTAACTTGGATCCAGCCATAAATCTTACGCAATAAAAAGTGTCAATATCTTAGGAAGGATTTCTGCCTGCGGTTGAGAGAAAGGGAGCACAAAGGCAGCTCTAGCCACTAAGCTGGCCCTCAGCGACTACTTTGATCGGCCACGTCTTATGACACTGAATATAACATCTAATATCTTGGTAAAGCAGCGCGAAACATACTACAAACAAACAAATCTCGGCATTTTGGAAATGTTGTTTCACTTAAAAATGTAATGTTGTTATCTTCTTTCAGTAAGAGGCTCAACCATTTCGCAAGCGGGCCACCTTAACGAGACGAGATTACATTTGATCTATAACTCAAGAGGAGCTCTTCTACCGAACGAAAATGTTAAAGATGAGTTTGAAAAGAAAGAATGCACTGTAAGAATAATAGAGATACTTTTCATGTTACAAAGAAAAAGTCATTTAGGAAGAATTGTAGTAAATTGGCCTTTTATACTGTAAATGCGTAATCTTACTTGATGAGACCAATATACGCCATGATACTGAGGTACTGATTGTAAAGGAGAAGAAAATTCTGATTACGTAGAACATGACATACGATTGTGATGGTCACCTGGTTTTGTCGGTTGTGTGTACTGTTGGCAGTTCCAAGGTGTGCTAATGGGTCGTGTGTTGCACATGTTATGTAATGACCAGGGTTAGGATTTTTAGGTGCGCACCTTTTTTCTTAGGGTAAATTGAAGCTGTTCGGAAAGATATCACAGTGTGAAATTTTGTTTCTAGTTGCGAAAAAAGGCATTTTTCACGCACCTTTTTTTTTTCCTTTTTTGTGACCTTTATCCCTTTTCCCCCAACCATGCCCATAATCCCCCCCCCTATTTTCTTTTAACTTTAATTCCAATTTATCCTATAAGATTTTTAATCAATATAAAATATTTAACTTTCAATTAACGTCTGCTCAGCTTGCAGTGTACGTGCGAATAGTAAGCCTACCTCTTTCAGTACACACCGCGCGGGAGTTGAAAGCACACTTCCAACAAAGGAAAATAATTGTGTGTTCGACAAAACCTCTTTCTCTCGCTTTACCTCTATAATGTAGCCCGCAATAATGCAATTCGCAATGAGTGATTCTATCCCACTAGAATCAGTAGCCTGCTGTTCGTGAATGTGAGTTTGTTACTGTCAGAGACATCTGTTCGCATGTAGGCGGAGGCTGGTGACGCAGAGATGTCAGCAACCGCACTTCCAGCCACGTAGTTCCGAGAATTGAGACTGGGTTCTGCTCGAAGCTGAGAGACTGCAGTTCCAGCATGAATGAGAACATTCTGGACATTGTCGCGCTGTTATAAGAGAGTGTGGACAGCAAGTGAGTGAGTGAGTGAGTGAGTGCAAGAGTGAGTAGTGTGATAGTCGCATTTAGTTAGCAAGTGAACTGGTGTTTGGGGCCGATAGCCTAGATGTTAGGCCCCTTAAAACAACAATTATCATCATCATCATGAACTGGTGTTGGCACTTTGTTACATTGTGTAGGCCTACTATTAGATTTTACCGTGCCAAACGTGTCCAGTGCCCGATTTATTGCTTTGGCTCAGGAATTCAAACAAGATTCCATAGACACTGATAAAACTGTTATGCGATGCACTATTTGTGATTCAGGAATTTTGTTAGATGAATTTTCATCCCATAAGGAGCAACTGTCAATAAGAGCAGCGACATCGCATCAAACAACACATTTCTAGCTCTAAGCATCAAATGAATAAGCCTCTTCAAGCAAACAAATCGCGGCAACCTCTATTACAAAATACGTTACAACGGAGTTCTTCAAAAAGCCAAAATTTGATGGAACTAAACATTGATTTGTGTGCAGCTCTTACGCAAGCAGAAATTCCACTCAATAAGGTGAACCATCCAGCCTTCAAGGGATTTCGTGAAAAATACACAAAGATAGTACTTTAAGAAAACAAAACTACATGGAGCCTGTTTACCGAGAAACCATACAAAGAATGAAGGAGAAAGTGTCTTATTGCGATGTGGGAATCATTGTGGATGAAACCATAGACTCAATTGAACGATATGTTTTGAACATTTTAGTTTTTCCCTTAGCAGGGGAGAACGTTAAGCCAATGTCGTTAAAAATGTACGAGCTGCAGAAAGCCAATACCAGTACAGTAATGTAATCAATTATGGACTTCTGCCAAAAACTCTGGCCAACTGGTATCGAGTTGAAAAACTTCTTCTTGTGATTATGGACCAGGCTCCATACATGGTTTCAGCTGTTAACCAATTGAAACCTTTATTTCCTAAGTTCAAGCATGTGACAAGTTTGGTTCACGCTCTTCACAGGGTTTGTGAATCCATAAGGAACGAATACGACATCGCAAATTAATTCATCTCTGCCCTGAAAAAGATTCTACTGAAAGCTCCGAATCGTGTTGTTGCCTACAGGGAAACCACTGGCCTGCCCCTTCCAAATTCCCCGGTTATTACTCGCTGGGGATCGTGGATTGAGTGTGCTGCTATGTTGTGTGAGAATTTTGACAAAATTCGAGTGTTTGTGCATTCTTTGGATCCAGCCAACGCAGGAGCAGTTTCCAAGAGACAGCAAAGACACAGCAACTTCTGCTACCGGAGAAAATACATAATTTGCAGACAGAAGTATATTGTGTCCATAGTTACAAGTACCTGACTGAAGTTATTAAACGATTAGAAGAACAGGGTCTGGAGAAGGAAAAACAATTGGATATTTTTACTTCCGGGAGGGAGCACTTAGATGGCTTTGCCAAAGACAAACTTGAGTCTAGTCTTCAGAAGAATCCAGACATTGTGTAATTCGCCACATCTGTAGAGTTGCCATTCCGAGTTAATACATGGTTTGCCTCACTGGTTTCTGTGGATGTCGAAAGAAGCTTTTATCTCATAATAGAAACAGACTAACTTTTAAAAATGTGATGCTTAATGTCTTGAAGTACAACAGCTTCATGTTCTTTCCTTCTTTTGATGCGTGATTTGATGTACGTGTTTGTAATTCAATTAACCAGAATAGAGGAAAGAGAAAATTAGTTGGATAAGCCAGCACCTTTTGGCCCCTTTTTTTAAACTTACTTCTGCACCCATTCCCTTCCTTTTTCATCTGAAATTTGCACCTAAAACTCCTAACCCTGCTAATGAACATGCACATACATTGTGGAGAGTCAGGTTACGACTGATTACAGTAAGGTGTGGGTGGCATTGTGCAGGAACATGATGTGTGGTGTTATTTAATGCACAACGTATCCCAAATTGTAATAAAGGTTGGTAAATCTATGGTGTGTGTTGTTGTTTTGTTGTGTTCTATTTCCTAATTTCCTTAAAATAATGGGGTTATTTCCACTGTGTCAGAAAGGGCTATTTGTGTGGGAGCAAGCAAAATTATCTATTTCCATTTATTTTATATTTACGAAGTACAGTAAATAAGTTCATGGACTGGGCGCATGGTGTTGTTGTGGTTCACTACAGCAGACAGGTTGTCCAGCAACATGGTGCAGTGTGAGTTATTCTGGTATACCTGCAAGAGACAGTTGTGTTCATACAGTGTCAGTAAACGTACAGGCTCTGTTGTGAAGGGACGTTGAATGCGCGTGGCGAAACTTGAGAATGTCACAGTTTGCGCAACGGGAAAACGTAAAGTTCTGGCAGAAATAAGGCAAATCCGCTAGTGAAGTGCTGTAGATAATGAAGCAAGTGTACGATGACGACGCATTGGGTCGCAGAGCTGTGGTTAAGTGGCATAAACGTTTTGCGCACGGAAGAGAGAGTTTGAAGGACGATGAGCGTACTGGTCGGCCGCAAACGGTGCGAACAGATCACAGGATCAGATAAGTGTGTATGCTGGTGCCTGCCAATCGTTCCCAATCGATGGATCATCTTGCAGCGACAGGAGGGAACAGCTATCGTACGCGCCACCCAATTCCTTCTGATGATCTGAACATGTCGCGTGTTACCCAGCACAGTGTGCCACGTTTCCTGACGTAAGACCAACGTTACGATCGCATGTCCGTTTGCGGTGACCTGCTCACTAGTGCTGACGATGATGGGACGTTTCTCAACCGGATCATAACAGGAGACGAAACATGGTGTTTTCTTTACGATCCACAACAGAAGCGACAATCGGCCACCTGGAAATTTCCATCACCACCACGAGCAATAAAAACCGACATGACTGGTCAGAAGGCAAGGTGATGCTTGAAGAGTTGTTAGACACATTGGGTATTGTTCGCAAGGAATTCATCCCACAAGGATCAACTGTCAATAAGAGCAACAGGTCACCGTTTTTCCACACCCTCCGTACTCGCCTGTTATCGCACCATGCGATTTCTTTCTCTCAAAGGTGCGTGGGTGTAGATTTCATTCAGCCGAGGAGATCATTACCACTACAAGAGAAGTTGTATGGGACCTTGGTGTCAATATCTCACAACGGTGCTTCCAGCAGCTATGCAAACGTTGGCAGACGTTCTTAGCGACCAACTGCGACTATTTTGAAGAAGGATGTGGTTCTGTGTAAACGTAGGCCGTGATGTGTGGCTCACCGTAAGACTGTAAGACTCGCCGTTTCTGTTAGCGGTCTACACTCTAGGCGCTAGTCCATGAATTTGATGACTCTACCACGTATATTGGCATTAATATTAACGATCATGTGCACTTAGGATCACAGCATATTTCCAAAGAATTGTTCCATACCCTATCGGGGCTAGGTTCAGTGTATTTTATTTTGGGTTTCCCTACAATTTTTTGTATCATGGAAACAGCACCTTTTGAACAGACACACCTCAATTGTATTGGGGAAAGCTTGGTGCCTTCACTCGACTAGGTAGATCTATACGCTACGTGCGAGGCTCAACTGAACGTCTTTATATTCCAGAGCTTCGGTGGTATGAGCTCCTGTTCACATGTTGTATTATCTTATAGTATTTATGAAAGTGTACGCAGGGATCGATCTGTGGGGAGAGGGTGCATCCATCCCGAGTTTGTCGGACACAGGCCAAGTATTCCAATCTTAAACATAGCTACAAGGCAGCACTGTAAGTTTGGCTACTAGTCACTGCATTCACAGGAGCTGAATTCCTCGTACAATTGTTGTTAATTAATCAAATTCCCCATAAATTCACCGCCATTTTGTGCATGAAGAATGAACTTACTCTCATCTCTGTTTGGTCTTCGAGTCAAGAGGGGAGGTGCTACCTATAGGCTACAGTCGTAGAGGACCCAAGTATAGAATAACCTCTAGAGAACGGTAGTGAATTAGGTCTCATTATTGAGACCGCATGAATCCTAGGAGAAACGTATTTACCAATATTGCAACAATACATACAGAAATAAAGAACAATGAGATATGATATTTTAAATTCTAGAAATCATACCACCGAGATAGCAGTTCGTATATAACACTATCTTCTTCTCATCGAAGTTTGTACTGTAAAATGACCTCGGCTAGATTGCTCCACAATACCGCGGTAAATCATACCTTAGCGCACGTTTAGTTTGTAATTTTAGGTAGTCAACCTGAAATTCATACAAAAAATATGGACATAGTTACTCATAATATACTGGCTATATTACGAAATCCAATTTGCAGTACCACGAGTAAATTCTCCAATTACCTCCCGGAGAAGCGTGGCATAAATATAAAGAAAAGGCAAAACCAACACAATACATCTGTTTGATGAAGTACGAGAGAGTTGCATGTTCCAGCCCTGGGCACGCGCCACCTTCCGCCCATTTATTACATTAATTACTTGGCTAGGCCAGGGGATGAGGGAGGAAGCATCTGCACTATGTCACTACAAAATACATTTTCGGTTCACGAGATTGCTCAGAGCAGACATCTGTCACAGCGGGATGAGATTTAACAGTAATTTATTTCTGCTAGCCCATTACATTGTGTGAGCACTAGATTTCCTGAGGTGAGGTTTGTTTTAAGTCCACTTTGTCCACTTCACCTACTGTGAACACCAGATTAACTTGCAAGTAGGATATACAACGCTGACTTTCGTGAATGAAATATATCATATCCTTTGAAGAATGCATTAAACAAAGGTTATGTCTGACTATATTCAGCACATTAACGATAATTACTATCAATATGCTGTAACGTTATTATTCCATATCATACAATGTTTGCATTAATTCCATTTTCATTTTCTATCAGTAAAGTTAAATTACGCGCATTGGTTTACTGTACTGAATAATGCTGAAACATGCAAATAGGACTTTCTGGTTTCACATTTTGAAGCCCTATAGAAATCTCAAAATGCATCGAGTTTACTATTTCATAGAAAAGGCATTAATATTTCATTTAATTCAGCAGGTTTCGCGGCAGATTGATATCCAGTTTGGTGGAAAATTTTGAAGAAAGTCTTCCGTTCTTTTTTCTCTCCTTCCGTTTGCAAATGCAGGGAAAATCCACCATTTGAGGACGAATTTCATTTCTTTATACGACTACATAACTCTCAATCTCACTCGATACTCCAGTGAATAACACGTATTTACGTAGAGAGTTCGTAGATACCTAGAAATGGTTACATGCAAAACAGACGTTAGTCTAATGTTCCCCCAATCACCCCAGCCAAAATAGATATTGCTTTCCTTAAAGTATTTAATGAAGAATAAAAAAAATACTCAAATTATATGCTGTGCACCTTATGCATTAATGCATACATTTCTATGCAGTACTCTCAGTTAAGAAGCTGCCGTATTGTATTGCACTAACATGTGTTTAATAAGCTTAATATGAGAGGCCAGGTACTGTAATTATAAAAAATCATGCATTTTCTTCATATGTCTTACGTACATACATACTGTGTCTGAGAAGTGATGACCCGGCCAAAAACACCACAGCCCTCCAAGAAAAGTGCACCCCATTCTTATAACGAAAATACTTGTGTATGGGAATTTTAGTTTGGCACAAGATAAAAACTAGCGCGGTAGGTTGAGATTTAGATATGTGGGGTGTTTAACGTTTTTTTTTTTTTTTGTCGTGTAGCCTCCTGAGAGGCCGAGTGCAGGTCTTATTAGTCGACGCCCGTGGGCGACCTGCGCGTCGGGATGAGAGATGGAATGGATGAAGATGAATGAAACTGGGCAAGGATGTGGAAGGAAGCGGCCGTGGCCTGTCAGAAGGTACTGTCCCAGCATTTGCCTGGTGTTGAAAATGGGAAACCACGGAAAACCATTTCAAGGACAGCCGACGGTGGGCCACGAACCCACGCGTCTACCGAGTCAGCAGAGAGCTTGGCCCCATGACCTAACGCAGCGCTTTAGCCAGCGTAGCCACTACTGTCGGTGTTTAACGGTAGGGTAGGGGGGATTCATAGAGCTGAAGTTCCTGGCAAACACACAAATCAAAGCACAATCTATTATCAGGATAGCTATCAATGAATAAAAAATCAAATTAAAATAAAATAATCCACCTTCATTTATTCACACCTCTAATAATACACCAGCTTATCCTAATTCATGTTAGACGTGCAAAATATTCGGTTGGGAAGAACTCTTCCATAACTAAATTATTTAATCTACAGTAGTGAATGATAACCCAATAAAATATCCAAGCCCAACGTAAATCCTATCTTTTATTCCAGGAGATTAAATAAATAAAAAACAAATATTTTCTGGAGTTCCCTGTCACCTTGTCACTTACAGTAACAGTTCACTTCACTTCACTTTGTCTTCTTGTTGACTTCCCAAATAATCACTTGATACGATACAATCCAATAAATATAACTTGAAATATACACAGATATGTTTCCTGTCTACCTAATTATTTTCTACGCTTATTTAGGCATTTCACATTTGACACATCATAAATACAATTATTTACAACTTCTCCGTGGTCTATCATATATTTCCTAGATGGTTCAAATATTATTTACATCGTTTCATCGTGTGGTAATCATCTCTCTGAATATCACTAGTCTCGGTCAAAATTGTCGCATTTTAATATTGCTACATCTGATTCATACTAAATAAGTTATGAAACGAGGTCAACATTTATATCCATGAATTCAATAATCATATTCTCCTTTTGTTAAACATATTCAAATATCACTGTTTCTGGACTCTTCGGTCTGACTGACAATCTCAACCCAATATCAACTGAATCATTACCTGTAACATTCTATGCACAATGAAATTTTATACAGCATGTATCCACTCTAACATCAAAAACAATATGATAAACCTTATATCAGATTATCGTCGTATCATACGGCATTAACTTCAATTGACCCAACCACATGCTGGTCACTAAAACTCCTTTAACCTCACCATGGAACAAAGTACAACCATAGCGTATAGAAGAGAAAGTGACGCGACTTGTGGAGTTTGTAGGGTCCAGCCGCTAGGTGGCTCTAGCGTCGGCTAGCGCTGAGTGAGGACGGTATCAATACAAGCAGTTGAATGTTACTTTTCAGTAACTGAATGTTATCAGCTTACACTACGTTGTATTAGACAAGATGATCCAAATATAAAATTCTCCGCACTGAGTATATACAACGCTAACGTCCGTTGTGTTAATTATGAAACATCAGATTGCGTCATAGGTTCATATAATAAGGAAATAAAACATTCTGACGGGGGTCAAAATGTAACTGAATGTGTGAAAATCGTAAAGCTACAGACCATTCACTACTGCACAAATAAAGTAAATATAATATAATACAATATAATGACAAACTCACCCATATAACTTATAGCTCTCAGTTGTACGAAGATTTGGACAGCTTACGCGATGATTTTCCAGACTTAGAAGTTGACTGCTCTTTCCTAATTTCTTTCGTACGAAAGAAAAAGCGCACTTCATGAAATGAAAAACGAGTTTTCCAATAAGGTCCAGTTTATGTTCCATACACCATCAAAAAATCACGGCCCTAAAACAATCTCATCAATGCTGTCCTAACACTCATAAAATATATCAACCCACAAATTTGAAAGGGAAGATAATTCCATTTCAACGACTACTTCGACCTGTAAAAGAATGTTGAAGACACTGTCAGACGGTTGAGTTAGGTAACTAAGGGCATTTATTGTGCGAAAGTCCTTTATATTAGTGAAAGTTGCAGCTGTTGTGTCCGACGGCCTTTTCACTTTGAAGGGTTGTTGCACACTTCACACAGCTGATCCCTTTCCTTAGTTGCTTGACAATATACCCGGCTAGATAGTGTGGGACTGCACCAGGCTTCAAACTCCATCTCATTCTCGCCATTTCGACTGTCTTTCCTTCTATAATGAAAGTGTCCGTTTTTATAAGGAAATTATCGGAGCAATGTTTGTCACATAGCCTGCATATGACTTACTTGACAATTTAATGTCTTTCCTCGGAATGGCCTTAGCCCATTTAAATAAATCATCTTCGGCTTTTGGAGGTCTAAAAAAGTGCCTACCTGTTGCAGATGACTTGTCGTATCCAGATCGGCACCCGGGAACAAAACAACACGGCATATTCACTTACACAGTTTTGTTTGACGAATCTTACCAGGTTATAATTCACTCAACAGCACAAACGTAAAGAAATAAGTGTAAAGGCTTACAAATACTAAACACACCAGTGTCATAACGTATGTATTATTTCACTATCGCCTCTTGATCGCATACACTTTTCAACACCAAGAAATAAGGACTAAATACGGCAGCATTTCCATGTTTTCAAACTCGCGAGCGCTTAGAAAGTGTCTCCAGCCAGCCACAACCAACCGCTGCGCAGTCTACCGGCGGGCGCAGCAACTACCCATACTAAAGATACGGCAAACTCGGGAGTCGGCACACTTTCTCTTCTAAACGCTATGGTACAACTATAAATACACTATTCCAATCCTCAAACAGACATCAGCATCATAGAATGCCTCAATATTAATCCCAGTCAAATCTGCAATCATGAAATAGCATCACAATTTATTTCATGTAAATTGAATTAAACACTACAAGAACCTGTATAATCACCCTATATGTAAGCCTACAGGATGAATTGTACCCAATCTGACTTGGACCGATCGGCTACGAGAGTAAATCAGCTGTTCGCCGTGGAATGTTTTGGAGCCTGACGTCTCCAAGGCACCGGCTAGCGTTACAATCGAGAGGGAGAAGTGTGATGTTTCAACACAGGACGGATAGACATAAAGACACACCTCAATAGCACAAGTATGAACCAATAACTCTCAGAGATAAGTCACGTGATGAGAACAGTCTCGAAAGAATAAGGAATTCCAATAATATCACATGAATATATCCATATATGTGTTTTATAAGACGTGAGAAATTCATTTTAATAATGAGTGGGAAATGTCACGTTATATTTCTTTCGTGCTCCGGAGATATCGTCAATTATAAAGACGAGAGAGAGGCATTCAACCCTTACCTCGCCCCTCCCACAACGTGGGAAGCATTCATAAACCGACGAGCCGAGAGAGACTAGCAGTCTTGATTTCGAAGCAAAAAAGGAACAGTTCTGATATCGAGGTCTTGGATGAGTTAAGGCAGAGCTTATAGGTAACTCTAGGTCGAGAACATACGATAACAGTCCGGTACGCGTAGTGCGGTTACGCGTCGTGTTCCATGCTAGGGGTTTTGACCCTTGCTATCAATATTGACCTACCGACAGTAGTGGCTACGCTGGCTAAAGCGCAGCGTTAGGTCATGGGGCCAATCTCTCTTCTGACTTGGTAGACGCGTGGGTTCGAGCCCCACCGTCGGCCGTCCTTGAAATGGTTTTCCGTTGATTCCCATTTTCAACACCAGGCAATTGCTGGGACGGTACTTTCTGATAGGCCACGGCCGCTTCCTACCACGTCCTTGCCCAATTTCATTCATCTTCATCCGTTCCATCTTTCATCCCGACGCGCAGGTCGCCCACGGGCGTCGACTCGGCCTCTCAGGAGGCCACAATACAACAAAAAAAATAGAAATAAATCGACCTTACTTCATTCTATTCCATTTCAATTCACTGAAGAGTATTATACTGATGTAAGCTTTCACGGTCGACATAAGAACCTTCACAGTTGTTACGAGTCCACCTCCTGGTATAGCGGCTAGCATTCTTGGCTGTCGCCTCGGTGGTCTGGGTTCGATTCCCGGCTCAGCCAAGAAATGTAATTATCATCTGGGAGCTGGAACACGCTACACTCAGTCTCATGAGAAGAGGGGTTTGATTCCCACTTTAGCCATCGTGGAAGTGGTTTTCCGTGGTTTGCCAAATCAACTCCAGGAAAATGCCAGAATGGTTCCTAACATAAGGCCACGGCCTCCTCCTTCCAAATCCTCATCTAAATTACAAGTACACATAATACTATAGACACCACAATAGCTCAGGTTATCAGACAAATTTTTATTTATATATATCTAAGTACACGGAGCTAAATGACCACGATGTCCAAGCTTCTCAAACGAAACAAGAACAAATAGTTGTTAGGCCGTGTTCTGTGCTTCACAGAGAACATGTAAGATGCACAGAACAGCTCAAAAGTCACTCTGATGGCACTAAAGGGCGGATCATGTGAAGTGTATTAAAGCAGACATGTGCAAGTTAAATTTCTGGTGTATTTTAAAACACAAAAATGGATATACTCATGTGTTATAAATGGAATTCCTTATTCTTTCGAGAAATTTCTCACCGCGTGATAGTTGTTGGTTCATACTTGTGCCTTAGAGGTGTGTTCGTCTCTCTAACCCTGCTGTTATGAAACGTCAAAGGTGGGGACCTACGCTTCTCCCTCTCAAGTGTAACATAATGAATGAAAGAAAAGGCATTTAAAATTAAGTGTCCACTGGTTGACATGCAGTTGCATGGAGAAGAAGAGGAAAAGCACTGAAAGTCGATATCTTGGATGTCTTTTCTGTTACCCTCTCAAGGCTGAGAGAACCCCGATTCAGCCCACATATTATCATTAAATGTTGACCACCTCGTGGTGCAGCGGCTAGCATTCTTGGTTGTCAACACGGAGGTACGAGTTCGATTCCCAGCTCTGTTAATTCTGGTGTGAGGGCTGGAACGGGGTACACTCAGGCAAAACTGATAATATGTGGATTCGATTCCCCACACAGCCATCTTGGAAGTGGTTTCCCACTTCTACTGCAGGCAAATGCTGGGATGGTTCCTAACCTAAGGCCACGGCCATCTCCTTAATCCTCACATGAAATACAAATACACACACTAACTTAATACAGCCATCACAATAACACAGGTTATCAGATTAAATTTCATACTGCATACTGAGTTTGCCATTAGCTGGCTTACGTTCATGTGACATTGTGCTATATAAGTCCTCAATATGTTTGCTTCGGTTGTGTACTGTCATGCTTGGTGTTCTTTGCTCACCTGGTGGCGTAGCCGTAGGAGTCAAATCGCTCATTACGGTTGCAAGGTCGGACATTGAAGGTTCAATCGAATCACGGCGCTGACAGTGCCTCTCCTGTGTGTCCTTTTTCCCCGTGGTTTGCACACTCCCTCTAGGGAAATGCAGAGATAGTACCTTATTTCAAGTCCTGGGTCACCTAGTCCACTCCCGACCCTACTAATTGCAGCTACTCAAACTACTGTTACAACAAAAAAACAGGTTATCAGACATATTTAAAAACACACTCAAGTACACAGGGCTGATGACAATGATGTCCCAAGCCTCTAAAACGAAATAACAAGTGCTTCTTGCTCATGATAACGATGCAATCGCTTTAAATGTTACATCTTATGCATGTGAGATGGCTCCCCTACTTGTCTCATACAGAATGAACAGTGTTCTCTCATCACCCATGTTCTATCTTGGTCTCCAATCTGCCGGTTTGTAACCCAGCGCATTAAGTTACAAGGATACAGAAGCTAACACTGGCATCACTTAAGATTCCTCCAGACTCCGAGACCATATGCCTGCCTGCGGGGACCCAGCCCCAGTCAAGTGGGATAGCGGGCTCAGAAGCAAAAACTCCGAGGGAAGTATAACATACTTTCACTATTCACACTATTATGCGAAACTCGATTCGTATTGCACTCAATATCCATTGCTCCCCAGTCTCACATGGATTGTACAAATTCTATGATGTGTTGTTAATCACTTGATTTTGAGCAGAAGGTAGATAGTAATTTTCATTCAGAAGAAATAAGGCTCTTGAGATATCTCAGTCTAGTTGCCAGGGTTTCACCTTCTCTTCTGGTGTACCGGTACCTTTGAGCACCTCGCCAAGACATAGGCTTGGCCGATGAGTTCCGATTGTGCAGTCGTGCAGAGGACAGGTGGCGAACCTCAGGCACGTGCAATTACTTTCAGCGCAACTGAAAACTCTCGTATCAATTGCACATGCGTGAGGCCCGCAGACTGTCCTCTGTACGCTTGTCAAACTGGGACTGACTGGCCAAAAACCTTGGCGTAAACTGTACATGCTGAGAACGCCACCGTCAGGCATTTAGAAACCAGGAGCAGTGGCCATGTACTGTGAGAGAAGAAAATTTCCAATTCCATTCTATGAAATATGAGCGAGGTGGGTGCACTCTATGAAATGTACAGATTTATTTTTTGGTCGTGTGGCCTCCTGAGAGGCCGAGTGCAGTTCATTCTATTCGATGCCCGCGGGCGACCTGCGCGTCGGGATGAGAGATGGAATGGATCAAGATGAATGAAATTGGGCAAGGATGTGGAAGAAATCGGCCGTGGCCTATTAGAAGGTACCGTCCCAGGATTTGCCTGGTGTTGAAAATGGGAAACCACGGAAAATCATTTCAAGGACAGCCGACGGTGGGGCTTGAACCTACGCGTCTACCGAGTCAGCAGAGAGCTTGGCCCCATGACCTAACGCTGCGCTTTAGCCAGCGTAGCCACTGCTGTCGGTATGTACAGATATGAACTATAGTGAGATGGTACAGTAGTACCATAAGCACGGTATGAACTATGTGTGAAGTGGGAGCACCATATGTACACTATCAACTAAGAGGTTTTTAGCCTTTTTTCATTTATGAAACAAGATGTTCAGTAGAGAACATATAGCCTACTTTCTCGTAAAAGCATGCGTATTGTTATTAATATTTGTCCTTTTCAAGGAGTAAAATTGAATGTTGGTTGTACTAGCTTGTTGAAATACAACGTGCTATACGGATATTAAACGTTAATTGATTGAATCCTCACCTGAATTATATGTATACATACACTAATACAGCCATCACAATAACACAGGTTATCAGACAAAATTCAACACTCACCCAAGTACACGGGGCTAAATGACCATGATGTCCATGCATTTCAAATATAACAACAACAACAACAACAACAGCTTCCTACCCAAATCCTTCCTCGTATAAAAGTACACACACTAGTAAGCCTACAGACATCACAGTGACACAGGTTATCAGACAACTTCTACACACACCCAAGTAAACGGGGCTACGAGACCATGATGCTGCAAAAGCCCTAAAGAATCAACAACATAAACAACAACAATAGTCTCTCTCTACCGCGGATCATGGTCAACGAATATTAATCGCTGTATTCGAGTGTTGAAATATGTGGTGTTATAAGTATACCGTATATATAATATTTTCGATTGCAAATACACACTACAGTTTAAATGCTTAACATTATAACGTGTGAGTAGTTATAAATCAATAAATACCAAAAAGAACGAAATAAAGAAATTTGAACCTGCAGGGATTTGATCCACGAACCCCCAGACTATGAGTCCCAGTCACTACCATTACGCCTCGGATGCGCTACGATAATACTTCATAAACAACTGGTTTAGTATAACTCCATCAAATTTTGTGTTGAAATCAACGATTTCATTAGCGTCCATTACCGGTCACCTCTTTGAGGACAGATTAAACCTCCCTATGCACGATAAGCTGAATTGTTCAGGCCAGGCCTTGTTTAATCGTGTTACGTTTTTTGTTTTGTTTTTGTTTTTTGCGTATGGCTTTTAGTGCCGGGAGTGTCCGAGGACATGTTCGGCTCGCCAGAGGTTGTAGCTGCTTCTATACGGACACCCATGGGGTGAGCTACAAGTACCGTCGCGTGTGGAGTGTTGTCTGAGAGGAAAGTGTGAATGTAAGGACGAGGAATTGGAAGGTAGCGGCTGTGGCCTATAGTTAGGGACCAACCCTGGTATTTGCTTGGAAGGAAGATGGGAAACCACAGAACACCATCTTCAAGGTTGCCGGCGGAGGGGTTTCGAACCTCCTCGCCTCCCGGATGTTAGCGACTGCCTGCAGCCATGCCGTTACGACCACGGCTAACTCACCCGGTAGTTACGGTTGGTCTATAATACTTTCATGATTCATACATCCACCACCTTGAAACTATTTGGCTGATAACCTTGTAGTTTGAGTAAAAGACGCTTCCCACATTAAGGTATATTGTTGCAAAATTTGGTAGAGATCGGATGATTAGGTTAGTCGTAAGTTGATTTAAGCTCAGAACATTTGGGTGGGAGCCATTTCTTTATTGTTAAGAAGGCGGCGATATACAACATGACTCTGAGTTGTCCCTTACTAGTGCTACCTCTGTACTAAAAGAGGTTCGATTTTGGTTCAGTTGTGTTTGAATTGATAGGGGAAATCGATTTGCACACATATATGGCCGCCATCTGCAAACTATTGGGCTGATGACCTTGTAGTTTGGTAAAAATACGCTTCCCATACAATTGTATGCTGTTGAAGAATTTGGTAGAGATCAGATGATTAGGTTAGTCAATTTTGATTTAAGCTTTGAACATTTGGGTGGCCGCCATTACGTTTCCGTCAAGATGGCGGCGATATAAAACATGACACTGAGGTAACCTTTGATAGTGCTACCTCTGAACCAAATTTCGTTTAATTCGGTTTCATCGTGTTTGAATTTATAGGGGAGTCGATTTGCACACATACATGGCCACCCTCTGCAAAATATTCGGCTGATGACCTTGTAGTTTAGTCAAAAGCCGCTTCCCATATAAATGTATGTTGTTGAAAAATTTGGTAGAGATCAGATGATTAGGTTAGTCATAATTTGATTTAAGCATTCAACATTTGGGTGGCCGCCATTTCGTTTCCGTCAAGATGGCGGCGATATAAATTATGACCCTGAGGTGTCCTTTGCTAGTGCTACCTCTGTACCAAATTTCGTTCAATTCGGTTTCACAGTGTTTGAATTGATAGGGACAGACATGCAGAGTACACACACATGCACACACACATACACACATACACACTCACAGACACACAAACACACAATTTTTGGCCCTTTGTTGATCTCATGTCTTCTTTCATGTTTTGCAAAAATCGAAAGTAGGCTAAAAATTGGCTTATGAGATCACCTTTTGTCCGTGTGCGTGTTTATGTGTGTGTGCGTCCGTGTCTGTGTCCCCCCGTAATAACATCTAAATGGCTGGATAGAGTTAAATGAAACTCGGTAAGGTCATAAGTACCATTTTGGCCGACCCCGACCGTGCCCTTCGAATTTCATTACGTCTCGCTATTTAACCATCGGAGTGCAGCAAAACTTTTTACGGTATATGCTTACTGTATATAAATTTTTATCTACTGGCATCTAATTCATTTCAATTATTTACATTACCACAAGATGGCGGCTGAGCAAAATTTTAAAATCTCGTTTTTATTTCTTGTGTCCTAATCATGCGATTGAAGTTTGAATAAAACACCTACACAATAATCCTCATGTAATAGTACATAACTCTAAGGCCTATATATGAAAGTCCATATGCACAAGGGACTATGTGTGAGGTGAGAGTACCATATGTACACTATGAACTATGTGTGAAGTGGGACTACCATATGCACAATGAACTATCCGCGCGGCTCGTATGAATGACCTGGGGTGGCGAGATGTCACGCTGATATTGAATTTCCTAAACTGGATAGAACTGAGATTAAAATTTGTGTGAATATGATTGTTTCGTTTGAACGGAGATAAAGTTGTACGCAGTTTTCCACTATACATCTCCCCTGGCGACAGTCCAATTTATTGTTCACCCTATCGATCATGCTTGCATCATAAATTGAAATCTCTTGCCCGCAACCAACAGCACACAGAGAGAGCCAAGCTGGGACACGTTGGTCGTCTCCAAAACAGGGACAATGCAATACTTTTCTAGACTAATCTTGACTACTATATCTAAATAATTCGCTAGTATTCCAATGTATGCTAGTAAATTAATAAGTCTCTTACTTGGGAAATATTCACAATGACTGAAATGCTGCGATGTCTTTCCTCATATATAATGTACAGTACTTGATTCGCTTGACCAGCAAGTTCTTAAACCCGATATTAGTCAGTATGCTTACTAGAGCTGGTACATTTAATCGAGTAATTTCAGTTATCGAAAGGCGGTTTCGATGGAGTAGTTGTTAATTAGTTAGTTATTGAGGTTTCAAGGGGCGGAACTACGAGGTCATCTGCCCCATGTGGAGTAGTTGGTAGCATGCTGAGCTTCTATGCCCAATATCGCTTGTTCAAATCCGGCCGAAGTCGTCGGATTTTTTAAGAGCGTTAAAAATTCCTCAGTATGCCTTCCTTCGGAGGGGAAGTAAAGCCGGCGGTCCCATGTCATAGATTTATGGCATGTTAAAGAACCTTCCACTAATTAAACCTGTGTGAAGCTAAATTGTATAGGTTAAGAATGTAAACAACGCTCTTAGGTTCCTACGTTCGTTGCCAAGAGCCGACTGCGGTGGCGTCTGGTAGCTAAGTTCAGAACTAGTAGTCGCTGACGGTGGCAATTGGCAGCAAAAGTAGGAACCATTTGAAAAATTCAAAAGTCTGCAGTCCTTACTTGAATAAAAAAAACAGATAACACACACTAATACACTCATCACAATTAACACCGGTTATCAGACAGATTCTACACACTCCCAAAGTACACGGGGCTACATGACCGCGTTGTCGCAGCCCCTAAACTAAGGAACCAACCAACCATCAGTTATCGAATAATCGATTAATTGAAGAAGAAATAGTCGTCTACATTATGCAACGAGCCTATAATGGTAATATTTAAGACACAAGTATGTTTATAATACGAGCGAAGCGAGGTTTATAATTTCTAAACGAGTGTCTTAACCACCATTATAGGTGAGTTGCATACGAGTGTTTATGTTCGACGATAATTATTATAACTATTCATAATTATCTGTCGAAATTTCGCCAGTTTTATGTACTGAACTGAGCGCATGGGACGCAGAGAATACCTTGTATTTAACCATGCCCTTCTCAAATACCCCACTATGACACTAGCCACGCAGTAAAATTTAAAATAGAAGGCCGTTGAAGAGAACGCAGGTGCGATGCTATCCTTGCCTAATTGGTCACACAACTGTTTCTTGAGCTCTGATTGGTGGGAGAAACTGTTTCATAATGCAAAATAGTGTTATAGTGACCCTCATTATGATACAGTTTTCTGACATATAATTACATTTTGACATCGCCGAACATAAAGACTATTAAATGTTATAAATAACGATAAATCGATGTACTTCGCTCCTTTCACTATGCTCTCACAGAAACAAAACAGACATTGAAATAATTAAAATATATTCTATCATATATTTTTAAATAATGTACCTTCTTTGTGAGACAAGGCTAAAACAAACTAAAAAATATTCCTCTCCTAAATTGTAAACATTGAAGAAGAATTCAAAATCGTTGGTGGACACTCTTTGTTTACTTCTTTCAAACCCACCCACCCCCACCCCCACCCCCACCCCAATTTGATTAATGTTTGTTCTTACACTACCACTGACTCTTATTTGGTTATTGTTAACATAAAAAGAAAGGACACTTTGTACTTTTAGGCAAAAAGTAACTTTTATAGATTTCTAAACATCATTCAAAAATAAGCGTAACTCATCTTAAGCGATGACCTCTCCTTTCTCATCTCGTGTCCACTAATCAATTAATGAATTCTCCGTTTAACCGATTATTAGATTCTTCAGTTAGCCGATTAATATTTTATTCGGCTAGTCGATTAATTTCAAATTATCGATTAACTTAATTATTAATCGATTAACCAACATCGCTAATAATACTTATCGTACACTGGAAGTATAGCCTACACCAGGCTTGAGAACAAAGGTTCAAATCCTGGCTCGGAATGTGGATTTTCCCAGATTATTCGAAACTAACGGATGAAAAGTGCTTGAATGGTAACAACATTTCAGTTCCGGACTAAATTTTTAAATCTCATCCACAGCATACACACACAATTTCATAGCTCGCTGCACAGCACTCACACAAGGCTAATGACAACGATGCCCCAAGCCACCAAAATTTAAAAAAAACGAATCCAATGACAATTGGAAAACTGCTTGATATTTACTCAGAATAAGCACAAATTAGGCTGACCTATGCAATGACAAAAAAAATATACCTCAGGGTTTTAAATTTTCTCTACTGTTGACTAAATCAATATTTGAATGTACTGAGACAAGACTTAGAGGCCGTAATAGTTCAACGAGAGACGTCACTCTGAGAGTGATGTTTTGACAATTGTTTGAGGCAAGGGCTGCAATAATTGCTCAAGATCGAAGTAATCTTCCAACATTCTTGATAGAAAAAAAAATTAAACTACGCGCGCTATTACAGCAGATACCACGAAAGAAAATCAGACTCGTTTCACTCTCACACACACGGAACTGATGACTACAATGCCCCTAACCTTTAAATGAAGTGAATATAAATTACATTATAGCCTACGTGGTGGCCACTCAAATCGGTCAACGATTTTCCAGGAGTTTTCCAGGAATTTTCCAGGAGTAATTCTCATTTTTCCAGACTTAAAAATAAGCGCGAGTCCGGGGGGGGGGGGGGGTTATCGGTTGCCTACTTCAAGACCAAAATAAAGCAGTTGTGTTTGGTTTACTTATACAGATGTGGACAAAAATTAGTGGTGATAGCGTTATTGATACGCAAGCCTACACACAAATGATTTCATTGTTGTTTTAAAACAGCCTTTGTGACTCAAATATCCGCTAAAAAAAAGAGAGAAGAATGCCGCCTGCAATTTTATTGCGGTGAAATTGTCTATACTCAATATGTTTTTCAAAAATACAATCACGTGCTATCCCACACAGAAACAGGTAGCCCGAGGAAATTTCTTTCGTTAACGATAGAGTGCTCACACAAAACCGCAGCGGGAGTATGATTTAAGATAAAACACGGCGCGTAAATTTCCGGTTAAAAATAAGCAGGGTTTGCAGACCGACCGCTAGATGACCCTTGCTACCCCATCTGCGATATCATGACGTCAAGGACTAAGAGCGGACTGGGAATTTTAGTAGTGGATGAATAGATTTTTATAATTAATTAACAGTGGCCATTTTCCAGGAGTTTTCAAATTTTTCGTCATTTTCCAGGAGTTTTCCAGACCTATTTAAAATCCAGGAGTTTTCCAGGATTTCCAGGTTTTCCAGGAGTAGTGGCCACCATGATTATAGTCTACTATTCCGAATATGTATGGTTGGTTGACCAGTTTGGACCGTTACCTCCCTCCCTAGTTTACTGGTAAACATAGCTTACTTCTTTCCAGGTGTTCCTGGATCTATGAAACAAGCAATCCTTTATTTGAGGATTTGGAATGCGGACTAATGAGTGACTACTGGCAATGATAGCTGTAAGACCGGTGTTGGCTTCATCTGTCTACTGTAAGTAACTCATCCCATGAAAATCAAAAGCGCCACTGGACTCGCTTGTGGTTGAGCTGCAGAACGAAATCGGTGGCGGGTTACACAAGACAGACGAATCTCTCTGCATCGTATAGCGACCAGGGCTATAAAATTAACTACTATTACCGGAGTCTCCACGCCCGTTCACCAAGATTTACGGTCCACCTCCTACTTACGCCTTTCAGTGACCCAGAAAATTATTAGCGATTACATGCGTACGGTTTAAAGCAGCGCAGCGGGTCGGAACTGGAGTATGCTGTACATGATCAGGAAAGGTTTTGCAGTTTTAAGGCGCGTAACATCTAGGTTATCGGCCTGATCTGGAAAAGGACGCACATGTAAGGAAATAATGCTTCGTACAGGACTAACCTCTCGCTGCAGTATTAGGTGCATCATATTAGCCTACTTTCCAATTTTATAAACAAGTTGTTCAGTAAAGAGTATGTAGCCTAGTTTCTCTTGAATTTATGGGTATAAGTTAGTTATAACTCTTTGTTCTTTTCATGCACTATAACTGAATGTTCTTGTGATGAACGTTGGGAGTTTTACCCTATATGAGACTCTCTATTTACTGATTTTCGTTGTAATTCCGCTTTTGCATCCAGAGGAATTGATTGCAACAATAGAAAATTACGCCCATCCACCATCTTGAATGTATGGAATCATTTATTTTGCGCCTTTTGTAGAGAAAACCTTGTATGTGAGACTACATATTTGCTGGGTTTTGTCATGGTAATTGTAATAAATAGTGGATTGTCGATATTAATGTTTATAATGTATATTCCACCGCCTGGGCAGTTGAATGCTATATGCAGTCTGATAGTCTTGTTATGACTAATGCAAGCGAGGTGGCGGTTTCTTATTTTTATAAACTCTATATCCTATTTTGAAAAGTAATATTTTTTAATAAGTTAAGTTTTGGTTTGTAGTTGCCTATTTGAGTCAGTTTTACCTTTAGCAAACGATAAAACTTATGAAGCACCTAGTTTAGACAGTACATGTTTCAGTGGGTGTCACACTTACCTAACATCACTCTTGAAAAACACATAACCTAACGAGGAAATTGTATCACTTAACTTAGGACCAAGAATCATAGTGGTTTCGCGTACCTTCCCATTCATCGATGTGTACGATCTATGCAGAGTCTTGTGTTCGCATTTCATTGGACATAAGGTTCGTGACTAGCAATGGAGTAAGTGAGAAGATGACTGAGATCAGCTGCCTGCTCCTGGAATCCGGCCTCCAGTCCTCAAAACGCACGGCGATACAGGTCTTCTAATGAATAAAACAGACTGCGGCAAGCTGGTCTTAATTTAGCCATAAGCACACATTCACTATCTCTTGCTACCCCATACATTTAAGAAGAGCCAGTACACACACATCTGCTGTCGTTGATTACAAAGTAAACGGACATGCTGCATCGTGGAGGAGACGTGACTTGGACTGAACTCGCACGCGCTCTTAATCTACTTTCACATTTTGCATTTTATTTTACTTTTTACCCTGTCAGCTTAATTACACCACATGGTGCTCAAGGTCTGTGTCGCCCCGCCTAATGACCATTTGATTCCGCAAGAAATTTGAAACCAAAGTAGCAAAGTTAAACGGATCCAGCATGTGCATATCTGGAGGACTGCATGTCATTAGGACGAGTGGCGAGATTCATTATTGTGAGAAAAATGTCACTTTGTTCAGCCTCAGTTAGAAGGATATTTGATTCACATAACAATCATAACATGAAGGCGTTAGCCTCCCACCAAGGTGGACCGGGTTCAAATACCAGTTAATGCCTGTGGGATTTTTGAGGTGAAATGCCATATCCGGTGGTTGGGATTCTATGCAAAAAGAAGGTCCCGGGGCTCATGATCGCGGGATTATAGGTCACGTTAAACTACAAGTTTCCTTCCAGTAACAAGTTGTTGTTTACTTGTTTGCGAGGCTCGAGGCATCTTGCTCACAGGGGCCGATAACCTAGATGTTAGGCCCCTTAAAACAACAATTATCATCATCATCATCATCTTGCTCATCAGCCTCGTGCACTTGGATGAGTGTTCGATTTGTCTGATAACCTGTGTTTCTGTGTGGTGACGGAGTACCGAGGATTAGGAGCACAGTGGTCGCAAGGGCCAGCAAAGGTGAGCGGACGTTATTGGTTCAAATAAGCAGCAGGATTACGCCTTTAAAAACCAAATGAAACTGACACTCACCAGCTATATACTGCATGTACTCAGGACAAATAATAAAACCAACAATTAAACCAGTAAAACTAAAATCACTAGCTATATGCGCACTCAGAACAAATAAATAAATAAATCAAACAAACGGAATAAACTAGTAAATGAAACTGAACTCACCAGTACTTGCAGAATATGTTGGAAGCGATCTCCTTGAGCCGCAATGCAAGCTTCACATCTTGTAATGAGATTTCCAAATACTCTTTGCAGTTCATGAACACTGATGTTCCTAATTTCATCCCTCACATTTTCTGCAGTTCGTGGATTATTCCGGTAAATTTTACCTTTAAGATTTCCCCATAGATAATAGTCACATGCGCTTAAATCAGGTGAACGAGGGGGCCATAAGCCTTTACTGATGATTTGATCATCATGGAACACTCCATGTATCCTGGCGCAGTCAGCGAGCATTTGAGGGTGCGCAAATGCGAGGGAGCCGTGTCAGTAGATTTACTGGCACGTAAATCTACCTTCGGGGCAAAATTCCGGCACTCCGGCGTCTCAAAAAGCCACAGTAGTTAAAAGGGACGTAAAACCAATAACATTATTATTATTACACTTCATGTAACCTAAGCATAGACCTACGCGCGGTATGGTCTGTCACACTATCCTGCTGGAATAACAGTAGGAATCTCTTTTCTTCTTCAGTTAGTTCGGCAAAAACTAGTTCGAGAATATTGTGAATATATCGGTCAGAGGTAATCGTTTCTTCAACAAATATCGGACCAATGTATGGGTTTTCTGTATCCTAGATCCTATTATTTTTTGAATTGACATATCCGCTCAGATGGAATCACGCCTCGTCGCTCACAAAAAGAAAGTTCGGATCCACGATACCATCGTGGACACCATCGATTAGCCAATTGCAAAATCTTATTCTTGCAACGATATCTGCAGGCTGTATGTTATGGACTGATTTTTTTTTTTTTTTTAGCGTATGGCTTTTAGTGCCGGGAGTGTCCGAGGACATGTTCGGCTCGCCAGTTTTGTAGCTGCTTCGAGACGGACACCCAATGGGTGAGCCACAAGTACCGTTGGGGGAATGATACCGGTAGGATCGTAAATGTAATAATTTTGTTGCATTACGAGCTGAATTGCGTGAAATACCTGTTTCCTGAGCTAATCTTCGAAGCGACTTACGTGGACTGACTTGCATTCTTGCCTGTATATCGTCTAACCTCTCCTGTGTGAGAACTGTCCTCCTTAGTTGTTTTTTCTTATTATGTACGGAACCACTATTACGCCACCTATGAACGAGGAGTTGTACGTAACGCTTCGATGGTACGGTAAAACCCGGAAAGTGTCTCCTGAATTTTCGAAGGCACCTTTTAACTGGTTTCTTCTTCTTGTACAAATAACACTCGACCTTAAAACACAACCTTTCAAGTCCAATAGTTCGGTTATTACTGAACTACTGTGGGACATTGAGCTTTGAGTACGGTAATCGCTTCCGTCTGTAGCTGTCTCACCCGTCATCGCCTGCTATCGACACTCGCCATATGGCCTCACATGGGGAATACCGCGGACCACAAATGGGGGTTCCCACGGGTCGCGGCTTGAAAAGCGAAGTCTGAAAGAGGACTCCCCGTAGAATGTAATACACAGTGATGGTGGACAGGGTGACGCAATGTGCAAGTGCGTCTCTACCTTAAAAGACAGTATCGAATTAAATGTAGTATTTGCCTCTCACTCGCACTCCTATGTCCTGCAATTAGCTTCGTCCCCTTCTACGCTGGGGATGTTGCCATTTTCCAATAATTGAAAGTGACAAATCTAAGAAAATGTTTGCGTGGTCTTATAGAGAATTTTCCGCTATTTATGATGATGTAAAAATAAAAGCCATAAATAATTAACTCATGGCCCAATTTTCACAATTACGATATTTTAGCGCGAATCTATATTTTTGCAAATATAAAACATATCACGCCATAGATAATGAACTAATGATCGCAACAGATCAAGAATTTATTTTTAGATTGCCTGATGTTGGAAGAAGATACCATATTTCTCAGGGCAGTAATTATTTTCATAATAAGAAAGTTATGATTTTTTTCTTAAATGTTACTTGAAAAATCTGGGATGGTGTCACACAAAAGTTACGTAGCGAGAAACATTTTTGCTGTTGACTTTACGTTGGTGACTAAGCGAGAAGAAATGCTCATTAATGTCTGAAATAGTTTTTAGAACAAACCAGAGCTCGATATCGGATAGCATTCATAAGTTATCGCACTTATTCCTCCCGCCCAGCGCTGACGCTGCGTAAGTTTGTTTACTAATGTGGCCCTTAGGCTATCTCCCCGACTGCACTTGAAGGAGGGTAGGTGATGGTGTGGTTAAACTGAAATTAAGTGGAGCTTGTGTTCTTTATAAATTGTCCGCCTCGTTGCGTAGTGGCCAGCATTCTTGGCTGTCACTGTGCTGTCACCGTGGAGGCCCGGGTTTGAATCCCGGCTCTGCCAAGAAATTTAATTCTGGTCTGAGGGATGGAACGGGGTGTACTCAACTTCATGAGACAAAACTCAGAAGAGGCGGGTTCGATTCCTACCTCAGCCATCCCCGAAGTGGTTTACGTAGTTTGCATTTGTTCGTCCCGGGAATGAACAAGGGTTCGTTAATGGTGCAGAGTTAACGTTTCTGTGCCAAAAGAACACGGCAGACACCCACGACAAAATTACAGGTGAAGTGTATGAAAAGTGGTTCGCCGAGCAATTGTTGCCCAATGTTCCCGAAGGATCTAGCCTAGTAATAGACAATGTAGGCTATCACAGCAGAGAAATATGTTCGTTGCTTGCCACCATACCACAGTGAACTTAATCCCATCGAAATGATATGGATACAAGTAAAGAACTAGCCTATATAAAATTGAACAACGTCTCATTCAAGAAACAAGAAATGAATAATTTAATTTAATTTAACTTGACCACACAAAATTGGGTAAATTACGTTGACCACAATATATATTATTATTATTATTATTTTATTATTATTATTATTATTATTATTATTATTATTATTATTATTATTATTAAATGGCATATTATAATTTATTGTAACCTATGTTATTCGAGAAAATGTAATATTATAACATGTTATAATTATCATAATCGGCCGCGGTGGCTGAGAGCGCTAACGCGCTACCTCGTGCCTCGCTGGCATCAGGAGAGCGTGGGTACGAATCCCACCTCGGCTGTCCTGAAAATGGTTTTCGTGGTTTCCCATTTTCACCACCAGGCAAATGCCGGGACGGTTCCTTTCAATAGGTCCACGGCCGATTTCCTTCCAATAACCCTTCCCTGACCCGTCCTGAAAAGAAAAGTACATGGCCATTGACTGCATTAATAAAATTATAATATTATCATATTCATGAATAATTGAAAATTATAAATTATTATAATGTGTGCATTAAAATCGCGCTCTGAACTTCGGTGTATCATATCTAAATATTGTACCGTCGTTCGCTTCAAGGCATGAGGTACAGTTATATACAACAGACAAATATTTTGGAAATTTCCCAAGTTTTGCGTAAAAACACGCCTGTATACGAGTTATGTTACATCATGTACCCGGCATTGCAAAACTTGGTATATGCAGCAGATCGGGCATCAGCGCGCTCCATTTAATGCGTACTGTCTTTTAAGGTAGAGACGCTCTATAGCTACATTGTACACTTAATACTTAGCCTATCATTCCTATTGGCCATCATCTCACTTCACGTTACGTGTTGCCGGAGAGATTAACACGTAACAAACAAAAACAAATATATTCAAAGATCAATATAATTGAATCTTTAAAATCACGCCAAGCTCTTTAATTAGTCTACAGATCTCCAGGATCGTTTGAAAGGTTCAAAGCAAACTCAGAACTGAGAACTTTCAGGCACGGAATGACTCCTCGAAGCAAATGATATATTCTTATATCGGACATCGCTCACAGTGATAAATAAGGCTCTAGAAATGTGAATTTATTCCCTGTATTTCATTCCTGCTGAATATATGTCTTTCTTGTAGGTTATCTTCGAACGAAGTCTGGAACATATCCAAAATTTCGCACGCCTGAAAGACGGCGTCACTTTTGCATGATCCTTTCCAAGATATCTCTTCAAAGAACTTCAAGTAAGATAACTGTATACACATTCAAGCCCTGTAGGCTCCTAATTGCATTCGATCGCCAAACCACGTCACGTTGTTTATCACATCCGTCAACATTTACGTAATAAAGACTGACAATAGGCCTACATGAGAGTCAATCAGCTGGTATGGATTACAGGAACTGCTGCTGAAATAATACTGAACCATTCTTATCATCATAATCGTCTACCCTCTATCCAATGTACTAAGAAACATGTACCGGTAGCTGCTTCATATGTTTCAGGCACAGAGGAACCAACCCGTGAGGGCCTCTAGAGCAACTGTTCAGTGTAGGTTAAAAGCCTTTCATTTTGGAAAGCAAGTGCAATGACATGTTTCAGAAACATAGATACAGCGCACACAACGATATTGTTCTGTTCGCACACAGATATGAGATGTGAGGGTGTAACTCAATTGATCATGCAGACAATTCATTATCAGTCTCAATCTTCTTCGCCAGCTGTCATGGTTCAACCTACAACCGCTTACCGCTTACAACGACCCTCCATATTATCTTGCTTTCAGGTTTACCAAGCTCTTGGCATATTATTAATTCAACGATGTTCCAAAAATTCTAACAGGCTAACAATTATTGTTACCATTATTATTATTATTGTTATTATTATTATTATTTGCATCATTATTATTATAATTATCATTATTATTATTATTATTATTATTATTATTATTATTATTATTATTATTATTATTAAGATATATCCCACAGATAATTGGCTTGCATCCTCCGTCGATTCGTTGGATACATTGCCATTGAATTCAATGTACGAATAGAGAATAAATTAAATTAATTAAATTATTATTATCATTATTATTATTATTATTAATGAATTGACGCTAGTGATGTTTCATTTTAGGGACTTGGACATCGCAGGCATCTAGCACCGTGTACTTTGGGCACCCATAGAATATGTCTGACAACCTGTGTTATTATGGTGTCTGTAGTAGTGTGTATTGGTAAGTCAGGTGAGGGTTGTGAAGGAAGCGGCCGTGGCCTCAAGTTGAGACCTATACAGACATTTGCCAGGAGAAAATGTGGGAAACCACGAAAAAATAACTTCTATGGTGGCTGAGGTAGGAATCGAACCCACTTCTTCACAGTTTTGCCTCACGAGGCAGAGCTGAGGCTAGTGATTTCACCAGCCTAAATGGTACGTGGAGTAAAACATAGTGGTTCCAAATGGGAAGCTCTTTGTCCTTGAGATGTCAGTTCAGAGATCACAACCCTGTGCTTAGATGCATCATTGTAACAAGAGACCGCAAGAAACATGAAAAAACCCGACCGCCTTCTGATCGTAGGCTAGTTCTAAACGGTAAAAGTAAAGTTCTGTTGAACAGCCCTACGGTACAAAGTATACATTTATTCCCTACAGCAACAGTCCATCATCAGCCTGATTCAGCAAAATCACCGTCCAGTTTCCCACCATATGGCGGAATATAATACAAATACAAATAAAATATGAGGTTGAGATGACACTGAGATGATTGATATTAAAAAGTTTAAAACTTAAATTTATTCCAAATCTGCCGATCTAATTGCTGCCTTGATTTTAAGTTATGCATCCCTTTTGACGATTTGTGCTCATGGATGTTATTTTCGAGTGCGGGAACGTCCGTTCTGTGCTCCTACGGCCGAGCAACTGGTGATTTTGCTAAATCAGGTTGATGATAAACTGTTGCTGAGTCTGAAACATGTACCATAAGAGGTGATAGGGCCTCGCACAAAGTAAGTTGTATTGTATAGTGGAACTTGTAAAACCTGTCATTAAATTATCAATACGGAAAATGAACATAAAGGACATTCATACTTTTAACATTTTATGTAAAAATACATATTCTGTCTCTTTATTTTACATATTTGATCTTAATTACATATTATTTGCATAATTTTACTTTTTATGTAAACTTATATAATCTGTCTCTTACTGTAAAAAAGTATTATTTCTCTAGTGAAATATACGGTAATTCAAAAGTCAGTATGACAGTCTTTTTCAATAGAAACTCAGATATATGAAACGGATTTCATAAGCAATTCCTAAGCTGCTGAGAAAGGGCAGCATGGAAGAATTCCAAGAGTGGAAATAAAGAGATGCAAATTCTCGTCACACATTGACGGAGCTCAGCGGCTGGACTTAAGTTTATTTCAGTTGTCCAGTGAAGGCCTGAGACTCTACTTTTGAAACTGTTGTCCAGAGAGGCAGCTATATTTCCTCCCACCCCGCAAACAAAAAGTGTCCCTCACAATACTTATCCTTGAGTTCGTACGCATTTTCCCATACATAGTAATGGAATTTCTTTAAATTTGCTATAATATGCTCATAATTAATTAGGCCTATACCACACTTTATTTTGCAAACCGACAGTAGTAGCTACGCTCGCTAACGCACAGCTCTAGGCTCTCTGCGGACTCGGTAGACGTGGGTTTGAGCCCCACCATCGGCCGTCCTTGAAATAGTTTTCCGTAGTTTCCTATTTTCAACTCCGGGCAAATGCTGGGATGGTACCTTCTGACAGGCCACGTCCACTTCCTTCCACATCCTTGCCCAGTTTCATTCACCATCATTCAATTCATCTCTCACTAACTACCCTCATGAGGTTGGCATCAGGAAAGGCATCCGGCCGTAATAAACAACCGCCACAAAGACTTCCATCCCCGACCCTGTTGGAACACGGGAATAATATGGGTTAGGCATACATAACACACTTTATTCTGCAAAAATATAATGAATAAAGTGAGGAATCTTCAAGTAATGTCATGTGTAATATATCATTAATATAATATTATATAATTAATATTACATCATATAAATATGTTTAATAGAAGTTTACATATTTCAACTAATATTATTACTAAAATATGTACATATTTTGCGTTAAAAATCCTAGCCCTAGTCGCTTCACTTGTGCAAATGTTCCGAGCCTGGCATGGGGAGTTTCTAGTTAGCGCTTATTTTCTAGTGGAAATCGAGAACTGCGAAGCGTGTTAGTGTGTGTCAATCGAGGTCACGGCTGCTGTGGCGTAAAACTCATTCCAGATCTGATCCTTCTCTCCTCTTGGGTTGCTCAGAAGATCCTCGTAGCTGGCTGTGGTAGGCAGGATCAAGTGGCAGCGTTGGGTTTTCATACTGTATAAGAAGGTGCCCGAGAGTTCATTTAACCATTTTCGAAGGACACACAAGAACCTTTACAAGAATATCACTTTCCAACTTTCAATTTTGATGTCCTCAGTTGTACGTTTATTTTGATATGGCACTTGCCAAGAACGGATTCGCACGAATACTGGCTGGGTGGAGTAGTCTATTAATAGGCAGCCTGGAACATATAACATAACACCGAAAGTCCGTGGTTTCACGAAAAATGAATTACGAGCCTTACAGTAGTCGCATATGATGTGTAACATCTGACACGTTATTCGAATAATCCCATATTACTTACTCGCATTTTTTTAAGAATTAACTCATAGTGCTACCTTGTGCCAGCAACCATGAAGGATTCCTTCGTGTTATTACCATCGGTAATTTCTCATTACTACTATTTCTGAAATAACTACTTGTAAAACTCCAGTGACAAATCCCTTCAGCAAATATGATATAATAGTGCTGTATTTTGGCCGACAGTACCTCGAGTGCTTACATTAAATAAGAATACAGCAAATGTAGTGAGATTTAATAAATTATAATTGTTTTCAGCAAATATGAAATAATTAAATTTTCACACAAAAGAACGACAGTTTGAAGATGATTTATTGTAGAAATATCTGTAATGGGGCCTCCAAACCTTGAGATAAGCCGTATGCTATTTACATTCCACATAGCCACATGGCCAACAGTACGTCGTTGTAACAATCTCTGCCACCGCGCTCTCCTTGTAAAACTCCTGTGTCAAATACTTTCAGCAAATATGTTATAATGAATATTTTCACACCAAAGAACGACGACTTGAAGATGATTTATTGCAGGAATTTCTTTAATGGGGCCTCCAAACCTTGAGGTAAACCGTATGCGATTTGCATTCCACATAGTCACATGGCCTACAGTACATCGTTGTACCGATCTCCGCCACCACGCGCGCTCATTGTTTCCGTCCCATACACTTCCGTCCCATGCACTTCCGTCTCTTTTCCAAAATCACTCCCACAAAAATACCGAGTGCCACAAAAATATCCAGATACCGAGTGGAAAGATGTTACACATCAAAAAGGTTTAGGTACCGTATATTATTTGAAGACGTACTGTATGTGTGCTGTACTGTATAACAAACTAAAGATCCGCCTACAGCGAGTGGTTCTTCCAAAAATCTAGGTTGCTGCAACCACTTTGTAATCGGTCTGGCAACAACGCTAGAGTGTCGCGTGTGCGATAAGGAAGGAGGGATGGAAATGAGGTTTCCCTCGTTCTCTCCGCGAGATGGACGCTGCTTGACTTCACCTGGACACCAGCTGGCTACACGCCAGTTACCTCTTACCTCATTTACTACCCTGCCAGCTATTTATTGCCGGTGGCGAAAATCGGAACTAACGCGCTCCACCCAGCCACACGCCTGCTATAGACGTGCAGTCGCGAAACCTCATCGCATGTCGTGTGTGTGCATGGTTCGTGTTGGGTCGTGCGCTGTGTTCTCATTGTATGACTGTACATGCGTTTCCCCTCTTGCCGCACACCCGCCCGCGGCAGCCATAACGTGGCGAGCTGACGTAATGTATACACAACAGGCCCGCTCCACGTCTAGCGGTAACGATTCCCTGGCAGGGTAGTATGTTTATCGGATGTTTTGTTTACAGACAAAAGCAGTTTGTCACGTCTATTTTCGTGGTTCCCGGTTTTATACACGAGCGATGCTGCTGACTGAACAATATTTACACTTGGTCACAAAGTAATGAACTAGACATAAATACCAGCAAAGCAAAGGTCATGAAATTCAGGAGAGGGGGAAACGTCTCCAAGATAGACAGCTTCAGTGTGGATATGATCACCTCGAGTTGGTGAACTCTTATAAGTACGTAGGATAACACTCCAAGTCACGGGGAAATCTTTCACGAAGCATAAAGGAGAAAGATGCACAAATGCCATTAAAGCCACTTGTGTTATTAAGAACTTAGAAAAACTATCACTTGATGAAGCCTTGGGCTACTTCAAATCAAGATTGCCCCGATAGCTTGTTACGCAGCTATTTAAGTTTGGACCTACCTCACTCCCGCAAATCTTGGGAGACTGGAAGCAGTTAAAATAACCTACGTAGTACGTAGAGCACTTCGACTATCAAGAACAACAAGGTCTACACTTGTCTACCTCTTAGCCGCCACTGACAGATAGTTGTAAAGAACAACCTGATGCAAACACGAGCATATGAAGCCCACACACGAGAAAGGAACGGAACGGCAAATAGAATAGATCAAGAATTTCATCTACGGTCAGCCATGTATACGGATAAATGGAACGAACCAAATTTCCCGCTGCGACACATATACACTAGAATGGATTTCAAACAAAGAGGATTTCACTAGGCACCAATAATTATTCAATGTCTCTGTACGCTATGTGGACTACGATGTGAACAGTACCACCTACTCGAATGCACAGCATAGACAAACACACTAAGATCATACGCTAAGGACAAAAACGTTGTGTAAAACTATGTATAAGTACACAGTGTGTTTGTTAAATCTTACTATTATTCAATAAACAAATTGCAGCTGACTGCATGGCTACAGGTTATAGAACCGAAAGTCAAGTCTTTCGAAAACCATTCAATTCTGCTGACAATCAGGCGCTGTGTTACCATCGGCGCTATATAAATCTTGACTGGTTTTAATCCCGTGGGAACAAGAGTAGCCTAGGTCTAATCAAATATATCCCATCTGAAAGTAGATCAGTATGGAGATATTACGATGCACACATCTCAGGGGATTTGTGGCTTTCTCTATTACATGATATATCCTAATAAACTATTTACTGACCGGGGCTTTAATTAGATATACAGTAGGCTACTATTCATTTGGGTGTAGCCTATGTCGGACCAGAATATAAGCAATCTGACATTACTAATGCTTGACAATTCGCAAAACAACCATGCTTTGCATTCTCAACAGACCACGACTGAGATAATATGATTCATTCATTTACATACCATTAACAACCAAGTTTCGCTGTGTACACTCCCTGACATAGGCTACAGCTCCAACCCGACGACCTACACCTGGCAGGAACATCAGCAAATCTTCTACGTATCAACCTCAGTAATACCAAGCCCATGATACAATTCTATCATGCCTGACCACCTCGTGGTGTAGTGGCTAGCATTCTTGGCTGTCAACCCCTGAGGTCCATATTGGATTCCCGGATCATTAAAGAAATTTAACATTTAACTCTCATCTGAGGTTGGGAACGGGGCACGCTCAGCCTCGTAAAGCTGGACTCGATTTTCACCCCAGCCATCCTAGACTTGGTTTCCTGTGGGTTCCCACTTCAATGCCGGGCTACTTCCTAACTTAAAGCCATGGCTACCTCCTTTCTGATTCAAGACTCATTTCGTTTTTGTACACTGTCCATTCCCAGCTCTGAATATTATAAAATTAACACTTCCATTATAATGAAAGGTATTTGCCTACTTTATTTCAAGTCAAAATTTACCTTGAGTTGCTATTTTTGTAATGAGAAATCATTCACTCCATTGTCTTAATTTATTGCTCATTATGCAGAGACTACACTTGCAAGCAGAATATCAATACTACATTTTATTATCATAACGTCACATAATAATAATAATAATAATAATAATAATGTTATTGGGTTTACGTCCCTGATAACTACTTTGGCATTTAGAGACGCCGGGGTGCCGGAATTTTGCCCCAAAGGTAATCTTTAACGCGCCAATAAATTTACTGACACGGCTCCCTCGAATTTGCGCACCCTCAAATGCCAGCTACCTGTGCCAGGATTCGATCCTGCAACCTTGGGACCAGCAAGCGAGAACGTTACCGCTGAGCCATGCAGCCAGCCATTAGATACACTAGGTAAGTTACGAATAAGCAGTGCAACAGGAAATAGACCGTAAATCGCATGACATATACACATACCAACCTTACGTGTTCGCTCTGTATAGGAAAGGAGTATTCCCTCCTTTGAGTACCTGCGTAACCACAAGGTAAACACAGCCTGTGCCTGCGCCCTATATTCCCTCAGTCAAGTTTGCCCTGTTATAGTGTGCGGAGTGTAGCCTCGTGGTGAACGTGACAACATAATGGCACAACGACGCCATCTGGACTCCGTTTTGCAGGATAGAATACTCGGCCGCCTGGAAGCAGGCCAGACACAGACCGAAGTCGCCGTATCCTTGAATGTGCCACAGAGTGTCGTTTCCAGGCTTTGGAGACGATTTCGAGACACAGGAGATGTTAGTCGTAGGCCAGTACCAGGTCGTTCAAGAGTAACCACCCCACAGCAGGGCCGTTATCTAGCCCGACGAAATCGGAGTGCACCTACAAGACAATTGTCGGTGGAGCTTACAGCCATCTCAGGGGTTGTCGTTTCCCGGCAAACTGTGTACCGGAGGCTCAGAACAGCAGGGCTGTTTGCCAGACGTCTAGCGGTGTGTGTCCCGCTCACTCCGGGCCCATTTACTGTGGAGCCATCAACGTCGAAACTGGACCATGAATGAATGGAGGCATGTGCTCTTCGCAGATGAATCCCGCTTCAAATTGCAGAACAATTCCCGTCGCACATTAATCTGGAGAGAACCGGGTAGCTGATACAACCACAGGAACATCGTTCAACGGGACCAGTATGGTTGTGGTGGCGTCATGGTGTGGGGTGGCATCATGTTGAATGGCCGTACAGACCTGCACATCTTCACAGGTGGTCCAAGGAACACTGAACGATCGGAGATACAGGGATGAGTATGAGGTACTGAGACCACTTGTTCGACTCTTCAGAGATGCGGTTGGTCCAGACTTCCTCTTAATGGACGAAAATGCCCGACCACACCGCTCAGAGGTGCGGTTGGTCCAGACTTCCTCTTAATGGACGATAATGCCCGACCACACCGCGCTGCTTTGGTGGATGCATTTATGGCTGGGGAAAACATTCATCGCATGGACTGGCCAGCGAGGTCTGCGGATCTGAATCCTATAGTACATGCCTGGGATGCATTGGGGAGGTGAAATGCCTCCCGTCAGCCTCCACCAAGGACCCTCCAAGACCTTCGCATTGCCCATTCGGAGGAATGGGATCGACTGCCACAAGAGCTCTTGGACCATCTGATAAAGAGAATGCCACGTCGCTGCGAAGCATGTGTGGCCGTTAGGAGTAACCATACACCCTAATAACAGCATATTTTGTTGTGGAAGACATTGCCAAGTTTTGTTAGTTGTTGTCAAAGGTGTACCTTAGCTATCAGAAGCTCTCTGACACTGTTTCTTTGTACAAGTTGTGTGACATAAGGTATGTGATTCAGCTTCCGTTTCTTCAGCAATCCGTCGGACATTCCTATCAGGTGGTATGGTCTCGTTTAGTGATTATGTTTAACTTTTGGACACTAGTGTATATAGGCTATAATTATATACTGCATATAACGCCACAGATATGTTCTAAATAGACATGTTAGTGGAAGCCAAATAAAACAAGAATTTGGTAGGAAATTTAACTCTCTATTCTTCTTTCTTGTCCAGATAAATGTTAGTCAGCCAGCAAGTTAAAAATGGTCCAATTATACAGATGTCTCGGAAGGAAGGGGTGTACGCTAAGGGGTCATTCTAAAGCAAACACATTATATGAACATGGGGTTTATTTGCAATGGTTTGCGAGATACAGAATAAACTGTGTAATTGTACAGTGATTGATGTGATGTGGCCATGGTAACCAAGCCGGTTTCAATAGTTTCCGAGATACAGACTGTATGGTGTACTTGTACTAAGGTGGCCATGGTATCCGGTTGCCATGGTGACATTTGACGTTGTATAGGTCCCGGGTGTGATGTTGCATGGCCATGGCCACCAAGGTCAACTGACCTTGCGCCGCTGGATTGTTGTTTGTGGAGTTGGATAAAGAATGGCATCTATAGGGAAAAAGTGTAAACAAGGGAGGACTTGCTCACTTGCATTTTTAATGCTTGTGCGCTCATTAAAGAAGAGAGACATTAGCTCCGATTAGCAACACTGCATCTGTATGTAAGAGCTGAAAAATGCATTGAACTAGGTGGAGGTATTTTTGAGAATAAGTTGTTAAGGAAAATGGACAATTACACAAAACGTCCAAAGTGAAATTGACAATTACACAATACGGTCTGTATCTCGGAAACCATTCCTAAAAAAAAGCACATGTTCATATAATGTTTTTGCTTTAGAATGGCCAATACTATCACCTTCCTCGACACCCTGTATAAGCTGGAACATAACACACATAGTTAATTAAAAATTGTCCTTTTTCTTGTTCTAGTCCAGTAAATAATAAATTGTACCGGTAAAGTCTCCCTTTACAGCTACGTCAAATGAGTGACGTAGTTCTATTTCTTATTCTTGTGTATACATGTTTGTTGTTATTGTTGAGTTGGGATGTCTTTGTTATCAGTCTCATTTATCTAATAAATTGTGTTATTGAGGTGACAATAGCAACCTAGGAATGGGATATGGGGCCTGAAATAAAGTACCATCCTTGCATTACCTTGAGCGAGTGTGGCAAATCAAGGGGAAGAACCACACTCAAGATAGGCACTGTCAAGGAAGGGATTCGAACCTTTGATTTTCGAACTTGCTGCAACTCGGCATCGCAGTTTTGGTGCGCGAATTATCGCTACGCCACAAGGTTTTGTAATATTACATTCAAACCACAAGATAATCTCACGTAGTGAAGCCATTTGTAACTATAAAACTACGAATATATAATCAAAATAAATAGTTGCCTCAAAAATGGCCTCATTTGCAATTTTAAGTAAAATGAAAGAATGGTTAATGAAATAAATGACAAAAGCTCTTCTTAATCCTCGGGTGAGTGCAGATTTTCTGAAAGGCCTTGCCAAAGCCCACTAAAGCGTACGAAAGTAACTTAGGAAGGCTAAATACAGGCATCTAAACTAAAAAGAACTGTAATACCCAATTTAAATTACAGTACTTCTATGTTCTGAACTCGCCTCTTCTCAGTTTTGCCTCACGAGGCTGAGTGTTCTCCGTTCCAGCGCTCAGACCAGAACTCAATTTCTTGGCAGAGCCGGGAATCGAACACGGGCCTCCGCGGTGACAGCCATGAGTGCTAGCAACTACGCAACGCAGCGGACACATCAATTAAGCTATGGTTTTCATTTAATATGTAATTTATTTATTTACTTAATAAGTACTTTGCTGGTGAACCTCCTTAACATTTGAAGCAAGTGATATACAATACGTGCATGGCTGTTACATTTTGCCTGTGAAAACAAGTATGAAAAAAAGTTTATGAGACGCACATTGTCAATGGAACTCTGGTAATAAAAGCAGAGTTTGCGTAAAATTTGAAAGTCATTTGTCCGAAGCCTAGGAAGAGGAGCTCAAGGTAGCGAATGTAATGGCAGACTTCCCACACGCAAGGCACAATCACAGTGGCAATAAAAGTGCTACATTTCAACTGTCTCAAGCGTTCGGAACATAACAAAAACCTTTCACCATCTGGTTCCCTGTGTAATTTCCGCCCAAATGCCAAATCCTCAAAGCCGGGTTTAAATTGAGCGCACAGGTGAACGATGAACCATGGACAATTGGACAGTAATGGCCTTTAGTCACTGTTCCTTGATTAAGAATTAGCCGCCTTCGAGTTTCCTTCATTTTGAACTCATGAAATTTGCTCCGATGCTGTTCCGCCCAAGCAGTAAACAACACTATGAGCAGGGACGGATTGGGAGACCCCAAGGTAGGCCTCGGGATAGAAGTTAATAGCTAGTGGACAGGTTTCCACACGAATAACCACACGATAGTCTTTTATAACATCCAATCTAAGAAAATCATAACAAGAATATGTTCACACCATATTCAGTACCGAACGAATAGTATACTACGAGACATGTGGGCAAGTGCACAACCAGGCTACGGGCCATACCATTCCCACCAGATTATCGAAACTGTGCGTCTTAACGAGCTTTCTAAGTCAGCAATAGCAGAGCATTTATTGGACTTCATAGCTCCTTCCCAACGCCCTGCGAGTTTCTTTCCACGCTAGTAGTGACGTGTAATCGCTAAGTACAGTGTGTTAATAGTTGCTTGTTGATTCATTTAGGGGGCTTGCGACATCGTGGTCATGTAACCCCGTGTACTTAGGTGTGTGTGAACGTTTTTGATAACCTGTATCACAGTGATTGCCTTACTAGCGTGTGTAAGAGGCGGCCAATGCCTTAAGTTAAAAATTATCCCGGCATTTGCCTGGAGTAGAAGTGGAAATGAAGTGGGAATGAAACCCACCTCTTCTCATTTCTTCCTCACAAGGCTGAGCATATCCCGTTCCGGTGGTTCTCAAACCAGGATTAAAATAATTCTTTGGTAGTACTGGGGATCGAAACCGGGTTTTCGCGGAGACAGTCAAGAATGCTAGTTCACTTCGCCACCCCTCTGCAAATCAATGAACAAGTGTAAAGTGTCTTATTGCGTTAAATTGTTGGTCTTCTGGTAGAACATATGACGAGTAAAGTACCTAATAAAGGCACGAGGGCTCAGTTTCCAAAGGTGTTTCTCTACCGACAAATCACTGTATATAGGCAATTCCCACTCAAAATTGATGGAAATTTAAATGGAAAGTACTCGGTCACAACCGTACGAGCCGCAGTGATGTGGTCGCGCTGGATCACATTTCAATATCCGTGCGGTTGTGACAGCCATTTTTAAATTTCCCTACTACTTTCTCATCTGGCGTGTTTTTAGTATTGACACAAATATACTTGTTTCATTTTTAATAGGTTTTGAACGAGCTAAAATGGGGACAAGGTTAATGAGGTGAATAACCTTCATCTTCACGTACCGCCTCACTGATGAGCGTCCCACATAAAGAATATTACGCGATATAAAGCAGAGTGAATACACGTCAAACAAGATTACATGTGGTCGCGCTGTAGCCTCTTTCTACTGAGGTAAATATCTGGGAAATAAAATGAACAAGAAATACATGTAACTTACTGTAGATCAATTCAGATTCCGCAACCTGTGCCAATCCAAAACATTGGACTTGGATGAGCTCACTTTTTCTACAGTTTTCATTGAGCGTCAACAGTCTGGCCCCGTAGGGAATTGGTTAGTGCGCTAGACTTTGGCTCGAAGGGTCCTAAGATCGATGTCCGGCCGAGCCATCGGGGATATTAATTTCCTGAGTTTAATTCCTCTGGTCCGGGGACTGGGTGTAAGTGACGTCCCTCATTAGGGCGCGAAGGTCGCAAACGGCCGTCAACTAGAAACCTTCCTAGGAGGTGCCACGACATTAGGCTACAGTATTAGGCTATTAAATATTCAGTCAACTAAACAGTTATGTGTATCTTTGCTTTTGATACCAGAATAGCAAGATGCAGTTTTCTTCCTCCGTGTAGAAGTTGTTGTTGTTTTCTTTTAGGGACTTGGACATCGTGGTCATTTCAGCCCCGTGTACTTGGGTGTGCATGTGTATATACATTGTGTCTGATAACCCTGCGTAATTGTTGTATCTGTAATAGTGTGTGTATTTGTAACTAAGCTAAGGATTGGGAAGGAGACGGCTATGGCCGTAAGTTAGGAACCATCCCGCCATTTCCTGGAGTGGAAATGGGAAATCCCGGATAACCGCTTCTAGGGTGGCTGAGACTAGAACTAAATTTCTTGGCAGAGCCTGGAATCGAACATCGACCTCAGGGATGACAGATAGGAAGTTTAGTCACCACTGACCCATGATGTGGTCCTTCTAGATATAGGCTAACACACGGTTATTAATAGTGGCACATTAAAATGGAACCAGTGCAAGATACTGTAACACGATAGAGCCTCCTATACACTGTACAAGCAAACTCCAACAAATGTAAAGTTAACAAGGGAGCATCGCAAGGGTAAACCTTCTGATCTTGATGAGACATGTTGATCAGATCACAAAGAAAACATCTGTGATTGTATTTCAAACGAAATTCATTTGGCCCATCGCTAAATTGTATACGTTTCGGTGTGCGAACTGAGTTCTCATATCCACTCCGACCAATCCCACTGCTACAACCGCTTCCCCCTGCATTCACCGTAGATCCTCTCACCATAGAGAGCATGCTGGGGATGTGGTGTAGGTAGTGCGATTGGTCGGAAAGGATATGAGAACTCCGTGCACACACCTACCAGGGCTGCTCAAAGTCTCGCATCAGTATTCACAGAGGTACAATTTCGTCCTTCCTGGAGATAGTGCATAATTATGTTTTTGAGGATGGAATACTCCCTTGATACCTCGCCGACATGTGTGCAAAGTTTCACCGAAATCGGCAGGTTCACATTCGTGATGTTCCTTACAAAAGAGGATGAGGCAGCCCACGTTGATAATTAAGCCACAGCGACATCCATGTGAGGGTAGACTGTACCGAGATTTTTCAATATGTCATCCTAAAAATTGCCGGGATGCTAATCTATGTCATTTCAAACCTTGTGGCACATTATCTCAGCCACGAACTGCCACATTTATAGTCACAAAATGTGCCCATAAAAAGTAGTGCCCGGGACGGATGACCTCGTGATTCCTAGCCACAAAGAAAATGCAACAACAAAAATAAGAGCACAGGGCTCAGCAATAAAATTCCTTTTGGGCACTGAAAAATCATTCAAATAATAATGCAACAGGTATATATTCACTTTTAATTGCTGGTGTTTGAGAGACACTGAAATCTAGCCCGAAGAAGTTCTTTAATGTGCCGATAAATCTACCAACACGAGACTGACTAATTTAAACTCAATCAAATGTCATCGGAATGGGCCTGTATCGAACCTGCGATCCTGGGTTTAGAAGGCCAGTTGTGCAACTCCAAACAAATGCTAGAGTAAAACAGTCACTAAAGAGTATTGTGATTCAAGGAAGAGCAGCATAATGAGTACGTGGTAACGAGGTCTGCAATAGCAAGACGGGAGGAGGGGCCCTAGCCGGAAGTATCCGTTAAGGACTTGTTGTAGAAAACAGGGGTCATAAATCTGCCAGTTCTGCCAGTTTGCGGTCAGGGATGGGAGATGGGAGGAGACCAACAAAGTGAATTACAAGCTAACTGCTGTCCTATTCCTTGCAGCATGCCACTGAAGAATGTCATCTATAAGAATACTCCTCCATGAATTTTAACAGCAGAATTGAGCATGCAAGAGCTCCTTACGTTCTTCCTGAATGCACGTAATCGCTACCTACTATTACTCAAATACTCGCCGGTGCTTCATTCCGGACACACCAGTAGCCCTCGTGAAACTTGGATCTTGTGGCTTACCAATGATCCCTTTTACTAGTGGTACCTCTGTATGAAACTTTATCAATTCAGTTACATCGTTTGGGAACGGAGAGGACAGATGTATACACTTACACAAACAACCCGACGAACAGAGAGACATTTTGCCAGTGTAGATCTCTTATGTCGAATTTAATTTTATCTATTACATTATTATATTCAGTCAGCCTCCTAAGAAGCACGTGGAACCATTAAATAGCACTGGAATTCATCTTTTTGATCTTCTTATTCGCCCAAAATTTCTTCATTCTTTCACTCTGGGCCTGCCCCGTCTTTCTTGTGTCCATGAGTTTTGGAGTTTGGAGTTTAATTTTATCTATTAATTTAATTGTTGAATATCTATTTATATATGTAAATACAGTATAATAAATGTATTTATTTACAACTTATTTATTTAGCAAACAATTAATTAATTAATTAATAATTAATCATGACTAATTAAGAAAATTTTATCCATATATTAATTAATTTGTCTAATTTATTATTTAATGTATTTATTTATTTATTCATGCAAACTTGTGGACTGTAGCTCATCCCACACAATAAAAGTGCAATAGTACGGAGCAGTAATGGGCATCCGGCAACAAAACACGGGAGGCGTCACTCAATTGCTCGTGCTCTGTAATAGCCTATAGCTGTGGAATAGTGCCGAGACCATAGACGATGTCGTGGAGACCTCCTCCTGTCTGTGGATTACTATTAGTGTTTTACTGGATACAAAGGAAATCCATTACTTGACGGCCACGCTAAATAATTTACCCCTCGCCCGTTCCGTAAGCCGCTACAGGGGGAAGAAATTCTGGGATTGTAAAAAAAGGAAACTTGTTCCGAGTTTTGAAATCGTGGCCTCCCTCGCCTCCATCCTGCTAAAAGCATACTTCACAAGGGTAGGGGAGATGGAGAGCAGCTCCTCGACTCCAAACGAACGCTACAACTTTTATACGCATGTAAATGACAATAAAATTCCCAAATGGTGAGCTTTTACCCTCGTTTAAGTTCACCAGCGTGGGCTCCAGAGGCGTGCTTCCTCTTCGTTATTTATCCCATTAATAATACTCAGCTTCTCGTTCATTGTCCACCAAAATATGGAAATCATTTAATGTCATTTTATCTCTGCATGAGTTACACTCTATGCATTGAGCATCATGCTACATAAATAATACCCTAAAATAGAACAATCACGCGAACTATATAAAATTGACAGCACTTACAAAAAATATTACCATGAAAATTATAAGTGATTAAAATGATCAAAATTACTTTTTAACGACGAAATTTTGATGCTTTTCAGTCGGTAAACACGAGTGTTTCTCAAAAGAGGTGGGTTATTCTCTAATCCTGAAAAAATTACATGAGATTTTTTTTCAGGATTAGGGATTGTCTCATTTGGGAAAAACTCACGTTGATCGACTGAAAAGCATCAAACATTGGTTTACTAAGGCAGCTTCAAAGTTTTTAATGATTAGGCCTAATGAAGTGTGCCTATTTACTGCAGTTTAATAAATTCTAGTGCTTGCTCAATATTGCAGTATTATTTATGTTTCATGTTTGACAAGTATTATCTATACTATCTCCCAGTATAATTAACGTGTTGATCAACTGAAGATCAATATTAGACACCCTGTACACCTGTTAAATGTTTTACACTACCACCAGTAAGGCTTCTTTACTCAACAGGAGCCCACTTCGTTTGTCGTGTAGTCTATATGTATTTAGTGGATTGTAAGGATTGTATAAGTCAGTAGTAATGGCAATAGGAACATGGAGAGAAGAATTTTGTTTTTCTCACACATAATATCATTAATATAAGCAGTCACATATTGACATGTTGACACCAAGTATATTTAGTTACGGTACCGTTTTCCATACTCATTTTTAATTTTGCATATTTTCAATAGTATTTGCAATTTTGTTTATTGTGCTGGAAAATATAATCTTAAGAGTAGTCTATTCATGTGCAAAGGGAATGTTTATTTAGTGATTGATTTTTATGAATAATAATGGAAATATCATTTTTAAGGATGTCCACCACTATGAATTAACATCCCCGAGAAATAAATCCTGCGTACGCCACTGCTGAAAAGCATAGGTTTTAAACTAGTGTCATAAAATGGTTTGGGGAAACAGTGAGAGATGACACAAGTCAGGACCCTGCATGGATTTCGTTGTGGGGAATAAAAAAATTAATTATAATTTAATTACCAGTATTGAATAATAATTACGTTAAATATATCTGAAACTAGCAACCCGCCCCCGCTTCGCTCGGTATCATTAACGGTTTACCCAGCGTAAGCATAAAAGGCGAACGGACGGCTGGTCCCAGACGCATTTCAGAAAAGCCGAGGTGAACAGCGAAACTCTTCTCTGTAGTCTTAACTTCACCTGACTCGACAGTTTGATGCTGGACGAAGCTGGGGTGATAGGCTCGTTTGCTAGCTCGTAAACTCGCTCCGAAGCTAGTAATTTAATTGTCCACTGAATGGAGATTGTTGGAAGAAATGAACACATAAAACACTTATAGTGGGTGATGTATTCAAGATAGAAATATGCTGTCGGAGACGTTCTTGTAAAACTTTTCATGCTGAACAATTCTTACACTAATACAGTAAATTGATATTTTTTACGGTTTACCCAGCGTAAGCCTAAAATGCGCACGGACGGCAGGTTTTTCTCAGACTCGATTCACTGAAATCGTTACTGCTCGGCTTCCTTTGATCATAAATGAATGTTTTTCTACAAAAACCTTCCTTGAGAAATCCTTTACAGAATAATGAAAACCGCATCAAAATCCATCCTGAGGTTCTCTAGATTGCCCGTTACATCGAAGAATCGAGGACTTTGTTTTATACTATGCAGAGATATAAAATTTTCCAGATGCGAATGGCCTATACCAATGTCAAATTTAGGAGATGTAATGAAGTGCTCTAGGAGATGTGATGAAGTGTTCCAAATGGAGGATCACTTCCTTTATCAGTACTTCAGGGCTTGTTTCCGTCCTGGCAGCAAGCGTTCTGAACACGCCTCAAAAAGAAGAGGTGTTGCTGTTGTTGATTCTTTAGGGGCTTTGCGACATCGTGGATATGTAGCTCCGTATATTTGGGTGTGTGTGAAATTGGTCTTATAACCTGTGTTATTGTGATGGCTGTATAAGTGTGTGTATTTTTAATTCAGATGAGGAATGGGAAGGAGGCAGCGTGGCCTTAAGTTAGGAACCATCACGGCATTTGCCTGTAGTAGAAGTGGGAAACCACAGAAAACCACTTCCAGGATGGCTGAGGTAGGAATCGAACCCGCTCCTTCTCAGTTTTGCCTCAAGGGTCTTAGTGGACCCCACTCCGGCACTCAGACCTCAAGAAGAAGAGGAACGTATTCTTATACTAGAATATATTTTATATGCGTCGTCTTTCGTGGTCTCGGGGCACATATTGAGACTCCAGATCTAGATGTCCTGAGTCGATTCTCGGTCCTGCCAACAAATGTAATTCTGTTTGTGGAGGGTTGGAATGCAATTCACTCAGTCTCGTGAAGTAAAACTGAGAAGAGCTGGGTTCGATTGTCCTAGAAGTGGTTTTCCGTGCTATCCTACCTATTCTTCAGGTAAATGCCGGGATGGTTCCTAACTTAAGCCACCTCCTTCCAATTATAGACCCAATTGCTAATACACACACCACTAGAGTGCGGACCGTATGTGGTGAGGCTTCAAGTTCAAGCTGACCACTCTGGGCAGACAGATTTTCAGCCACGTATCAGTGGTGGAGCAATAGTGACAGCAGTCACCCGTCACCCGCCGTGCTGTCGACATCGCGTGTTAATGCTTAAAATCTGTGCATGCAATTTTATTGTCTTGAGCTCGACGCAGTTAAGGGAGGGGTTTCTCCTCCAGCGCTCCAGCCCCCTACCTCCCATACTGTTCCGCGACCTTGAAACCTCACTACAGCTATCACACTGACACAATCGAACAGGTTCTACACACACCTCATTAAACGAGGTTCACATGTCCACGATGAAGCTAGGCCCCTAAATGAATCAACAACAACTCTTTCACATCAATTGCGTTGACATGAAAATATTCATATTTACTTACCTGGACATAACGGGGAGCGTGATGGCGCAGTGGCTAAGCTGCTCGTCTTTCACCCGGACGACCGGGGTTCGAATCCCGGTGACAACGGGGTGGAATCTTCACCAGAAAAATCACGTGGTGTCAGGAAGGGCATCCGACCTTAAATCCCCGGCCAAAACCAAAATGAGCCTGGTTGGCTCCGGTGACCCTAAAGCCGAAGAAAGATGATGGACATAACATGAACCTTCCATACATCTGTACACCCCCACACGAACAAATTACAGGGCCAGTACCTTTTTGCGACATCCTTAGAGTGTGCACTATGTGAAACATCCCCTAGGCACCACAGCTTGGCCTACCAAGCGACCGCTGTCAAGCCATTCGGCCTACAAATAGTGGGGGTAACGCGTGGGTAGCGCGTCGGGTGCCCCCCTCGGCCGTCGAACCGTGGTTTTCGTGAACGGAGTGCTGCCTCACTGTCAAGCTACTCAATTGTCCTCACGAGACTGAGTGCACCCCGCTCCAGCCCTCGCGTCAATTTCTAAAATCCCTAATGGAGCTGGGAATCGAACCCGTGGCCGGCTCTGCACTATCACTTAGTGTATTCAAATTCGCAATTATGATCAATAAGCAATAACTACAGTAGCTGTTTAGATTCAGGGCAAGGGAGAGATATGCGATTTAGTTATTCTATTTTTGATGCCCCATTTAACCGATGAAATGCACGATATGTTTCTATCTGTCTCCTGTATATCATGTCCTGATGTCCATGTGCACCATTATTATTTCACCCTAAGTCAGGATGAGGCCAATAACGGAAATAAGCAGTCACTCGCCCCTTCTTGGGGGTTGGGGGTTGTTACTATCTCCCCGCAGTCGACCTTCTAGACAGGAAACGCCAAGTAAGATAACTTGTTTTGTTAGGATATGCCCCTCCAACACACTACATTTTATCTGCATTTCTCCTCGAAGTTCCCACAACTAGACGGGAAGTCTTCCTACCCAATAGTATTGCAGTTTCAACAGGATCAGGAATGAAGTGAGATGAGTATTTGTGTGGCAATGGTTATACGGCTGGATGCCCTTCCTGACGTCTACTTAATGAGAGGAGTTTACGAAAAAGGAAATTAATGATTATGTATGAAATTGGACATGGAGCTGGATGGAAGTGACCGTGGCATGTTGAAGTTGCTGTCCCGGTATTTGCCTGGAGTTAAATATTCGAAACCATGCAGAATTATTTCAAGGACGACCAACAGTGAGGCACGAACCCATTCGTCTTCAGATCTCGGAGATAGCCAGCCCCCATGTCCGTTAGGCCTATGTTAACGTGCGTAGCTCCGTGCTAGTGGTTAAATCCCGAGAAACATCCAATTAAATATTTACATCTCGCGTCGCCGCCATGTTGGATTTGTGCTCGCCAGGTTATTGAAAGGCCCATAGGTGAACGTATGTTCATAGCATTTATCAACACACGAAATTTCAGTTTGATTGCCGTCATAGATTAGTAGATATTGAGAACCATCTAAATATTTCAGATGGTCGCCATGTTGGATTTTTATATACTGTATGAGGCCATAGAGTTATGTACTATTAGATGACGATTATTGCGAAGGTTCATTATTCAAACATCGACTTCGATCGCATGATTAGGACACAAGAAATAGAAACTTAAGTTTAAAATTTCACACAGCCACCATCTTGAGGTCATGTAAACAATTGAACAAAATTAGATTTCATGGCATTAGGCCTACAAAGTGTGTAAACATTTGCTGTACCATGTTTCACTGCGGGCGGATGGTTAAATCGCGAGAAACGTCTATTTAAATGTTTCAAATTTGCTTGGCCGCCATGTTCGTTCTGTAGACGACTTAACAGGTTTCTAAAAGTCACATAGGAAAACTTGTAGTAGTACCCATTATCACCGTACAACATTTCAGGGTGATATCGGTAATCGTATCGGAGAGATAGAATGCCCATGAAATACTTCGCACTATTGGTGAGATGTAATAAAATATGAAGGGCACAGTTGTGGTCGGACAAAATAGTATTATGACCTTACCAAATTGCATTGAAATCGTTCCAGCCGTTTAGATTTTATTAGGGAGGGGGGGGGGGGGGGAGAGGGGGCGGACACACACATAGCCTACGCACACACACCACACACTTACACACGGACAAAAAAGTGACCTCATAAGCCCATTTTTTTTTTCCATAAATGAAAATACGCTAATAATCCCGTACTAGACTGTTTCTTCGAATAATAACCCACCAAAACGCCACGCGTGTGGCCGTTATAAAAACAATGCCTGTTTGTCATTTTCCCTTCATAGCGGCAGTCTAGTAGACCAATAATAGGTAGACCGAAACACGTAAGTGCTGATTTTCAATTTATTTTCACCTTCGGGGAATAGGGCCAATTTCCATATGGAAGAAACCCGGGTATTGTGTCTTGCGATCTTGTTCCCTCCCCTTTTCAGATGCTTCTCCAGGTAATGTTGGTTAACTTTTCAATGTAATATTGTTCAGATGTTAATTTGTTTCAGGGGCTTGGGATATCTTTGTCATCAGCCCCGTGTGTTCGATTTGTCCGCCAACCTGTATTTCTGTGGTGAATATAGTAGTGTGTGTAACTCTAAGTATTGAGGTCGGGAATGAGGTAGGTTCCCGAGACTTGAAATAAGACACTGTCCAGATATTTACATGAAGAAAGTGTGGAAAAACAGGGGGAAATTTACACTAAGGATGGCCGCTGTCAGCGTCAGGATTCGAACCTCGGTCCTCCTAATTTGCTTCTGCAGTTGTGGTGAGCGATTGAGCGCACACGGTTACGCTACGTAAAATCACGGTAGAGTGCTTGCTCATCTAGGGAAATTGGGCTTCACTTCGTACACTTCCACGACGAGGGAGTGAGAAGCAAGGCAAGCCTGCATGATGGCAACATTCCTTTCATGGGCCGCAGTTGAACATGACGTGCTTTACCTTCGCATATTCGAATATGCCTCTTGAAGCTATTGGAGATATATTTAACTGAGGAAGCAGATTCATGTCCTTGAAGAAACAAGGACGCTTTCATGGCAATATTCAGTAGGTGTGGGATCGATAGTCTCTGAAGAGTGCTGGTAGGCAAGTCATCGTCCACTTCATCTGATCGGATGTGGTGGCATGCGATGTAGCACCGAACTTACAACACTTCTGTTGTTCGCAAGAGGATGGCAACAAAATGTACAGGAGGAATTTATATCCTTAATAGAATTAGATCTTCGTACTATTTCATTACTTGCTTAAAGACAAACAAATTAAGCTGAGTAGTAGTCTATAATTTTCTTGCACACAGAGTACTGTAGGTTCATACCAGTTCATATCGTGATCAGGCTGACAGTTTACGCGGGATACCGGGGTTCATGACCAGGATAACCCAAGCTCCTATACAGTATGAAATAAAGAAACAACACCACTATCATAGGATGTTGCAGTCTACAGTATATGATGAGAAAAATACGTTACGGTTTGTGTAAGATACCCTTTACCTTGCAATAGCATGCCGGCCTCGGAAGTGAGTAACATTCTGACAATGAGCTCAAATATTATTATTATTGTGAATGAGCAATAACTAGGGACCGGACATTCATGCACTAAAAACGATTAAAATATGCTTGCAACTATGCACTAAAAATGTACAAATTATGCATTAAAATTGAAAAATATGCACATAACAATAAGCCAATCTTATTCACTCTTCTTTCCATCCTTTGCCGTAATAATGCACAGTCGTTTTTACATGTTTGTTCTAGTTGAAATTTCTTTTCACATTTCCCTTCTATCGAGCATACTTGACAACAGACAACAAGAGCCATCAGTTGAATAATCACTATAATCTGACACCCATTGATTTAATAAATAATTTCTGCTGCTCTTCTATCTAGGCATTTTGAGTCAAGGATATGCAGACTAAAGTAACACATTAACTGAAGAAACTGCTCACAAAACTAACCCCGAGCTATTGGCTGCCCAGAAGGTGAAAGAAATGTCCCACGCCATCCATTTCTTGAAATGCCATGCGTAAAATACTGTTAACTCGTTATCTGTTGCTCAGAAAGTTGCTTACAAGGGATGCCCAACACGCAGGCGAAACCAATTTTGTTCAAGATGTTTTAAAGTATACTTAATTTCAATTCTATATGCTAAAATATGCTGTTATGTTCAGAATATGCAATAAATCCAATGAACCCACAAAACATGCATTTGCATATGCGCACATGCATTTTCAGAAACTCCGGTCCCTACCAATAACACCAAGTTCCCCGTGCAAACACACGGGACTGAGAACCTAGATATCACAACTCCCTAAACTTAAATACACTGACCGGCAAAAAAAAGTGGAACAGTTAAAACAGTAATTTAAAAAGTATAAAATTAGCCATGAAAAAGATGTCATCACATTTTAAATGCTTTTCACGCATTAGGACACAAATCTGAAACATCCGTGAATAGAAATTGACATTTCTTAGGGTGGTTTATTACCACCAATTACCCCCAATCTTCGATGAGCCTAACAAGCTGTCATGGACGCTAAGGGTGGAAACACTCGTTTTTAGTGACCAGTGTTCCCGTGCAGTGCAGTGCAAAAATTAACACTGTTTTGTTTGGCAAAAAAAAAACAGCCCAAAAGAACAATAGTAAAAAATAGAAAATTGTTAGATTTGTGAAATGTAACGAAATTTGTGAGTTAAAGCGTGTTGTAAAACATGTTTCCATATTTTCTGTAGCCAACCATCTAACATTTACATGAATAATGCAAATATTGGAAAACCGATACATTTTAGTGGAATAAATTAAGAAATTACATAAAAAATTGAAGTTTTCCACTTTTTTTGCCGGTCAGTATAGAAACAACAGCAATATCTTGAGTGAGAGTCAGTCTAATATTCATCAAGCGTTGCCCTTCAGAGCCCAACGCCACGGATTTGAACTTGACTCCATCCAGCGGTACGCCTATGCAGACCTACAGTAAGTGTTATTAAAAGAATGAACTACAGGACATGGCATTTCACTTTGAAAATCTCACATGCATTGACCGGGAAACGAACCCGGTCTGCCGTGGTGAGAGACACGCAGCTTGCCCAGCGCCACCACGCCTCTTAGTGTGATTAAACGCGGCAACCTCGTCTCATGTTGGAGATCATTTTCCAGGACCATATTCCGATATCTCTGCGTCTCTAAAGCAACAGCAAATGATGTTGATTCGTTTAGAAGCTTTGCGACGTAAGTTCGTGTACTTACGTTTGTGTGATCCGTCTGGTAACCTGAGGTTTTGTGTTGGCGATACTACTGTAAGTTTTCGTAATTGGAGCTAGGATGAGGGTAGGAGGTGGTCATGACTTTAATTTAGGTACCACTTCTAGGATGGCTGAGATAGGAATCGAACCCATCTCTTCTCATTTTTGCTTCACAGGCCTGAGAGAGCTCCATTCCAACCATCATACTAGAGTTAAATATCTTGGCACAGCCGGGATTCGAACCCAGACCTCCGCAGTGGCAGCCAGGAATCCTAGTCACTACGCATGCGGTGGACCACCAAAACAGTTAAGAATGACCTTAACTCATATGATTACTTTATTATTATTATTATTAGTAGCAGTAGTATTACTATTATTATTATTAATAATAATAATATTATTGCCTAACCTATAGTGCGTAGCTTCTTGATTTTGAGTGATTTAATTTCACTTGTTATGCTCGCTAAGACGTAGTGCTAGCCAAGCTATCTGTGGACTCGGTTGACGAATGGTTTCGAACATCAACCTTCGGCTGTCCTGGAAATGTTTTGTCGTGGTTTCCCATTTTCAACTCCAGGCAAATGCCGGGACGGTAGCTTCTGAGAGACCACGGATGTTTCCTCCCCCCTCCTTGTCCAGTCTCAAACATCTTCATGTGTTATATCTCGTGAAATTGGCGTTAAGGAGGGCATCCAGCCAAAAAGAAAAAACACACCTGCCGTACAAAAATTAATCGCATCTCATCCCGCATTGCGTTGAGGGAAATAATACGGGGTAGACATACTGAATGTCAGACCTCACTGTAATTCATATAGGCTACGCTGTAAATATTATTCTTTTGTTACATTCATTTTAATGCGTCATTTATTTGGAGCCTTGTCTCGAAAGAAGTCGATGTTGAGTGTTAATGGATATCTCTTGCCAATATATGAATATTCGGTGTATTTAAATACATGCATACAGTATGTATGTTTTACTTCAGGTACTGTACATAACTAATTATTTTTATCCTCCGCAATGCCCACCTCAGGGAGGTGTATGGCTGGCTTCTATCCCATTATCTGATATACAATAATTATGCTACACGTCAAAGAAGAAGCCTACTTCATTCCGAAGCCATTAAATTCAGATTTCCAGTTGGACTCACGCCTCACAATGCAGTGGTTAGTGTTATTAGCTGCCATACCAAGGGATCTATTCCTGACCCTGCAAATAAATGTATTTCTGGTCTAAGTGCTGGAACGGATTATACTCAGCCTCGTGAGAACAATTGTGAAAAGATGGGTTTGATTCTCACCTCAGCCAGCCTAGAATTGGTATCCCATGGTTTTTTTCTTTCTACTACAGATAAATTCCGGGATATACCGTACTTAAGGTCACTCCCACCTCTTCCACATTTGACCTCCAATTACAAACACACAAACGTGTACAGACACCATAATAACACAGGTTATAAGTTATTCTATACATGCTCGAGTACAGTAAAACAACAAGAGTTCTCCGTTTATTGGACCTGAGATTTAGCTCATGTTCTAAAACTGATCTGACCATGAGTTCATCTCATTGCTGCTGTGTTACAGTCGCTATGGAACACAGGTCAACGATTGCCGTGTGTCATATATAACTTAATTGTAGAATGTATTCTACCCCGAATAATGTTCAACATCTGTCGCATATTCCTGACATAGGCCTATCACATCCTTTCCCTGCGAATTATTAACTAACAACTAGTCCCGCCATTGGACCATGCAAAAATAAGGACAATTGCTGTCCACCTTACAGCCTGCGGATTTTGCGGGACATGTGGCCTGCACGATGAAACCCTCAGTCGCAATTCCTTGGTTTTAGGCCATTAGACGCTACTTCTTTTATCAAGCAGATCTACAATTGTCCTGAAGAGGTTGAATGCACCCCAGTACAGCCCTTATGTGAGATTTTAAATTTATGACGAAGTCAAACCCGGGGTCTTATAGAAAATCGACAAGCATGATACCCGTACACCTTGGATTCGGCTACGAACCATTAAGTTATTGTTATACAGTATTAATTATAATAATAATAATGAATCATCTTGCGCCATAATCTACGAGGAATTCATTCTCTTAGATCAGCTGAGTAGCGAGGAGTACATTCGTATTTGTTATTGTTGTTTTAGAGTCCTTGGATATCTAAGTTATCAGCCCCGTGTACTTTGGTGGGTGTTGAATTTGCCTGACGACTTGTGTTTTTGGGGTGGCATTAGTTGTGTGTGTAACTTTTACGCTGAAAGACAGCGTAGGACTCAGTAGTTGGTAGACTAGTAATCTGCGTCATATATTTAGTGTTTCATTTGTTTCCGTTTGAACAGAATGTTTGATATTAATAGGTTATATTTACCAAATGCTTCAATAAATGTGAATGCAATTGATTGTTTATATTTGTACAATTTATATTGTTTCAATGTGTATTATGATTTAGTTTTTCTTTTATTTGTTCTAAAAAATATAAGGGATGATTTTTAAAATTATATTGCACCACCCATTTTAATTGGGGTGACATACACTTTTATGGATGAGAGTTAAATACAACTAATTGGATATTTAATTAATCAATTAAATAGCTGTAATTATCTGGAGCTAGGATAGGGGTTGGTGCCCAGAACTTGAAAAGAGTAACCATCCCCTAATTTGCCTGGAGGGAGTGAGGAAAGGTCCGATGGAAAACCATATGGATCAGCTGTGAGACAATTCTGTGCATCTTGTGGGTTAATATGGAAGCCATGCACTTCAGGCCAGTGTTGTGTTGAATTACGCAATGCCATACGGTCGTGCACTTTGAGTGAAGAACCACTTTACAGAACGCAACATTACCTCGCGCTGATGGTTATTTAAGATAGTGTGGACGGCCTAGATTAACAGAGTGCCTCCTCCTTCTGTAGGATATCAGTTAGAATGCTCAGCTACTGAACTCACGTGCCGTACCGTATCTGAATTTAAATTTTAATTTAAGACACAACATAATAAACATAGAATCACAAGATAGTAACTCCGAAATAAACCACACATCATAGGTCTTGATTTACTGTCCTTCACTCCAATAAAACTTGAACCCAAGGCTCTTGACGGCCATACGAGTGAGGCATGTTCCCCAAAAGAAACCAAAACTTGGAGCTCATGAAACTTTATGATGGAATTGTTTTACGAGGGTCAAAGGCATTAACCTAAAACGCTAAAGTATACTCCGCCAGTGATGAATGGAATTGACCTTTCTCGTCGTTTAAGTTCTCTTGCTTTTCGTTTAGTATTATCCTGAATATTTCCAGTGTTACTTGTTGTTGGTAACACGTTTTAGGACTTGGGACATCTTGGTCACCAGTCCCTTGTACTTGGGTGAGTGTTCAATTTGTCTGATAACCTGTGTATCTGTGGTGTATGTAGCTGTAATTAGAAGAGTCCGAAATGGAGCAGGTACCCGGGGAAAAACCACCCTTAGGATAGCTGCTGTTAGCGCTGGGTTTCGAACCTTCGACCTCCAGACCAGCTACAGCTCCCCATCACGGTCTTAGTGAGCGATTTACACCCACGGCTATGCGGCGGGGACGGGAAAACATAACAAGCCCATGCACGGAAAATGGGGACCTGATTAAACAAATTCGGTAGTAGTATAGGCGATACGTAGGCCTAAACAATAGGACGTCGTGAACGACACCAAACGTTAACTATCAACACAACATGAATAACAGACGAATTAGCGATAAATACGAATTTGAATAAAGTGCGTTTCACGACCAAAACTAGACCTATATACAGTAGGTAAGGTAAATACCCCGATGCGTATTTTTACTAAAGCAACAATAATAATGTTATTAGTTTTACGTCCCCTTTAACTACTCTGGCTTTTAGAGACGCCGGCGTGCCAGAATTTTGCCCCGAAGGGGATCTTTAACGTGCCAGTAAATCTACTGACACGGCTCCCTCGCATTTGCGCACCCTCAAATGCCAGCTGACTGTGCCAGAATACGAACCTGTAACCTTGGGCTCAGCAAGCGAGAACGTTACCGCTGAGCCACGCAGCCAGCCACTAAAACAACAACATGTTCATAAACAGTTAGTTAGTTATTGTTGTTTTAAGGGGCGGAACTACGAGGTCATCTGCCCCATGTTCATAAACAACGTATCGCGATGCATACATGTTAATATTTTATGGTATGAATAAGACATTACATACAAAATTAAACCTTGTAGTACAAGCAGTAATTTTCGTCCAGATAGTGGTGTAACCCAATAGCGATCAATGGCTTCGTCCAGATAATAGTCGAACCGAGTAGCGACCAATGGTTTCGTCCAGATAGTGGTGTAACACAATAACGACCAATGGTTTCGTCCAGATAGTGGTGTAACACAATAACGACCAATGGTTTCGTCCAAACAATAGTCTAACCGAGCAGCGACCAATGGTTTCCTCCAGTCAGTGGTGTAACCTAGTAGCGACCAATGGTTTAAATTATTTAAATTTGAAGGGCGCGGTCGGGGTTGGACAAAATATTACTATGTTCTTACAGAGTTTCATTAAAATCACTCCAGAAATTTAGATTTTGTTAGGGACACTCGCATACACATACGCACACACACACACACACGGACAAAAGGTGATCTCATATTCCTATTTATTCATATGATGACAATGGCAAATAATACACAGCCTTTGTCAGTGCTCAATTCAGGTAACCAGGAAATGAGGATTATAGCTTTGTTCTGGCCAATGTGTCAGCCTATAAAGCATACATAGAGATCACTCGCGTTCGATAAACTTTAATCCCCAGTGCTTTCTGGGAAAAGGGCCTTCTGGTCACCAATGCCGAGAGAGCATCTGTTTGATTATGGATATTGTCCACTTCATTTCGCACCAATAGAAGCCATTAGACCATATGCCACATCGCGCCCTCTCTGTTGGCCATGTATATTTAATGAATATCAGAATACAGTGGATAAACTACGAGAGTATTGCTCTATTTGAAGGCATGTTTTAAAACCAATCTGACAATGGTTTCCGGAAATACGTCTACTGTTGTTTGATATTTTGAAATAATTTTAAATTCTTCTGTGTGAATTGCATAAAAGAAGTAAAGAAAAATAAATATTGAGCTGTCGTAGACAACTGTTCTCAACCTCGCCAATAATTCAATAATTTTCTTTTGAATGGAACATTTTGACTGTACATTTCGATCAATGTATATTTAGTTTGTTAGTTAATGGCTTGACTTAGGGAAGAAGCCTCACATCCGACGCATCTACCATACAGAACTGTGGAAAAACAATTTTACTTCCTTCTCATGTCCGCGAAGCTTTTAAGATACAAAGGAAAATATAGGCCTACTTCAAAGCTCTGCGTAGATCTGCGAGAAAGAATAATGATGGGCGTGGAGACACTTCCTGCTAGTTCTAAATAATTATGATGTCACCATTCCGAATCAAGCCAGTTCCTTTTAGTTCAAAAGAAGAAAATCTCACTCTGAAGCTATATAAAGGTAACAAAATACCCTGCGTCAGGATTCAGTGACCAGAATCGTCTCTCAATAGTTTATATTGTGATAGAATTCCGTTAATCTCTGTGTTACACCGTGAAGGATAAGACGAGTCATTGATTCTGCCTTTCCTGTCCTCTGACATTTCATTTCGTTAGCATCTCTGCTCTTGCCGCCAATCCAGCAACTTAAAGTTTTCAGTGCAACAATGTATACCATACTATACTTCTCATGCCCAGAGGGACATTCAATTCTTGATGATTCATACAAAGGCTCGGGAACTTTCAAGACTATAGGTCTATACACTTACACAGAGAATAAACCAACATTTCTTTCACTGGCGCACTGCTGCGACTGCAAGGGTGAGCCGGAGGACCACGTACAGCAATCTAGGACAGGCTACCGTGCCTAATATACGAGCCTCTATGAACGAACGATGCACTTCCAATATACACTCTTCAGTAGACATTCTGGCCCGCAACATTCTTACACCTCTTACACTGAAACCATTAAAACTGAGTGTAATCATCGTCTCCTTGATCTACCTCTGCTCTCATTACCAACTATAGCCAAGTTCATTAGTGTTTTGTGTAATCTCACGTCAGCCACATTGATCAACCATATAATTCAGCCCCTTCTCCTTGTCCCAGGAATCATCCATGTTACCTTCATATCTGTTGCCTCTAACTTATGAAAAAATATACTGTAAACACTTATTCTCAATTCAATACGGCAAATACATCAGACACATTATTTTGATCTGGTCAGTATGTTGAGCGGTTGCCAAGGACCCTATCTCCTGTTCTAGAGGTTATGGGATCGATACCTGGCACAGTCATATGGAATTCGGGGGGCTGCTTAAATGCAATAAACGAATGCCAGTAGATGTATTGATGTACTGTTTGGTCTTATTATGTAGTTTGGCCTCTCGGTGAAGAAGTAGTTGTGTGTTAAACAAAATTAACGATACCCTTTGAAAGGTGTGTGATTAAAGCTCACATCTAGATCAGATGTTCTCCTTATCAATCCACCGAAAAGTAGGTGTTCTCAAGTACGAGATGCATTGTGATCAGTCTATGCTGATCCGCAGTACGATGACACTATGTTACGTTGTATTTTGACGAGGACCAATTATGCCAACCGAAGTGTGTATGAGGATCGTATTCCGGAAGTCAGAAAAACAGTCCTTCGTTGACAACAGCGTTAACATCTGGTTTCCATATGTAGACTTTTTGTCCAAGAAACGCTCTAACAGACGAGTCCAAGCCACATGCAACGCACCCTGGGGTAAACATGGTATTCCTCTCAGATTTGAAAATAATTAATTAACGTTACCCTTATTAATTCATTAATTGATTTATTTATTAGTTAATGAATCATTAGTTAATTGATTAATTAATTTATTGTTTATTTATCGATTTAGTAATTTATCCATTTATGTATTAAGTAATTTATTAATTGCATAATTAATTAATGTATTTATTAATTTGATTGATTGATTTCTGTGTTTATTGATTTATTGATTTATTTATTATTTACTTATTTATTTGTTCACTTATTTATTTATGTATTTATTTATTTATTTATTTATGTATTTATTTATTTATTTATTTATTTATTTTATTTTATTTTCGAAATTAGTAGCCTACATAAAGTACATTGCGTTAAATTAATGAGGAGGTGTGATGAAGATAGGTGAGATCAGCAGTGACTTATGATCACAAAGGGAATTAATATAGGCATGGTAAATTAGATCTATAGATTCCGTATTATTTTCTCAGTGCATATGGTAACATGTCCAGAGCCGTGATTCATGCAAAGGGCCAATAAGTGGCATTAATGTAACTCGTGGGATTTTGGTCACTTTATTGGAAGTATCTAGGATTTAGAGTGTGTGGTGGTAAATGTGTCGCTTCTCATAGTGCACAAAGTCTTTCCTCTCATAATGACTCAATGAGGCTAAATGATGGAGGACGGGGTTGAAGAAGTCACTGGCTAAAGTCATGGCACACTTTAGAGAGAAAGGATTGAGTCAACGCACCCAATGTAACGAACATCAAAGTAACTGTGATTCTCCACAATCCCATTTTAACATAATTTATATAATAATCAATAACAATGTTTCAATGTCGATGTCTAAAACTAATGGGATTAAATTCTTTTTTACTTTTTATAGTTTAAAGTACTGTAATTACAGAATAACACGATTTTGAAAACAAATATGTTCCACAACCAAAGAAACACTATCAAAAGAATGACAAACAGGTGGCTTATGGAAAAATGCAATCAATGATACAGAAGGTAACAACTAAAACATGACGTTTTGCGAGCGTAAAATATCGCCTTGATTTCGACCAGAGAGAAAAAAGTAGGCCTATGATTTTTGTCTCCAAGTAGATTTTCCGTGCTTTGAGATAGAAGCCTCATTCACATATGTACGTTGTTGATTCACTGCAAAAATTTCTATGTCTGTGTTTTATAGCTGCAATAGGTTCAAGGAATACACGTTATCGTCATTTCTCACAAATTTCTTGATGGACATAACCACCTTTTGCACGATACTTCGTCAAATGTTCAATTTGTGTGCAAGTCCTAAAAATGAAGACAATTTACAAATTTCATCTTCATGAACGTAAATTTATAGTCAGTAACTACATTTATATAATAACTAGCTGTACCCAGCATGCGTTGCAATGCCAATCAAAGAAAGTGTTGGCGTTAGAATTTTGTTTGTTGAATTGCTTTTGGATACACAATATTTTTCTCTCTTTCCATTAACTGCCTATCAACTATTGTGAAATGGATTTACTAATTCAGAAACATTCGCGGAAGCGTGCACAACATCTCGCCAAAGTTTCATCGCAATCGAATGAAAGGTATATTAACGCATACGGGATTTTGTTGAAACGATTCGCGCGCAGTCACTCATTGGTTGAAACCACTCGTGCGCTACCAATTTCAAAATGGATTTACTTAGTCACAAACCTTCCCTGGAAGTACACAACAGCTCATTCAAGTTTTATCGCAATCGGATGAATAGTGTAAGAACGCATATGGGACTTTGTTGAAACGATTCGCACACCGTCACTCATTTGTTAAAGCTATTCGTGCGCTACCTATTGTAAAATGGATTCACTACGTCAGAAACCTTCACGGGAGTGTACACAACACCTCACCAAAATTTTATCGCAATCGGATGAATGGTACCATAATATATGAACGCATAAAAGACAGACACACAAACTATCACGTACATTCATTTTTAGCCTATTTTCATTTATGAACAATATGTTCAGTAAAGAACATATAGCATACTTTCTCCTACTCGCATGGGTATAGTTATAACTGTTTGTCATTTGCAAGGAGTATAATTGAATGTTGGTTGTAGTAGCTTGTTGAAATACAACGTGCAATACGGATATTATACGTTGCTTGATTGGATCCCCACCTGAATTATATATACACACACGAATACAGCCCTCACAATGACACAGGTTATCAGGCAAGATTCATCACTCACCCAAGTACACGGGGTAAATCAAAATGATGTCCATGCATCTCAAATGAAACAACAACAACAGCTTCCTACCGAAATCCTTCCTCGTATAAAAGTCAACACACTAGTAAGCCTACAGACATCACAGTGACACAGGTTATCAGACAACTTCTACACACATCCAAGTACACGGGGCAGCAATACCATAATGCAGCAAAACTCCTAAAGAATCAACAACAACAACAACAAAAACAACAATAGACTCTACCGCGGATCAAGGACAACGAATTTTTATCGATGTAGTCGAGTGTTGAAATAAGAAGCTTGTGGTTTAACGTGACTGTTAATCTCGCGATCATGAGCCACGGGACCTCCTTTTTACGTGGAATCCGAACCACAGGACATGGCATTTCACTTCGAAAATCTCACATGCATTGACTGGGAATCGAACCCGGTCTGCCTTGGTGAGAGGCATACAGCTTGACCGCTGCACCACCACCGTGTTGAAATATGTGGTGTCATAATTATATAATATTTTCGATCGCAAATACACTCTATATATTCGTAGTCAGTTTACCCTCCAGGTGGGCTTTTCCCACGGACTAAGCGGGGGATCCCACCTTTACCACCTCTACGGTCAGTGTCCTGGAGCTTGATATCGGGGCTGGGAATACAACTGGAGAGAAGGGACTAGCACCACGCCCAGGCGGCCTCACCTGCAAAGCGAACAGGGGACCTCGTGAGGGATGGGACGGGATGGGAAGAATGGGAGGAACAGACAAGGAAATGGGAAGGAGGCGCCCGTGGCCTGTGGGAGGGGGGCCATCTCGGTATTTGCCCGAAGACGAAGTGGGAAACCACGGAAAACCACTTCGAGGGTGGCTGAGGTGGGAATCGAACCCCCTCCACTCATTTGGACAACCCGAGGCTGAGTTGACCCCGTTGCAGTCCTCATACCACTTTGCAAATTTCGTTGCAGAGCCAGGTATCTAACCTTGGACCTCCGGGGTGGCTGCTAAGCACGCTGACCACTACACAACGGAGGCGACACACACTATATATGCTTAAAATTATAACGTGTGAGTAGTTATAAATCAATAAATAAAAAAAAAATAAGTAAACAAAATTGAACCATTGGGATTTGAATAAGGAACCTCCAGGCTACGAGTCATAGACGATACCATTGAGCTAAAATCGCGTTAATAACAGGTTTAGTATAACTGCCTAGAATATTTTGTCTTGCAATCGATTCTATTAGCGTTTTCTGCAGTTTTTATAAACCATTTGATACTAAATATATATTATTTTGTTCAGTACATTCCTAAAAGGATATAAACTTATGAAGTTACGGAAATATATGGATTTACGAGCGAAACATAGCCGCCATTTTGACAACGGGACGGCACGGAAAAGCACGATACGGCACGATCAGCCTAAACTATTAATCACTACTGCGGAATAATATTTTATTTTATAATGCTAATATCCTACCGGTCACCTCCTTGAGGACAGTTTAAGCCTCCCTTTGTACGATGAGCGTATTTGTTGAATCGTAAGTTACGGTTTGGCTATAATACTTACATTATTCATACATCCGCCATCTTGAAACTATTTGGCTGATGATCTTGTATTTTGTTCAAAAGGCACATTCCACATTAAAGTATATTGTTGCAAAATTTGGCAGAGATAGGATGATTAGGTTTGTCGTATTTTGATTTAAGCTCAGGGCATTTGGGTTGGCGCCTTTTCTTTCTTGTTATGATGGTGGCGATATACTGTAAAACACGACACTGAGTTGTCCCTTGCTAGTATTACCTCTGTACCAAAGGTAGTATGTACAGTAGTTGCAAAATTTGGCAGAGATCAGATGATTAGGTAAGTCGTAATTTGATTTGAGCTTTGAACATTTGGGTGGCCGCTATTATGTTTCCGTCAAGATGGTGGCGATATAAAACATGACACTGAAGTGCCCTGTGCTAGGGCAACCTCTGTACCAAATTTCGTTCAATTCGGTTTCACCGTGTTTGAATTGATAGGGGGGACAGACATGCAGAGCACACATAAGCACACACACACACATACCCAATCACAGACACCCGGACAGACACAATTTTTTGGCCGTGTGTGGATCTCATAAGTCTATCTTCATTTTTTCCAAAAATTGAAAGTAAGCTAAAAACGCTTAATGGTGTAACTTAGTGATCTTGACTGTCACCAAGGTGGACTGGGATGGTCACCATGTTGGATTTTTATATGTAGGTCTTAAGAGTTATGTACTATTACATGAAGATTATTGTGTAGGTGTAGTATTCAAACTTCAATCGCATGATTAGGACACAAGAAATGAAAATCAGATTTTAAAATTTCGCACAACTGCCATCTTGTGGTTATGAAAACAATTCAAATAAATTAGATATCAGTTGATTAAAATTTGTATACGCATTAACCGTACCAAGTTTTGCTGCGCTCGGATGGTTAAATTGCGAGAAACGTCCATTTAAATATTTATAATTCGTGTCACCGCCATGTTGGATTTGTGCTCACCAGGTTATTGAAAGTCCCAAATATGAATTTATGTGCATAGCCTCTATCAACATACAAAATTTGAGTTTGATTGCTATCATAGATCAATTAATATTGAGAACCGCCTAAATATTTCGGTTGGTCGCTATGTTGAATTTTTATATACGTAGGCCATAGAGTTATGTACTATAAGATTACGATTTGTGCGTAGGTTCATTATTCAAACGTTCACTTCGATCGCATGATTAATACACAATAAATAAAAACGTAATTTTAAAATTGTGCACAGCCACCATCTTGAGGTTATGTGAACAATTCAACTAAATTAGAAGCCAGTACATTACAATGTGTATAAATATTTACTGTACCAGATTTCAATGCGCCCAGACTGTTAAATCGCGAGAAAAGTCTATTAAAATGTGTTAGCCATGTTCGTTTTGTAGTTAACAGGTGTTTGAAAGTCTCATAGGCCTAAGTGAACTTTCAGTAGTGCCCATTATCACCGTACAATATTTCAGGGTGATATCAGCAATAGTTTCGGTGGTATAGAATGCCGGTGAAGTATTTCGCACAGCCACCATCTTGAGGTTATGTAAACAATTTAACTAAATTAGATGCCAGTGCATTACAATGTGCATCAACATTTGCTGTACCAAGGTTCATAGCGTTTGGATGGTTAAATCGCGAGAAAGGTCAACTTAAAAGTTTCAAATTCACTTGGCCGCCATGTACGTTTTGTAGTTAACAGGTTTTTGAAGGTCTCACAGGCAAAGTTTTAGAGGTGCTCTTTATCACCGTACAAAATTTCAGGGTGATATTAGTAATAGTTTCGGAGAGATGGAATGCCGGTAAAATATTTCGCTCAGCCGCCATGTTGGATTGGTGAGACGTAATAAAAATTTGAAGTGCACGGTCGGGGTCGGCCAAGCTAGTACTATGACCTTACCGAGTTTCATTGAAATCGCTCCAGCCGTTAGAAGTTATTCGGTTGACACACACACAGAAACGCACACACACACACACACACACACACACACGGACAAGAGGTGATCTTATAAGCCTTTTTTTTCTTCCATAAAATGAAAATAGGCTAAAAATAGGCTGATGAGATCACCTTTCTTCCGTGTGTGTGACTGTGTGTTTGCGTCCATGTGTGTGTGTGTGTGTGTCCCCTCCCCTAATAACTTCTAAACGGATAGTGCGATTTCAATGAAACTCAGTAAGGTCATAGTACTATTTTGGCCGACCCCGACCGTGCCCTTAAAATGTTATTTTGCTGCACCAATCCAACATGGCGGCTGTGCGAAGTATTTCACCGGCATTCTATATCTCCGAAACTATTACTAATATCGACCTGAAATTTTGTACGGAAATAACGCGCACTACTAGACGTTCACCTATGTGACTTCCAAAAACCTCTTATCTACAAAACTAACATGGCGGCCAAGCAAAATCGAAATATTTATATAGAATTCTCTCGCAATTTATCCATCCGAACGCAGTGAAACGTGGTACAGCAAGTGACTATACAAATTGCAATGCCCTGACATCTAATTTAGTTCAATTGCGAACATAACCTCAAGATGGCGGCTGTGGGAAATTTAAAAAATATTTTTTATTTCTTGTGTTCTAATCATGCGATTCAAGTTTGAATAAACACCTACACAATAATCTTCATGTAAGAGTACATAACCCTAAGGCCTATATATAAAAATTCAACATGGCAACCGTCCGAAATATTTAGACGGTTCTCAATATCTACGAATCTCTTACAGCAATCAAACTGAAATTTTGTATATTGATAGAGGCAATTAACATTAGTAGGATATATGAAAATATGCTATATAGTTCTTCACGGAACTACGTGTTCCCGCACGCATAAGGACATTACTAAACCCCATCATTCATCCGCTGTATTGTACTGTACATGGCTAGTACTCAACGTGGGCAACACGACCTAGTAGCTGATAGCCTCTTTAGTCACTAATGACTCAATTTGTGCCTTTGTATTATTAATAAGCTTGATGCGTGACGTAGTCGGTAAACCTCCCAGCTAATTATGCCTAAGGTTGCGTGTCTACTCTCGGCACAGTCGGTTGACATTTCAGGGTGCTTAAATTCAACAGACCTGAGTCAAGATATTTACTGGAGCGTTAGTGGCTACCATTGGGGCATATTCTTGCACGCCGGCGTTTCTAAAGCCAGCAGGAGTTAAAGATGACCACCAAACCTCTTCATGCGAATGTTGGCCGAGTATTGAATGCAATGATTCAGCGTATTATTATTATTGCTGTTATACAGCATTTAGTTAAAAGTTAAAAAAAAAAATAATCTTGAAGCATCAAGTTTTACCGACCAGTAATTCTAGGATTTTGGTTCATACTATCTTGCATTATTTATTCTGTTAATAATAACCATATAATGCACATACAATGTACGAGTGCTAAGGCGCATGGCCATGTAGCCAGGCTATATCCGGACATGAAATAGGGGTGGGTTTGAACTCCATCATCGTTCATCCTACAAATAATTTCATAATCTTAACTAATGGGAAATGCGGAGAAAGTAGGCCTACATTCAAATTGGCCACTACCGTCTTCTTCCAATGATTTCCGACCGTAAAACCCAACCGCCTCTAAGAAAAAATATCTCATCTCATCCCTGACCCTGAAGAAATGGGATTAGTACTGGAAACAAATGTACTAATAGATTTTTTTCACAATTCCTACTGATCGTTTCCATTTAAAAATTCCCTCTCTAATTACGTAGATTTTCATGTGATGGGCTAGGTAGCTCTTGGTACATGACTTGTGCTGTGATAAAGTAGGCCTATAGGTAAGCAATTTTAAACTCATAACTCAATAGCCAAACATTGTAGTCATTTTAGAAGATAAATACAAAATAATTTTGTAACATAGCAAAATGGGTTTTCTATGGTAATGGCACTTGCCCTTCTTAAACCATCGTTGTCCAAGATAACTCAAATCAACACACCTGTGTGACCAAAGTCACACGATAAGGTACTACATGATTACTACAGACACGAAATGTGTACTAGAATAGGCTATTTAGTTCATGATACTGGTTTATCAACTTCCCGTAAGTCAGGTTCAATAGAACATCAGAAAGATATTTTCCTTTTTAGAAGATAACATGCATATTTCCGAAAATACCTACACTAAAACTTGGAACAGATTACCTGAATGTTCCAACTCTTAAAATCATCATCACCACTACCAGCACAATAAAAAAATACCTTAGAGAATATGCATCAGTTAATTATGGCTCCTCCTGTACAAATGGCTTCTTTTTTGCAACGAGTTGCAGGAATTAATTTCATGGAAAGTCAAATGCACGGCTTCTATAATTTAAGAAAAGTAAGCTAGATAATTCAGTACAAATTAGGCATAATCACCGGCCACGGTGGCCGAGAGCATAAACGCGCTGCCTCCTTCCTCGCTGGCATCCGGAGAGCGTGGGATCGAATCCCACCTTGGCGTCCTGAAAATGGTTTTCGTAGTTTCCCATTTTCACCACCAGGCAATTGCCGGGACGGTTCCTTTCAATAGGTCCACGGCCAATTTCCTTCCAATATCCCTTCCCAGACCCGTCTTGAAAGAAATGTACATGGCCATTGGCTGCATTAATAAAATTATTATAAATAGATAAAATCTCTCACTTCGATAGCTGGAATCGGATTCGAAAAATAAAGTATATTGTTTTATTTATAATTTCGAATCTTAATTTGAACAAATTGGATGCGTATAAAGATTGTTTCACTCTTAAATTACGATTTGCCTTGCCATGGTTCAGTACGCTCGGATGATTGGATTGCCAGAAAAGTTACTTTAAATATGTGAAATTTGTGTGGCCGCCAGGTATTTTATAGTAGGCCTACCCTTATATATAGTTATGTACTTACTTAGTCCTCTATCACCATACAAAGTTTAAGTTTGATTGCTGCAATACTTTTGGAGACACTGAGAGACGGAGAAATATGTCATGCGGCTGCCATGTAGGATTGGTTCAAATATAAACCACATAGTTTTGTACAAGTAAGTGCATATTTTATGGTGGTTCATTGTACAAAATGCCAATTGGATCTCTGGAATAGAATAGGTGAATTAAAGATATGTTTTTAAAATTTCGAACTGCCGCCATCTTAAAGTTTGGACAAAATTGAACAATATTAGATGGCAATATATTAAGCTATAAATACAGATTCAGCGTGTCACGTTTCATTGCACGCGAATGATTACATCGCCAGAATAGTCAGTTTAAATATTTTAAATTCACGGGGACGCCATGTTGTGTTCGTATTTAACAGGTTTGAGAAAGTCACAGTCAATGTGTACGTATGTGTCCTCTATCACCATACAGTACAAGATTTGAGTCTAGTTGCAGTAATAGTTTCAGAGATACTGATAACCAGTGAAATACTTCGCGAGGCCACCATATGTAAACCATGGAGTTATGCACCAATATATAAATATTATAGCAGTGGTTCATTATACAAAGCTCCATTTATACGGGAATAGGACACCAGATTTCAAGAAAACATGATTTTGAAATTTTGAACAGCCGCCATATTGAATTTTTCATAATAATTGAATTACATAAGTATATCAAGCTTTAAATAAATATTTATTGTTTCAAGTTTCATTAAGCTTAGATAATAAAGTCGCGAGAAAAAGTATTTAAATATATAAAATTAGCGTGCCCGCCATGTTGGTTCTGCGCTGATCAGTTTCCTTAAGCCATATAGGCGAACGTACTTTGGTAGTCTCTATTAACAAACAAAATTTTTGGCTGATTGCAACAATAGTTTCGGAGATATTGATTGCCGGCAAAATATGTCACCCGGTCACCGTATTGGATTGGATTGGGGACATTTTGAAGTTTATGTTTGACGATGTCTAAATGTAAATATTATATGTCAGAAAACTGTACTATAATAAGTTTTCATTATGGGACAGTTTCTCCCACCAATCAGAGCTCAAGAAACAGTTGTTTGACCGATTAGGTAAGGATAGCATCGCACCTGCGCTGAGTTCCAAGGCCTTCTAATTTAAATTTCACTACGTGGCCTAGTGTCACAGTGGGGTAATCGAGGAGGCCATGGTCAAATACAAGTTACTGTATTCTCTGCGTCCCATGCGCTCTTTCAATACATAAAAGTGGCGAAATCTCGACAGATATGTATGAATATTTATGTTCGAACATAAAATAGTTATAATAATTATCGTCGAACATAAACAGTCGTATGCAACTCGCCTATAATGGTAATTAAGATACTCATATGGAAATTATAAAAGTCGCTTACGCTCGTTTTATAAACATACTCGTATCTTAATTATTGCCATTATAGGCTCGTTGCATAATGTACTATTAAGAGACACATACAAAATTGGACGGTGTAGTAGTACGTCTTTACCAAGTTTCATTGAATTTCTCCAGCCGTTTAGAATTTATACATACACATACATGCGCGCGCACACACGGACAAAAGGTTATCTCATAGAGCTATATTTCATAACATGAAAATAGGCATAACAAATTGGATATATTTCCTACCCAAAGATTAAGCCAGACAGTTCCATCATGGATCAGTGACATCAAGATCGCATATTTGAAGTGTTGGTCCACACCCACATTCCCATCCTAAGAACGGCTCGGTTGATAGCCGAACCAACGGGCGCTTATTTCCACGCATTGTCCGGTCCTTATGTATGCTCTCCGGGTTAATGGAGTTTAACAGTGGGGGTTCCAGCCTGCTCTGGTGCTCACCCCTCGAGTAGGCTACACGTGGTCTCTCGAGAGGCTTGCCAGGACTACATTCCCGTCCCGTCCCGTCCCGTCCCGTCCGCAGAGTATCGAGTCGTACCTTTTGCTTTCCTTCGTTGATCAATTATGGTAACGTATGACCTCGGTGCTGTTACAGAAACAGTGTGTCTAAATAACGTTTAAAGGAGCCTATTAATGTACTCGGCATGTGTTTGGTATTCCGTATGTAAAAGCGATAGGAGTGTATTGCTGTAGCTACGCTCGCTAAGGCGCATGGAAGACCATGAGGCAGATTCGAAGCTCACCGTCTACCGTCCTTGAAATGGTTTTACGTGGCTATCGAGTTACAGCTCCAGGCAAATGACGTCACGATTGCTTCTAATAGGCCTCGGCCCCTCGTTTATACCTCCCTGCCCAGTTTCAATCTTCTACATTCATTTCACTTCCTACGAAGGTAGCGTCAGGAAGGACATCTGGCCGTAAAAAGCACCCACCACATATATATGCATTGCATTTAACCATCAACCCCGTTGTAACGGAAATAATAAGCTATATTATGTAATATGCATCAATAGTCTAGCGGCAAAATTGATGAGTCTCGTTGCGTAGTGGCTAGCTCTCTTGCCTGTCACCACGGAGCCCCGGGTTCGATTCCGGGCTCTGCCAAGAAATTTAAATTCTGGTCTGAGGGCTGGAACAGGGTGCTCTCAGCCTCGTAAGGCAAACCTCATCAAACATGAAGGTGGTGTTCCGTGGGTTCCCACTTCTACTGCAGGCAAATGCCGGGATGGTTCCTAACTTACGGCCACGGCTACTCCTTCCCAATCCTCATCTGAATTACAAATACGCATACTAATACAGCCATCACAATAACACAGGTTATCAGACTAATTACACTCACAGCCAAATACACGGGGGCTACATGACCACGATGTCGCAAAGCCCCTAAAAGAATTAACAACAAATAACAATCAATCGTATAAACTAATTTTCGCTCAACGTGTGAAGAACAGTGCACTCACGTCGGCTACTACATGAACGGCGTAGCGTTTATTCAAAACTATCGTATATTTCGAGTAGGTTTTCTTATAAAGATCTTCAAAGAAAGAACTTTAAAGCGTACTGATGATGCTGTCGTTATAGCCTATGTAATGCAGTTCAACCTGTCTTCAACGGAATCAAACGGGACTTGCACATTTTTCCGTTAAATATAGGTTACCGGTTAACGGAGGTAGGTCCATGTCAAAATAATTAAACCATGGACATGCATGTGGAGAAAAAAAAGGTCTACATACCTTATTCAATGTCATATTTACATATTTCTGCTACTAATTAATACTATACTGTATCAGTTTTGCCGGCCCCGTGGTGTTGGGGTAGCGCGCCTTCCTAGCATCCGGAGGCTCCGCGTTCGGTTCTCCGCTCCATAGGGGTTTTATAAACTGGCGTGGGGGCTGAAACGGGGTGCACTCAGCCTCGTGAGGACGATTGAGTAGCTGTCTGACAATGAGGCAGCGCCCCGGTCATGAATACCAAGATTAACGGCCGAGGGGACCCGATGTGCTGAACACGCGTCATCCCAATATCTGCAGGCCAAATGGCTGGGCAGCAGTCGCTCTATAGGCCTTTATCCTTCAAGGGCTGTAGTGCCAGGGGTTATTTATTATCACTTTTACTCTCCTGTTAAGATCAGGCACATGGCTTTCGAAGCCATAATGACTACTGACCTATGACAGTTAAAAGCTGGATTCTAAGAGAGACCTTTTTTGACTGACAACTCATGAAGCCAGCATTGGGAAAGGCTTGGGGAACAGGAAACAGGCAATTAGCCGTACACTATGACGTATAAGTTGGAGAACAAAAAAAGAAGACCGATTTGCATATTCTTTGCTAGCTACGGAATCAACTGTTACAGCATACAAGATTGACCTTCACAGGGTGCCTGATAATTTTCTAAACACTATAATTTGAAACTTGGAAATTTTTCGTTTAAATGCGTATTTCTGTTTCCGGTATCCGCGTTACACTGTTTCCGTTTAATGAAGGGAATTTAACATGTTTTAACCTCTATGTTAACGGGACCGCAAATATTTCCGTTTAAGACAAGTTTCCGTTTAATAAAGGGTCCGTTGAAGGCAGGTTTTACTCTAGCTGAAGAAATCAGTGTCAGTCCTGTAGCCTATTTTAACTCTGTGAGTTCAAATCCTGTGTGATAAATTGTATCGTTTTTCTACTCACTCTCTAACCTTGAAATCATTGAACACAGATTGTGATTCTAACCATCATGTCCTAGGTCTAACCCCAGACATCTGTTCAATAAGCTCATGGACTTACTTACTCTCACAGCTGACTCAAACAGAATTAGTACCCTCCTACCATTGTTCCCATGTGCTTGTACCAGCAATGATGCATGTTCATGTCTGTTACATATGAATGAGATATCCTGAACCAATGCACGTTTCACTCCCATACAGCATAATCGATGCAGAATACGGTAGATCTTAGCTGTCAATGAGGTCATACCGAAACTCCGCCTTGTTTTTCATACCACACACAGAATGTGTAAACTGAAACCTATTTGCGGGATTTTAGTTATACTGTAGTTCCTTTAGAAATATCAAAATTGCTGTATTTATGCTGCGCGAGGGGCCTGAGCAGCCATGGGCACCCTTCTGCATAACGCTACCAGGCCATTCGCATCGCCTGACGCGCAGTAGTCCGCCAGTCCTTACTTCCAACTTGACATTTTGGCACCGTCAAGTGGCGAGGAGAAGAATTACTTTAAACCAGCCAATTCTAGGCAGCAGCTTACATCGATAAGGCGATTTGGCGAGCCGTTGTTGCCGCCAGTCTTTGTTAATATTTCCCACGTGGTAAAACTAACCCGCTCAGCGTGCAGTGTTCGGTTCTGATGTGCTATTTTGCCAGTCGTTTGCTTCGTTCTTTCGAATATCTCGTTAGTTGCAAATTTCCTCTTTAGTAGTATAGAAGACCATTACCGGTACATTATATTATAGGCTCAATAGTTAAATGTAGTTGTAGGTTAATTTTAAGTACATGCGAGTATTCGTGAACTTACTGTGTGTGTATCTTTGAGTGAATTTCACAATGTCAGGGGGCAGTTCTACCCCACGGCAGGCAAATGCCAAGGAAAGGAAAGGAATTAAACAAGGTATTCCACTGAGGAGTCAGGCTCGTGAAATGTGTAATGTGCGCGAGTATTTTGAACGAGAGAAAGACAATGGTAGCACTCTATTACCTGTGGCGCAAGCAGCGCAGAGAACGGCTGATGCTGGAAAATCAAGTCGTTCCTCAGTTATTGCAATCGGGAAGGAGAAGTATTACCCATTCAACATTTGATTGCCGCTGAGCGTGGCCAAACCAATGGTTTCGTCCAGGCAGTCGTCTAAACTCATAGTGACCAATGAATTAGCTCAGACTGTCGTCTAACTTAGAAGCAACCAATGGTTTCGCCTAGACAGTCGTCTAACCTCGTAGTGACCAATGGTTTCGCCAAGACTGTCGTCTAACCTCGTAGTGACCAATGGTTTCGCCAAGACAGTCGTCTAACCTCGTAGTGACCAATGGTTTTGCCAAGACAGTCGTCTAACCTCGTAGTGACCAATGGTTTCGCCAAGACTGTTGTCTAACCTCGTAGTGACCAATGGTTTCGCCAAGACTGTCGTCTAACCTCGTAGTGACCAATGGTTTCGCCAAGACTGTCGTCTAACCTCGTAGTGACCAATGGTTTCGCCAAGACTGTCGTCTAACCTCGTAGCTACCAATGGTTTCGCCAAGACTGTCGTCTAACCTCGTAGTGACCAATGGTTTCGCCAAGACTGTCGTCTAACCTCGTAGTGACCAATGGTTTCGCCAAGACTGTCGTCTAACCTCGTAGTGACCAATGGTTTCGCCCAGACAGTCGTCTAACCTCGTAGTGACCAATGGTTTCGCCAAGACTGTCGTCTAACCTCGTAGTGACCAATGGTTTCGCCAAGACTGTCGTCTAACCTCGTAGTGACCAATGGTTTCGCCAAGACTGTCGTCTAACCTCGTAGTGACCAATGGTTTCGCCAAGACTGTCGTCTAACCTCGTAGTGACCAATGGTTTCGCCAAGACTGTCGTCTAACCTCGTAGTGACCAATAGATTCGCCAAGACTGTCGTCTAACCTCGTAGTGACCAATGGTTTCGCCAAGACTGTCGTCTAACCTCGTAGTGACCAATGGTTTCGCCAAGACTGTCGTCTAACCTCGTAGTGACCAATGGTTTCGCCAAGACTGTCGTCTAACCTCGTAGTGACCAATGGTTTCGCCAAGACTGTCGTCTAATCTCGTAGTGACCAATGGTTTCGCCAAGACTGTCGTCTAACCTCGTAGTGACCAATGGTTTCGCCAAGACTGTCGTCTAACCTCGTAGTGACCAATGGTTTCGCCAAGACTGTTGTCTAATCTCGTAGCGACCAATGGTTTTGTCCAGACAGTCGTCTAACCTCATAGCGACCAATGGCTTTGCCTATCCATGGTTCTAGAAGAGTACAGCACAACGTTTCAATTATATTGAATAATTAATAGTAATTTATGAACATTCGTAACTCACCACCATACCTCGCACTAAACCGCGCCGAGGAGCAAGGAGCTGGACTGATTGCAACACAGGGTAGGAACAGGAATCTATCCAAAGGAGACAGTTTTCAGCAAGTTGCTATAGGCTACGCCAGCGCTATGCGTAGTCTATTATCGCAGAAAGGAACATCCGACTTTTGCGAAGCTGCTCGTTTCCCTACGTAAGTGTGGTCTTTTCTAGGGTAGTAAGTCTTCGGTGACCGTAGTTGTGAAAGATCTGGGTTTTAGGTATAAGAAAGTGAACGGCGTTCGAATCAGCTGACCGCGCTCCGCCGGCGCGCTGGCAACACTGCCCAGCTGATCGGAGAACTGTCAAGTTGGAAGGTATAACCGGCAGAGTATAAGTAGGTAAATCGTGGCCACTCAATGCACACGTTCAAAATCCCTACACGATCTTTTTAAAGAATGGAATTGAGGTAATAATGTCATTTATATTATTCCGTATTGAACCAAATGTTCATAATAAGAATTGTTGTACTTTAGAAATACGTTGACTATTGCACACGTTCATTGTTCATGGGATGAGGCTGTGGAAGCAAAAGCGAGAAACATATTAATGATTCATATTTATTACATTTACAGGCTTTCGTTAAACTGTCGACATACTTTACATGCTTGACATGCTTCTGAAAGTATAGGAGCGATAGCTTATGGTGAATGCCAAATTCCATTTCAATGCAGTCTTCTTGAGGAGAAAGCTCTCAATGTTCTTTCCATTAACATAGGCCTATTAAGTCGGAGATGGATGGTAAATAATACAAAGGAAAAATAATATACATCATTATTCCTGAAATCGTGCTTAATTTCGTTGCAATTTCACAAAATTCTTCTACACATAATATGATTTTTTAAACAGTTTGTATCTCCTATTGAACCGATGTCTTCGTACAATAATGCACTGTGTATTACTTATAGATGTTAACATGAATTTTGCAAGAAATCCATATGAAGAGGAATTAAGATATTAATGGAATCTCAATTATCTTTTTTGAAAAACCGAAGAGTAGAAATATGACGCATATGGATTTGAACTTGTCACCAAGAGCTTAAAAAGTTTCTTTTAAATTAAAAGATAGCGTCACAAACAGTTTGCATCTTTGTTTAGATGCATTTTGCCCATATGTATTTCAATGAAGTCTCCTCGAGGAGAGAGTTCTCAATAATTTTAGTCTTTAACGTATAAAACTGGGGGGGGGGGGAAATATACACCACTAAATCCTTAAAATTATGTTTAATTTCGTTGCACTTACAAAGACATTCCCTCGTTCTCCTGACGCCCACTCCACAGCCGACATGCACACAACACTGAGAAAGTGACAGAATGTGAAGGGGAAGTCTCCACTCTCTGTCACTCACTTGGCCACTGATGGCAGCTCCTTCTCAATGGCGTCATCAGCCCTTGCCGTGTTGCACAACGGACTGAGAATATTGGACAACGAAGCAGGTTAACGACTCCCATTCGTCAACTACCTAACTTAAGCTGTTGGGTTTGAGACAGAATCGTTGACGGGAAATGAGAAGAGAATTTCTCTCACTGGTGATGGTAGAACACAGCAATTCAATTTGTGTTCCCCTTCCAGCAGTTACCTGTTCCCTTGCAGGAAAACAGACATAAAGTGATCAATGATCCGGAGAAACATGGGGTGCAGTAACTTCAAGAAGCTCCGTTACATCGTGCGTGGTCTAGGGTTAAGAATAGCAGCTAAGTGGTAGCAAGGGTTTGATTCTCGGCTCTTGGGAAGGAACGCACTCAGCGCCGCCAAGACTATGGACAAGAGATATGGGTTCGAATCCCAATCTCAGCCATTCTAGAAGTGGTTTGCCTTGGGTTCCCACTTCAACTCCAGATGAATGCCGGGATGCCACGGTCACCGTCTCCTGAATCCTGTGTTTCAAAACACAGGTTATTAAAGGGATTCCACACACACGCAAGTAAAGGGGTCTGGTGACTGCGATGTCCAAACATCCTTAATCAAACAATAACAAAAACAGAAGCTTGGTAAGCATTGTTTTGAGGAGAAAATCACCGAAAGATCATATGTCAGAATTGAGAGGAGATCTCCGCAAGCTGTTCTGACATGAGAAATGAGTGTATTCCCACGGGGGAGGGGAAGGGAGGGGGAGGGGAGGGGGAGCGCTCTGATGTCGTGCGGACGATGAACGTGATGGGATGGACAGTAGCCTCTGGGGCAGGTAGAACCAGTAGTCGAGCGCTTGGCTCACTTTCATCAGATAAGCGTAAAAACCGGCTGGAAGTCACAACCCAGATTCCGCTGGTACCTCAACCAAGTCATTTTGTGTTTGAGCGGTGCGTGTGAGGCGATTGCTGCCGACCTTCACGCACATACAAGGAATTCCTCACAGTAGTTTAGTTACATTACGCGACATGTAATTACACGTTTGGTGGGATAGCAGCACGCGCGCATGCCCACTCCGATATCTGAGACCCTCGTTCCCCTTGCTCTCGTAAGGTGAGGATAATGTTTCAGAGGGTTCATTCGTCAACTTAAGTAACTACAGGGGTTTATTTGCTGATTCGGTTTAATACAGTTATTGTGAACAATTGTTTAGGAACATTTTGTATTAATTGTTTCTGGTTTAACAATATTTACAACAGGCTTATAGGCTATTTTTGAATATGATTTTCAAATGAGTATTGCTCTTAGGTCAACCATGAGTGACATCTCAAAAGTCATGTTCTATAAATTAATACCACACGTTAATGGTGATACGAGTAGACAATCCACCAAATATTACTGTTGTAGCTTTAACTGTTTGGATATTGCAGTTACATTAAAGCCGTTCTACTATCTCAATAAATGAAGTTCCCTCCCGTTGCAATTTTAATTTTCTTGGTATCATGCTTCGTCATTACGTTCTTCACATTGACCAGGGTTTTCATGTGCACATGCTACTTGGACCCATAGATTTCTTTTCACAATCTTAGCTTTTGAAGCATAAAAAGTACAATACTAACATTTTACTCACAATAAAATACAGAGTAACTAACTTTCATTTACTTTAGACTACTACTATGAACTTCTTCACAAAGTTTTATAACTGGACAATTTCATTAAAGGCAAATTACATAAAATATAAGGAGCAAGGGATCACAAATGAAAAAATTGGATCCTTATATTTACATTAAAAATCTCCTGGTTAATATGTAGGGCCCTCTTCTTCTTCTTCTGATTCTACTTCACCTCTTGTTTTCTCCATTTCCTCTTTATTATGGTTTTCTTTCAGCTGTAAACGGTTTTCGAAACCGTGAAAAGGGAGTTTCAAGTTCTGAGAGATATTTAGACACGTCATAGGGACCTAACAATTGCGCTAGGAAGTAGATGTATTTTTAATCACAGGGAACACTGGCATATACCCCCCCCCCCCCTCCCCCCCAAAAAGGAAAAGAATTTTCATCATATTTCTTGAAATCTCGGTCATGGGTAACCTTGAAATCCAAAAAGGTGGCCTTGTTTCCACGTGCTTGTGTCTTACCTCCCATGACCAATTTCAGTTTCCGACCAACCCCAAACCCTGGATAGTGTTTCATTTTTCCAGCTGTCATACCCCTTCACTATTATTCTTCGAGTAATCATTACTATTACTGTATCAGTCGATCGTGATAATTGTATGTTATACGGAGCTGATAACTTTAATTTTATATTCTTTAAAACAACCACCACTACCACCACCAAATTATCATTTTAAGACGGGAGAGTACTTGATTATCTCTATTTTTTTGTATTTTCTACAATCCTCGACGACTATTATACTGTAATGTGTAACACCGTACAATGAAATATTGGTAAAATAAGAAAACCAAAAATTTGACAATACCTAAATCTAATAAATGAAACAAACTGCACATGAGAAAAAATATACGTTCAAACACTTTCTAAACGAGGGTTAGATCTATACCTTAAACTCTAAAATAAGAGCATTGAATATACGCCTCATACTAGGGAAAATCAGCAGGTAAAAAGTGGACACCCTTCACCACAGCCCTAAGTAAGGGAAGGGATGGGAAGGGAAGGAAGCTTTTAGTTTTACGTGGCCGTTAATCTCGCGATGATAAGCCACACTGGCCTTCTCCTTACATGTAACCCGAACCACTGGGCGTGATATTCAACTCAAAAATCTCCTATGCATTAACCGAGAATCGAGCCCGGTCCACCTTGGTCACGTCCCTTAGTCCAGGGGAAGTTCGTCTCCTTGTATTCAGACACTCACAATAAACTTTTATTCGTCGTCCATGACAATACACTTAGTCACCATCTACTTTCGTGATGCGGGTTTCTTCATACAAATTTCAAATGAAAGAGCCATCAAAATATTTAGCCAGCGCAACGTCCAAATTGCTATTTCTGATTAGTCACACTGGAGCCAGTAAATCAATAATGAAACCGTCTCATTTATCAGCATGAAGAACAATAACAGTGTATTAGATTTATGACCACGCTTTCATATTTAAAGCGATGCAGTGAAATAACTAATCATTCAGTTTTCACGTTTCAGTGACAAACTGCCCCAAATTAACACGAGTGAATCAAGTATATGAAGCAGTTGGTTCATAAACGCTGCATTATCATTCTAGAAAAATAACTACTGCTCTTTATAGTTCAAGCCAACTAACAAAAAAAAAAAGTAACTAAAGGTTTCCCGCTATTACTGCAAAGGCTAACCATGGCCTGTTACCACTCATACTTTGAAGTCCTCATGTTTGCAGACATTGTTGCAATGCAACTTAAAATAGCTGCTAATCGCCTGTTTATTCCACCCTTGATGAAATGCAATATTGCATTGAACATGCTAGAGATACTGTATGTAGCACGTTGAGAGTTCTACCGACTGGGGTAGCTTAATCACGTTAACGTGCAAGGTCATGGGACCAGGCTAACTCCAGACTTGGTAGACGAGTAGGCTCGAAACCCTCCGTCAACCGTCCTTGAAATGGCTTCCAGTGGTTTTCAATCCCCCCCTCATATAGGCCTAAATGCTATGTACTGGCCGGGAACTAAACTCGGACCACCCTCGAAGAGTTCGCCCACCCCTATCACACAGGAAGAGGCAAGCAGGACATTGTAAAACACAAATCATTGCAGTAAGTTATTTCGATGGTTTTGTTACTAATCCATTCATTTGAAGAGCTTGGGATAAGTTGGCCATCAGCCCCGTGTCTTTCAGTGTGTGCAGACTGTCGGATAACCTGCTTCTCATTGGTGACTGTAGTAGAGTGAGTAACTGAGGAATGAGGTATGACTTGAGGTACCATCCAGGCATTCCCGGCATGAAGGGTGATTTAACGCACTCGGCTATGCTGCTAATACTGTGTATTTTATTTAAGCATTTTGTTAATCGGCCTTAAGTTTTCGGGCTTATATTTTTGTCCTCATTAGCTACTGGGCTTTAATATTTCGTTAGTAAAATAGCAAAAGATTACCTCGTATAACGCAACTCACGATATTAATATCTGTTTGTTGTCGAAAATCGATCGATTTGATTCCATGTAGATAAGTTGGTCATCAGCCCCGTGTCTTTCAGTGTGTGCAGACTGTCTGATAACCTGCTTCCACCTTCTAGGCTGCGTATTATCGTGATTTGAGTGACATCTATTGCCCTACTGCTGCAGTGTTCTCGCTTTTGAAACCTAACTGGGCGGCTAGTCTACAGTACATGTCTGCGTGGAGTCAGGGCTTTCCCAGGTCGAGGCACAGCGTTGTCAACTCTCCACCTTAGCAACTGAGAACAAGCAGTGAGGATGGACATAACTGTGCAACACTGGAGATATTACAAGCGAGTCGGCGGTCAGGGCTGGACGTTGGGCTCCACGTCAAGTCACAGAGCAAGCATGCTATTGGTCAGCAGCAAACAATGCTTATTGTAGCCTAATGTTTGAGGAACATTTGCACTGAAATACATGTAGAAATTTTTTTTCGCCTTTTTTTACAATGTGAACCAATTAAAAACAATTTTTGACCTTAATTGAATGTTTATTTTTAAAATATACTTGACACGAAAACTATTGCAATATAGCCTATCTTTATCCAGTTGGTCATCGTCATCTTCGCCTTTCTCTATAGTTTCGTCGCTATCATTTTTGTCTGGAGCTCAAGACAGTATGCTTGCGACAAAGAATCTACAAGAGAAAAACGAAAAATTGCTATGTTGCAATCGTTTTACAAATTTAACATTTAAGTTTGAATGATCAAATAACAAAATAACGTGTGAGGTCGGACAATGTTATTGTGTTAAGCAATTGGCATTTGTCTAAATTGCATGTATGTAAAAGAAATATAGCTTGTCAAGACCCAACATGTAAATAAAAGCATTGATTTCTTTAGGTCACAAAAATACCCGTATGAATAGGCTACTGTCTATAAACGTACAATTTAAACAATAAAGCAATACAATTATGTTGTAAGGTAACGTACATACTGTACCTTCATGAACAAGTAGTCTACATATGTTTTGGACTACGTGTGGGTTCCGACTCACTGTGCAACAAGAGGCGTGAGCGGAAGGGAAGGTTTATGCTGCCGGTTCGATTTTTGACCTTGATGAATAATACGTTTGGAAGGATTTTAATTTAACTTGGCGATTTTGTCTTTTGTTCAGTTTTAGAGTCCCAATATTCGTACGTGCGTCGGTCGTTAACGTGGAAAGAGAGAGAATTAGAAATTGCTGCAGCACGAATTTACAATAGTCACAAAAGTAAATATCTACAGGGTGGCCAGAAATAACGTGAAACGCGTATATGAGCGTTAGAGGATTGGCCACACTGATAAGTAATTTTAAAAAAGTAAGTCGACATCTTACGTCGGTGTTATTTTATAGCTGCTGAAGTTAGCCAATCAGGTTGCTTTGCGGGTGAATTCAAATGGGCTGTACTGAGCGATGTTGCTAACCTTAACCGTGGCTCAACAGAGGCTTCAGAGCGCCAATCGAAGAAAAAACTTTTCCAGGGGATAAATTTGAAAACGTGTATCCGGCCTGACATGATAGCGCTCCGATTCTCTGTCCAAGTGAACCGATACGTGGTGATGTCGACAGTGGCTAAGCCATTGCACGTATGGCTGCTTACGAACATTTCCGTAAATGACCGATCACCTACCAACTAGCTACCACTGTTGAGAAATCAGCATCAACGCAAACACACTGTGGACTACAATTGGTGTGAGAGTAACGTAGTTGCTATGACGCCACCCCATCAGCCCAGAGGTCCGTGTTCAAATCCATCCCCTGCTGAACTATTATTCTTCGACTGGCGCTCTCAAGCGTTCAATCCATTTGATTTCACACACTGAGCGATCTGATTGGCTAACTTCAGCAGCTGATAAAATAACACCGACGCGAGATATCAATTTATATTTATTCAAATTATTTATTAGAGAGACCAGTCCTTGAACGCTCATATACCCGGTTCACGTTGTTTCCGACCATCCTGTATATTGGCAGCATACTACTTTCACTCCTACATGGTCTGAACAGTACACAGTGATTTACTGCTGTTATTCACTGGACCAGTAATGCCACGTGTACCAAGCATTCCCGTTCTTCTCTCACACTTTCGCAATAAACGCGATATCTGGAAAGAGCTCAAAATATATCACTATTTAAATTAATTTAGGAGTTTACACTCTGTCGCCTTCTGGCAGAAACTTTTACTCAAATCCGGCTTCACGAGAAAAGTTAACGAACTTCATTAGATAATTTACTAAACGTTCTGCACTTATTCGTGATTGCTTCAGAATCTAGGTAATCTTCTCTACAGTCTTGTGCGACGTAATTTCACTCTAATTTGTCCAATATAAATTCATAACAGTCCCCTCCGAACCAATCAATCACATTAGCAGTCACTCAGAGGTGAGCACAAGGTCGCGTGCGACCACCTATGGTGTAACGTAACGTCCTCGACCAGACAGACACACAGCTGCTAATGTAGGCTCGAGAACCGTAACTAAAATAAAGCCCGAATATCCATGACCTCCATTAATACTGTAAAAAACCCGTACTTCTACCACTTAGTATTCCCGTATCTACGGGGATCAAGGGTGAGGTAAGATGAGTTTCTATCAGATAGATGGCTAGTTAGAATCGGATGTTCTTTCTGAAGCCAACTTTATCACTGGAGTTAAGGAGAAATGAAATACATTGAGGCATGGGGTTGGAAGAAAACAGCCGTGGCCTTATTGGAGGCACCGTCCCGCATTTGCCTCGAGTTGACAATGGGAAGCCTACGCAAAAATCCATTTGAAGGGCGACTGATTCTGGGGTTTGAACCTACTTATCTTCCGAATCAATAGGTAGCCTGGCACCATAATGTTGTGTCTTAGAGCGTGTTGCTCAGTCAGCGATAATAATAATAATAATAATAATAATAATAGTAATAGTAATAGTAATAGTAATAATAATAATAATAATAATAGTAATAGTAATAATAATAATAGTAATACTAGTAATAATAATAATAATAATAATAATAATAATAATATAACGAGTTAATCACGGATCATCTCCACGTTGGTGATGACTCGTCAGAAATAAATAAATTGAATTGCACGCGAAAGGAAATTGCTTTAATATAGGACGACTGCTCGTATATCATTAATTACATCATAACAGTTTCTGGGTGAGCAAAGGATTTGTGGTCACCAACAACGAACGGATTAGCTAATTGGTTTGTGGTGAGAAGCCATACCTTGTTGCTGAGGCTCGGTGGGTGAAAGCTGCCGGCCCAAGTGTCGTGCTTCCCACCAGGCAAAGGGCTGGTGTGGGGTGCGCAAACAAACCGATGTTTGTGCTCAAAATGGAGATTTATGAATAATATGAAATAAACCTGGGAATACTCGCTATGGCCAATCTGGCCACTGGGGAACCTTCGCTTGCTGAGGCACAATAGACTCTGAAGACAAGTGGGTTACAAATACGCAGCCTATAGGCTGTTTAATCCTTTTAATAATACATATAATATGATTTTGAATTAACTTGACTTTTGTTGTTTAACTTTTCCTACTTAATTTAATTACGGTAATTCTTTCATAAATACGTCATAAACATCCAGACCCCCGAGACAGGGGAATGAAGAGAGATTAAAACTCCCATGGCCCGGCAGGGAATCAAACCTGGGACCCTTTTAGTCAAAGCCTAGCATTCTAAAACATTACGGTAACTAAACAATACTAAATTTTAAATATTTTGTCTCATAAGTTTTTGGAAAAGTCACTAATTTGGCAACAACGAGAGCACCCTGAGATGAGTAATTTTGTCCAGGATCACTCCTTTTCTACCCGTCACTTCATTCCAGTAACGGTCTCTAAAAATTAAATTGTCATCGCCCTGGAGGAGTGAGGTAGGCACACCACCATTGCTCGTAGCTTCATCACTAGCCAAGTACTGTATTTGATAATAATAGACTAATAATAATACAAAGCCAGGGGTTTAACGTTCTTTCAACTGCTTTAGCTTTAGAGACGTCAGGGTATTGGGACACTCGCTTGTGTATAAACCACCCACACAGTTTTATTGGAAACAGGATCGAAGGGACCCATTTCTGGGAAAGGATATCGTCTTGTTTATGTGTTTAAACGCACCTTTTTGAACAAAATGTCAATATTTATGAAATCAGCACTGCAATTAGTTACTGCTGCGGGCAATTTCTCGTTCTTTCGAATGCTCATTTCGTCATTTGTTATGAACGGTTACTTGTGAGCGCCCTATGTGCATATACTACCCGCCTTGCTTTACTGGTATGCCGGTTCGACGCAACACAGTTCTGGCAGGGGCTATCGTCTTGTTATTTTTTTAAAACACACTTTATAAATTAATTAATATATTTTGGTTCACTTTCCAAGAAATGCAACATTTTTCCTGTGCCATTGAGACGATTTGGAAGATTTTGGTGCAAACCGCACTTTATAATTCCCTCGGGTTTAAGAGCTTGAGTTTTGTGAAACATAGGCTACCCCTTGGCGTTATATATATATATATATATATATATATATATATATATATATATATATATATATATATATATAATAATAACAAATATACTTTTAGTAATAAAATAATAATAGTAATAAGAATATCAGGAGCTTAAAGTTCTTTTAAACTGCTTTGGATTTAGAGACGTCAGAGTATTGGAATCTTGATTTAGAAAGGGATCTTCAACACGCCAGAAAATCTAATAACAGAGGGTTGTTGCCTTTGAACATTCTTAAATATTATTGGACACAGGCGTGTTCGAACCCGCTATTCCTATTTTGATGGCCAACTGTGTCACCCACCCCATCCCCAGCATTCGGCTGGAACTCGATATTAGCCTACATTTCCCACCCGTATGATATATCTTTCTCACGTGAGAATGTCATAAAATTCCAAACAATGATAAATAGATCCAAACAACTAGACTAAATTAAGTGCAGTCCTGATGTTCGATATATCGATACGTGCCAGTCATTATCGCTGCATGTATGGCATGCCAAATATGAGATATCCAATTTCCGAAACTTCTCTGATTATAGTACGGTACGTAATTATAATTAACCTGGTCAGATATCTGTTTCATTATTTCTGTACGTGATGAGAACCAAATGAACATTGGCAGACGTGATTGAGAAAGCCAAAGAAAGTGAATGAAACAAACATATCGGCCATGTTGTCTCTGAGACCAGAGGCCATCCAGGAGGGGAGGAGTGACTGCTACGAGCACACTTCATAAGCAATCCTGCCCGCTATTTGTATCCACACGATGCTGTCATCTACAGGTAGAATAGTAGAGAGTAGAACATCGTGCCACAATTCTTTTCGACTGCTGCGTAGCTCAGTCGGTAGAGACACTGTTTACGTTGTTGATCCATTTAGGGGATTTTCGACATCGTGGCCATGTAGTCCCGTGAACTTCGGTCTGTGTGGATTCTGTGTGATAGCCTGTGTAATTGTCATGGAATTGTAATAGCCTTTTAAGTTACGAGTGCTGGCGGTCGTGGTGGGAACTATTCTTCGTTTACTTGTGTCATGCTGTCAGCCTGCTTGGTTGGCAGGCACAGTCGCGCGGATAGGATATGAGGTAGCTTCATTAGCCTCAGTCATTGGTTGACTCTCCGTGGTGACAGGAGCTTCTCCGCTTAGCTGTGCTGTTAATAAACAATTAGAAAAGCACCATTCTTAATCCCCCCATTAGAATATTATTAATTTTTCCGATTTCAATTCACCGTATAACTTCTGTCTAACACAAGTAGCGCGCGCAATGCTGCATGCCTTGTGTGAAGACGACACTCGGTCATCGCTGTGTCCCCCTCGTCCCGCAAGGCTCTTGCTGCTAAAACAACAAACGCCGTGGCAGACAAGTTCAGCGGCACTCGCATCTAGAATGCTAATACTAGAGTGTGTATTTGTAATTCAGGTTAGGATTTGGCCAGGCGGCAGCCTTGGTCTTAATTTAGCTACCATACCGGCATTCACCTGGAGTAAAAGTGGGAAACCACGGAAATCCCTTCTAGGATGGTTGAGATTGGAGCTCACGATCAGGAACGTTTTTGGAATATCCCTAATAAACGTCTCCTAAAAATGAACGTATAAACGCTTTGTAATGAAACGATTTCTTAAACGTACTGAGTTATTTTAAATCTTGACACTCTTATTGGATATTGCACTCATATTAATTTAATGTTTCTTATTAAGACGGAGCAATCAGCTCTCAACAGCACGTGGGAATGGAACCAACATATTTATCACAAACACGAACCATTAACGAACTGTGAATTTGTGATGGATTTTTGAGAAGTTCGAGTACTTGCACCTCTGTTTCCTCTACGTACGCCTGCACTGGTGCCATAAACGTTCTAAATGCTCTTTTAGCCACAATAATTCTGACATGTTTCTGTGCAGGCCATTTACTTCGTGGTCTGCGGACATGAAAAACTTCCCACAACCTTCGGTGATGCACTTCCGGCCTATACAGCATAAAAGATCTGCAAGAGATTAGGTCCGACACTCAATCGGGGTTTATGAACCATTCTCGAGTATCTCAAAACGTGCCAAGGATCTTCTGAAGCAGCTATATTTCGGACATATTTCTGCATTCAATTCTGAGAGAAAAAAAATCTACTCGAGAGACTGGGGACACAAAGCAACATTTTATTGCTTACTTCCAAATTGTTTAAAAGGTTTAGGGCGGGGGGTTGAATTGGAACCTCTGTCCATTTTATGAGTGTGCGCTAAATGTCTTGTGAAAATCATGCGTGAGGTATTACTTCTCAAGTGAGATTGAAGCTAAAACGTGTGCCATTGATATGTGCAGACAGAAAAGAAAGTGATGCCTTGGCCGTCATACGCAATTGCTTTCTAAGAATCGGATGAAAAGTGTGCACAGGTGGAAAAATAATACAGAGCAGCCGCAGTTCCGCAGCGAACTTAAAGAAGTATATGCAGGTAAGACATCGGTAATTTGATACCTTGATATTATTATTATTATTATTATTATTATTATTATTATTATTATTATACATGCGTGCATAGTCTCGATGTTAGTATAAAGACTCGATTCCTGGGTTAGATTCCCAGCTCTGACAAACTCTCTGGCCTGAAAGTTGGAACGGGGAACCTTCAGCCTCGTGAGGCAAAACTGGGATGAGCTGGGTTCGATTCTTACTTCAGCCAACCTAGAAGTGGTTTCCTTGGTGTCCGACTATTCCGGGCAAATGCCAGGATGATTCATAATTTAAGGCCACTACCGCCTCCTTCCCAATCCTAGAATCGGTTACAATTACAACAATACAGGCACGAGAATAACAACACAGGTTATGAGATAAATTCTACACACGATGTTCAATCCCAGAAATGAAGCAACAACTAGGCTATATACAGTATGAAGTCACGGTGATCGAACTATGGTCCCTAATTCCACATAGATGTACGGTTGTTGTGGATTCATTTGTGGGCTTTGTGACCTAGCGGTCATGTACTTGGGTGTGAGTGTGTATTTGTAACTGGGTTCATGATTTGGGCAGGAGACAGCCGTGGCCTTAGGACAGTTACCATCCCGTCGTTGGCTGGAGTAAAAGTGTGAAACTACGGAAATCCACTTCTAGGATTCACGGTTTCACGTAGCCTACTGCCATGCCCTCACATCAAAATCAAACTTAACCTTGACCTATGTTAAAGTAAACAGTTGGAGTTCACCGCGTTAACACACCATGTCGTTTGACTGGGAAACTGAGATTTCGTTTGGGGTTCTGAGATAGCTGACTGACATGGTGTACTTCTCAGAACTTAAAACATCCCCCTTGTGGCATAGTGGCTAGCATTCTTGGTATTGTGGCGTTGTAACCTACCTACCTCAGCCATCTTTGAAGTGATTTTCCGTGGTTTCCCATTTCTACTTCTACTATCTAAATTAAGACCATGTCCACCTATTACCTAAATCCTAGATCCAATTACAAATACACACTAGTTACAATGGCACAGGTCATCAGAGAGATTTCACACACACACACCCAAGTACACGGGGCTACATAACCACGATGTCGCAAGCCCATAAATGAATCGAAACAACAGTAACTACACCAAGAAATTGCTTAGTTTCAGCCTTGAATATTTAGGACTGATTTCGAGTGTTAGAGTTTGCAGTGATTGGCTTTGTGCTCGGTATGCCTAGGTTTAGTCACTCCTGCTTCTCTATTTTTCACGTTCTAAACACCAAACGCTCCAAAACAGCCATAAATATCACTCAGTGCCAAAATTATTTCAATTTCCGAGAAGCACACCTACCCCTACAACACGAACGAAATCCCAGTTACCTTACCGATTCAACTACAATGCTTGATCGCAAATATATGTTGTTCTAGAACGCTATCAATATCAATTAGAAACAGAATAAGGCGAAAAAGCTCATTATATAAGTACCTGTGCGAAGAATAAACGTATGATGCCTTTGTTGTAATCACCACCAACATCACTACAAATATACGATTGGGACGCTCATACTGCTTTCAGTCAGCTGGCTGCATTTCCATACCTGCATTCCCGCACGACAGGGTGTAGTATATAGGCTACACTGCAGTACATTCCATACGTGTTGCTGAAGTATTTACGCACAATATGACACTTGTTGCAAATGGAAAACGTTTATTAAACTCAGTGGACCACTGAATATTGTTCAGGAATCACGAAGGAGTATTCTACCAGGCTGTTAATAAATTATATTTCCTCTAAGGATATGTTCCTTGGTCCACAATTTCAAGTTTCACAGAGATCGGATCATTCGAATACAAAAAATAAGAACATACTTTTAAAAATTGACACTGCTACCATTGTTAATGTTTCAAAGCCATTACATTACATTATACGCCAATACATTATTCTCTAAATAATGTTTTACTATGTCAAATAATTGTCAATGCATTTGGACGGAAATGCACACTTAAATATTTGAAATTCGTGTGGGCTCCAAGTTGGTTTAATGCTTATCATGATTTCGAAAGTCACAAATGTAAACTTAATTTATACTCTTCTATCACCATGCAAAATATCAGGTTGATTGTTGCATTAGATTCAAAGATATTTGGTACCAATGAGATCATTCGTTTGACCGCCATGTTGGATTAGTGAGATTAATTGAAACGCACTTTCGGGATCGAATGGCTTAGTGGTACGCTTCATTGAACTCGCTTTAACCAAACAAAATTTTAGGGACACCCACACACAATCACACACAGACACACACGGGCAAAAGGTGATCTCATAAACCTATTCATACGAAGAAATGAGAAGACCAATGGTGAATGTTATATAATGCTAATTACAGAGTGGAAAGGTAAGTAAACAACATACGAATGCTTCAGGCATTAATATAGAAATGGTGATGACAACGTTTGCTATTATTATTATTAATATTATATTATTATATATTATTATTATTATTATTATTATTATTATTATTATTATTATTATAAATATTAAAAATAACTCTCCTGAAAAGCATGGTTATATTTTAAGAACAAAAGTAAGGAGTGGAAGTTGGTAAAAGCTGCAACATTTCCACTCGCCAAATCTGGATTGATGCTCAGTGGAACAGAACGTTTCGGGAGGATGAAAGTGAAGGGAGTGTGGATAAAATCAATACGAACAGCGTTATTCCTCTGCAACTAACGAAAGTGTGCTGTACAATCATTTATATCTGCATCTCTCAAGACAATTTTTCCTTTTTAGAGAAGATACATTCAATATTGGTGTAACATCTCCATGGTCAAAAATTTTTCTTTTGCTCACAGTTTCTTCCTAGTCAAGAACGGATGAAAAGACGTATTACCTCTTGCAACGTTCGAGCACACCGTTCTTCTAGTACAGACATCACAATAATACAGGTTTTCGGACAGATTTCACAGACACCTCAGTGCATAGGGCTGGAGACAACGATGTCCAAAGGTCCGAAAATAAAATCAACTAATTTCTTAATCTAAACTATCGTCTACCGGTACGTGTTTAGACTGCTGTATTGCATTCCCAGCACTGCCTAAATTTCAAATTATGGTGCGAGGGTTGTCACTACTGAAATTGGTATCAGTCAACTTGAAAGTGGTTTTCCGTTATTTCCCTCTGCTACTCAAAACAAATGCTGGGATGGTCGCTTACATAACACCATGTAAAATAAAATTAGCAGCTGTTTCTCAAATGTTGGCGATGCTGAAATGAAACAAAGACAGTGAACCAACTTTTGTAAGGCATTCCTGTGTTTTGAGAATTACCAAATACGATGGATATTGGGGTTCACTTTAGGACGCTGAAAGCACATCATCATTATTATTATTATTATTATTATTATTATTATTATTATTATTATTATTATTCCATATAAATGGCCAATTCACAAAGTAAGTTTGTCCATGCTCTCTCAGGAGGCTTATTTCTTCGACTCAATGAAGGAATTGTTGTCAGAATTCTACAGTATGACACCTGCTCTACAGTACTTGATGCATTAAGTAAAGAGAATTGCAGAATGTTTCGAGCCATAACTACTTTGGTCCGTCCAATACAGTTCCCACTTCCAATTTTACTGCAGGGGCGTGGTGGCGCAGCGGTCAAGCTGTTGGCCTCTCACCACGGCAAACCGAGTTCGATTCTCGGCCAATGCATGTGAGATTTTCAAAGTGAAATGCCATGTCCTGTGGTTAGGATTCCACGTAAATAGGAGGTGTTGTGGCTCATGATCGCGAGATTAATGGTCACGTAAAACTACAAACTTCCTTCCGATTTTACTTCGCCATCCAGAGAATTCACCAGTAATACCCTTTCGAGATACGATTGCCGACAGTGAAAGTAGGAATCAAGCGTTGTTTGCAGCCAGTGTTTAGGTTGCATTGGCGCAGTGATCCGTACTTAACCCCGCTAGCCGAAAGTGCTAGGATATACAAACCACACCGCAGTGTCACTCAAAAGTAATCGTATCTCAAGCGGATAATAGGCTATAAGAGATTGCATGCATCCACTCACGTTGACAAGCATGTGCAGTATTTTGTTCAATAATAATGTTTGTGGTTTTTAGTAAGTTTGTAGGTACAGAATATTTATGAATGTACATGTACAGTACATGTTCGTGTTTTTGCCAAGATAATCTGTAGGGCCTATAGGTGACATCTGCTGGTAAAAGTCAAAAATAGCGAATGATATATTTGGATAAAAATGAGTATGTATCAACAAGAACGAGCGATGAAGTGAACGGGAAGAGGAAGTCATCACACATTTCACTAATTCCTACCAAGCGTATTCATTGCACCTTAATAGTTTCAAGACTGCACTGATTATATTGTGGCACCGTATGAAGGTTAAGGAAGACGATGAGGAGGAGGTGAAGTGCAAGGTCATCCACCACAATGGACACTCCATGTATATCGTGACAGAACAGAGAAGAAAAACATAAACATTTCGCTGAAAGCAACGAGAAAAGTGAGGCCGCCGCCAGCCAGGAGGGAGACAGCTGGAATACCAAAGATAGTTGCCGATCCTCAGCACCCAGTTCACGCTGTATGGTCTCCTCATCCGCTTCTAGTTGTCCTACAGTAGGCCTATCACTCCACTAGTGAATTGCCCGGAGGTCCACTTCCTGGTGTAGCGGCTAGCATTACTGGCTGTCGCCCCGGGGGTCTGGGATCGATTCCCGGCTCTGCCAAGAAATTCAATTCTGGTCTGAGGGCTATAACGGAGGAACAATGCACAGGGTACAACTTACGAAAGCACACGGATACTGACCAAACAAGGTATGCGATGTATGACAGAGCTCTCACAAGTCTCATGAGAATTGACGTCAGATCAGAAAACTATTCTTGTTACCAAATTTAATTTTTGTCAGTTTGTTTGTTATGGGTGGGCGTCCAAACTATTGGAACGATTGTCATGAAAATTTGCATTAGAGTAGAAGGTGCCCCTAAAATAAAACTTGGGCAAGTATCCTTTATGTACCGATAGTACAGAGGGTTTAGGGAGTTAAGAAGAAACCTCAGATCCCGCCAGTAAGGCAAGTGTGCAATTTATGTCCATCTATTTTTCGTGAAGCCATAAACTCAGAGATAAATTAGTGACGGCTGTACTGTAAATCGTCAGCACTCTGACATGCATGTGTCCCAATCAAGAAGCACGGACCGTGGAGTGAGTCTAAACACCAGGAGCAGGGATGGCATGTCCTCACAGCTATTTTATGTGTATTGCTGTTTCACCGTAACTCCACTGGTTTTATCTCCACAAATGATAGGCTAACATTGATTCCAATGTCATTAAGTACTTATTCTTCATTGAAGAACGTGTTAGTGTAATTTATTCCACTATTAGCGTTTCGAAGGGAAGGCTGTCCTACATTATTATAGAACTTTTCTTCCTTTAGTTTGGTGACGGAGATTCGACCTAGAAATTGTCAAAAACTGACTTCCATTTCTATAAACCCGTTAACGACGGGCAATGTTAGCCAGTATGCACTAAGCCTTTCAAACATCTGATTATTCTTGAGACCATCGGATCATTCTGTTGCCTACTTTTGTAAATAATTCCTAAAGTGCAGGTTTATTCACCATAACTTTCTATTTCCATGAAAAGGTTTACTACAGCGAACTCTCTCGACCTGCCATACTTCTCATCGCATTCTGCATGCTATATCAAGCGTGCTTTCAACGGCGAGCCGTATCCGCTGTCACCAGCTATCGCGAGCCTCGCGAGCCTCGCGAGCGTTGAGGTCAATGAGTAAACTACTTTGTGGTTCCTCTGCAGCACGAACCTGTCAACGACGGGCACAAACAATAATAATAATAATAATAATAATAATAGTAATCCAACGTGCAGTTTTAGAGACGCGCGGGATGGCGGCAACAAAGCGCGCGTCACAATGCTGTGACTTGATACCGTAGAGAGCGGACGACTGCTAGCTGACACATTATTGTTGCGGTAATTGAGGTAGGCAGAGTAGGAGAGGATATTGGCCTCGAGCCCGTATCGACGCTCTGGTCCTCATTTCTGCTGTTGTGCGGCTCGATGATACGTGATATCCTCGTGCTTATCTCATTTGGTCACTGACACCTGTAAAGTCGAGGAAGGACATACCACCCCCCCTGGTTAGAAGACTTTCTCTTCATTGTTTCCTGCCAGAGGCTTGGTGCAGTAATATGGTATTTGAGATGACATTTTGACAAATTGTCGTCGCAGTAATATACTATTTTTGGTAATATGCCTCGAACCTCCAACCCGTCAAAATGTCAGAGGGAACGTAACCACTTTGCCGCGGCTATTTCTTTCTGTTCTTAAAATGAATTCGGAGAGTTAAGTAATGGGAAATAAATTGAATGCGGGACGTACAGACATTCCGTGGATGTTGCTGTATGACAGAAATAGAAGAGGATGATACTTTGACCATTTGGAAGCAACGATTGTTGAAAGATTAATCTGAAGAAAGAGTATATCAACATACCGTGGTAAACCTCCAGAATAAACTATAGTGCTGGTTTTCAATGCCTCTTTCATAAAAGTTACCGTTGATATTTCTTATTCATAACAATGATTGTATATTTTATAGCTGTTGTTATTCATTAATACAAGGGTCTTGGTCATCAGCCCCGTGTACTTGTGTGCGTGTTGGATTTTTCTGATAACCTTTGTTTCTGTAGTGGCTGTAGTAGTGTAGACTATATATTAGGGTGAAAGTGTGGTGCTCGAAATAAAGTGCCATCCCGGCATTTTCCTGCAGTGAGTTTGGAAGAAAGCTGGGAGAAAATTACAGTGTGAATGACAGTCAGCACCGAAGTTCGAACCGGACTTGCTGCAGCTTCCCACAGCGGTTGGTATCTCCTAGCAATTCGATACTTAAATCCAACCTTGGTAGCAGATAAATTATCTGGAGACACACAGGGGTAAGCTTTCTGTCTGAATAGTTTGAATTCTCGGCTAAAACTTTGCATTTATCCCGGATGACTTTTTTGATGACCAAATAGGCTATACCATTAGTTTTATTTCTGCAGCTTAATTTTTGTCTGTTTGTTTGTTATGAGTTAGCGTCAAATAAGCTACTGGGGCGAATGATATTGTAATGCATCTTCTATCGACCCCCATCTGCACCACGTTGGGAGACCATTTGTAATAATTATTCGCCACGATTAGACTCCATTTATAACGTATTAATTACCATCGTGACAATCAACCCACTCTTGAGTGATTTGTATCTTTCTGTTCAGCACAATTAAGAAGGAACATTACAGGAATAATCAGGATCATCTAAGTATTGAAGTTGAACACGTGCCCTTCTGATAAAACTAAGCTATATTCTGACAAGGGAAGTATCGGATAAGACAGGATGAAACCTACCTTGAAACATTGTGGACGCAATCGTTGTACTACATATAAGAGGTCAACGTGCAGTAAATCAGCTGCCAGATTGAACTGCAAGGCTCCGAAATCGTACCTGACATTCTGGAAAGCAAGCCTGACGGCTGACGAAACTGGACATCCCTGAGGCACTCGGAGTTTTCGCGTGGCGAGGTGTATATGCTGGCGGTCGTGCGACCGGTCTTGAGTGCCTGGGCAGTAGGGCTGTCCCCGCCAACATATACGGTACTTGCTACTTCCAATTGATTTATATGAGAGATTCGCCACATGATTTCGGAGACTTGCATTCAATCTGGCGGCTGATTTTCCGCACGTTGTCCTCTTATAGTACAGCGATTGCGTCCACGAAGTTTCAAGATAGGTTTCGACCTGTCTTACCTGATACTTCCCATGGAAGAACAAAACACGTAATCTGATTCTCAAACACTAAATTGACAGTGGCCTGAAAATGTGGCATAATACTTTGATGAGAATATCTTGGATGTGATTGGTTGACTTACGTAGACTGATGACCAATGCCTTCTTGGAGTCGTGATGATGACCAATCCCACTTAAGAATTCGGGGATATTGTTTTCACAAAGAATTTGTTCTACCAGTAGCCATTTGACTTTATCTGTATTTCCTGTATAATTGATTCCATACGCGGATAGAAAGTCATGTAGGACATGTTTTGCCGCGAGTACAATGAATAGTAAGGCGACGCGACCTTTAAACGGGCAACTTGCCCGACGATATACTGTTTAGAATTAGATAAAGCAGAACCAAAGGCTGTTTACATTTTCAGTTTGCTATACAGCGACGACGATCTGACTAGCAGAGTTTCCCGTATTTGTCAATGACGACCAATTAATCACGAAGAAGACTAACATACTGGCGACACAAATTAACTGCAACGATAGTAGAAACGTCGCACTAATAAGCCGGCCGAGCGTCCAACAGCTCCATTTTAAATACCTAAAGACCACACACGTAACATTCCCACCTCTCCAGTCAGAGTAGCCATCCACCAATCACATTTGAACTTATGGATGCCATCCTTTAGATACTCAATTAAAATGAACCATTGTCCCAGACATTGACAGTTTACTGGACTTGACTATTCCAACAAATTGCCAGCGTTAGTTTCCTTGTTCTAAAATGAGAGTGGCTTGCGACACTCTTGAGCAATGTTTACGGCAACTTGTGTTGTTGATTATTTAGGTGTTTTGCGACATCGTGGTCATGTAGCCCCGCGTGTTAAGGTGTCATTAGAATTTGTCTGATAACCTGTGCCTGTACTAGTACGTGTATTTGTAACGGAGGCAGGATTTGGGAAGTAAGCGGCCGTGGCCCGGCATATGCCTGAAGTAAAAGTGGGAAACCACGGAAATCAACTTCCAGGATGGTTGAGGTAGGAGTCGAACCCGCCTCGTCTCAGTTTTGCCTCACGAAGCTGAGTGGACCCCGTTCCAGCCCTCAAACCAATATGAAATTTCTTGGCAGAGCCGGAATCGAACCCGGACCTCCGCGGTGACAGTCAAGAATGCTAGCCACTGCGCAACGAGGCGGACTCTACAGGAACTTCTAGCCCTTGTGTCATAACTGCCATTTATGGGATATACTGTACAACCCTATCTAGCCTAAGATGCAAATCCTTGCATATAGCCTACTGTATATACATAACACTTATTCATAAATGAAATGATATAGGCTAGTACATACGTAATATGAAATGATGAAGATGATAAACACGGAATAATATTCATTAGTTACACACGTCCCAATGATGCGGGTTTAACCTTATGTAACCTGATAGTTTACAACATGAGAATTTGTGTTAATGTAAGAGGCACTTCTAACAGAAAACTAAGCAACGAATTATTTAAGACGAAGGGATGAATGAGTTAATAGGATGCCTCAAATCCCGGCAATAAAAACATGTGTCTCATTCACGCATATAAGAAGTCGTAAGATATCCATCATTCACTTCCCATGGACCACAAACACGTTACTCCAGCCAGGAGTCGGAATGATTGATTCTCCTCGCAGCAATTTTATGTTTATTGCTGTTTCACTCTAACTCCATTGGTTTTCTCTCGACAAAGGATGGGCTAACATTGATTTCTCGCTGTAGATTCCAATGTTAGTGAGTACTTTAACCTTCACAGAACATCGGGTTAGTGTAATTTTCTCCACTATAAGTGACTGGCTGCGTGGCACAGCGGTAACTTTCTTTCCTGCTGTGTCCAAGGTTGCTGGCACAGTCAGCTGGCATTTGAAGTTGCGCAATTGTGAGGGAGCCGTGTCAGTAGATTCACTGGCTCGTTCGAGATCCTCATCGGGGCAAAATTCCGGCACTCTGGCGTCTCTAAAAGCGAGAGTAGTTAAAAGTGACGTGAAACCAATAATATTGATCATTATATCCACAATTAGTGATTTAGAGGACAAGGCTATCCTCCAGTTTTCTGACATAGGACAAGTGAGGATCCAGCTGACAAGTCAGAATAGGGCAATTTTAGATAATAATAATGGTAATAATAGTAATAATAAAATGTTAACGTTTGTTTTAACTGCTGCGACTTCCGAGTTGCATCGTGCCAAGATTTTGCCCTGGATAAATTGTTTAACATGCCTGCAAATCTACTAATGCGGGTCTGAAATGTAAGCATACCCAATTCCAAATAACTCTTTAGAAATTCGATCTCGCAACTTTGAAAAGTGGAATGAACAGCGGTACGAATTGCACCACACAGTCAGCTGCGAAATTAGATTAAGATGCTCAGAACTAAGATATTTTCCAACAATCCTGCTAGAAAGAGACTGAAATCAATCGTATTCATTTTTTAATTAAACATAAATACTTAGTATAAACGTTTAATATTTTGGAGGAGCAAGAACGTACTTTAGACTATATTGTATTTTTGATATCTATAAATGACATAAACATAATTATCATGTGTTGTATTGTTCTTTCCATCGTATGAAGGCCGTTGTGGTCTATTTGCCCCTCCACATTTGAATCCGCGCCTGGCTGGAAAGCACGCCTACGATAACGAGTAGCTGGAATTAGCAAGCCTAAGAAATCTAATTAGGCTTCTATTTGGCGTTAGTTACTGTGACATTGAGTGATGTTGTTCGCACAGATCGAAGCGCACATTACTATAGCTCCTCCCCCTGCTAAGCTCTCTGCTATCATAGGGTATGCCGTGTGGTTCAAGGCTGTTTTTTCGTCTCCAATAGGCCCACCTAATCCAAATGGGTAACCAGCCAGTTCAGCCATCACGTATAAATATTTGCTCGATATAGGAGCACGGGGAATGATTTCAAAAGCAAATGATCCCCTGGTGATTAATCAAGTTAATGAGCATTCAGCCGTGGCTTGTTCCGGCTCATTCGCGACCTCTTTACTCGTCATAGCACATTATATACATCTATATCTTCCCCGATTAGCAAATTGAAATCATCATCGTCCACGCTAATAATTTGTCCATTATTCAAGTGGTGGAAAAGCCACTTAATATATCCCTCAATGGAGCCAATTGCACACTTACGCGTGCATTGGACAGCTGACAGCTTGACATTTCTTCGTTGATTAAAAATCATCGCATCGGGTTCAAAAATAGAGAAATGTAACTCCATTGTCTGTACGTGTAATAACAGCCAACGCAGGGTAATTTGTGCGTGTATCTGCAAAGTGTGCTGGCACCATTTCTGCGCTGTATAACATCTACACTACAGTATTTGGATATTTGATACCCACCACGACCGCAATGGAGAGCTGCAGCCAGTTCGGAGATCGGAGGTTTGAATCTCAGCGCTACCAGCGGCTATCCTGACTGTAGATTCCCCCCGTTTTTTTTTTACAATCCTTCCAATCAAATGCCAGGATAGTACCTTATTTTATGTATTTTATTTTGTAATTTTACGTGACCGTTAATCTTGCGATCATGAGCCACGGGACGTCCTTTTTACGTGGAATCCGATCCACAGGACATGGCGTTCAAAAATCTCACATGAATTGACCGGAAATCAAATCCGGTCCACCTTGGTGAGAGGCAAACTGCTTGACCGTTGCGCCACCACGCTCCCCACCTAATTTCAAGTTCTAGGGCACCTACCCCAGTCCCGACCCTTAGAATTACAGTTACGAAAAGTCACCACAGGAACACAGGTTATCATACCAATAGAACACACCCAAATACACCGGTGCTGATGACCAATATGTTTCAAATAAATTACTAACAACGAGATCTAAATATAAAATACAGTGCCTGTTTCAGGTACTTAAGGTTGTCTTTCATCTATTAAAATTAACTTCAAACTTTCAAATTAGAACGTAGAAATTTGTATTACACATTGCATTAACCCTTTTCTATGGTATCAGGAGGAGATAAAGTGAGTTACTGTGTGGCAGATGGTTTGTTACGGCTAAATGCCCATCTGTCGCTAACCTCATTCTAGAAAAATCAAGTTAAATAACTTAATTTCGTTTGTTGGCACTTGCCTTCGACGTTCTGAATCAGTCTGCAAACATGCAAGACAATTATAAGGTGCGTTCAAAAAGTAACGAGCCGGAGGCTGGTATGCGCAAACCGGTGACGATATCGGCTAATCGTGGCGTGTGTAACGAGGTGTGGTTCCGACCAGAGCGTGAAAGGTCACAGCTTGTCGCTAGAGGGCACCCGTGCACGTCACGTGACGATACAAAGCAAGCAGCAGCATGCATCACCAAGACCAAGACAGTAGGCCATTCGACATGCTTCGTGGTGTGGTTGAAGCCTGTGGGGCACCCATTGGGCACACACTTTCCGCAAATGCAGTTGTTCCGTCATGTTGGTGTGCAAACTTCCGACGCTCAATTAGAACGTAGAAATTTGTATTACACATTGCATTAACCCTTTTCTATGGTATCAGGAGGAGATAAAGTGAGTTCACTGTCACTCGGCGATCCTGTGTAATCAGTGCATCAACCAGCTGGACGTTGTCATCGGTAATGCAGGGGGGTGCCCCAGACCGGGAATCATCAGCTAACGACACCCGTCCTTCCCTGAAGCGCTTGTGCCAAGCCTTGACCCTTGCAAGGGACATGCAGTGTTCGCCGTACACTTGTGCCATACGGCGATGAATGTCCGTTCCCCCTACTCTTTCCGCTGTCAGAAACCGAACTATACCTCCTTGCTCTTCGTTTGACGCCCCCATGTCACTGTTTTCAATGCGACTGGCAGCGTTGGACAATTGATGCATGCTGCTGCTCGCTTTGTAACGTCACGTGACGTGCACGCATGCCCTCTAGCGACGGGCTGTGACCTTCCACACCTCGTTACACACGCCACGATTAGCTGATGTCGTCACCGGTTTGCGCATTACAGCCTCCGGCTCGTTACTTTTTGAACGCACCTTATAGATTTAAAGATGTCTAAGTCCAGTTTAAAGTGGAACTCATTATCTCCATAACTACTGCAGAACCCGTGAGCTGGCATCTGATGGGCCACAGTATTGACATACTTCCGCGGTGGTCTCTCCTACACTCACGAAATGCACTTTGACTGAAAAATGTTTTCCAATTCAGCATGGTTATCGATTTACATTTCTTAAGGGCTGTTGCTTCATTTACGGCTTTGCAGCATCATAGTCATCAGTCCTGTGCACTTGGGAGTGGGTAGAACCTGTGTGACTATACTAATATGTGTTTTTAGCAGAGAGGCTAGTATTAGGGGCTAGACAGCCATAGATTTTACTTATACTGTATACCATCCTGGCTTTTGCCTGTAACAGCAGTGAGCTACCACGGAAAGCGAATTCTGGGATAGGTGAAGTGGGAATCGAATCCACGTCTCCTCAGTTGTCTTTGTGTGGCAGACGGCATCCCGTTCCAGGCTCACACCAGAATTGAAATATCTATCTATCTATCTATCTATCTATCTATCTATTTATTATTATTATTATTATAATTATTAATATTATTATTACTATTATTATTATTTGCACTAATCCATTCCACCAGAAAATAGACTTCACTGGCGGTCTCGTTCGCATGTTCGGTGACAACACATGCAGGCCTACTGCATGTATAAGGTGCGTTCAAAAAGTAACGAGCCGGAGGCATAAATACAGAAACCAGTACCTGTATGTTAGAAGTATTGGCCCTGGCTGTTGAGGCACTTGTCCCACTGTGACACGAGGCGGTGAATGGCTGTCTCATAAAATTCCCTGGGCTGCGATGTGAACAAGTTCCGCACGTACAGCTGGAAGTCGGCATCCGAGGTGAATCGTTGGCCCCGCAGAGCCCTTTCCAGGGGCCCAAACATGGCGTAATCACAGGGAGAGAGGTCTGGACTGTATGGAGGGTGGCCTCCCATTTGAATTTCAGCAGGAGTGCCACGACTGTGTTGGCCGTATGAGGTCGTGCATTGTCGTGGAGCGACCACGGCGGCTATGGCGTTCACTGTCACCCGGTGGTCCTGGGTAATGAGTGCATCAACCAGCTGGACGTTGTCAACGGTAATGCTGGGGGGTGCCCCAGACCGGGCTTACGACACCCGTCCTTCCCTGAAACGCTCGTGCCACGCCTTGATCCTTGCAAGGGACATGCAGTGTTCGCCGTACACTTGTGACATTCGGCGATGAAAGTCCGTTCCCCCTACTCCTTCCACTGTCAGAAACCGAACAACACCTCTTTGCTCCTTCGGTTGACGCCTCCATGTCACTGTTTGCAATGCGACTGGCAGCTTTGGACGATTGATGCATGCTGCTGCTCGCATTGTATCGTCACGTGACGTGCGCGCGTGCCCTCTAGCGACGGGCTGTGACCTTTCACGCTCTGGTCGGAACCACACCTCGTTATACACGCCACGATTAGCCGATGTAGTCACCGGTTTGCACATTCCAGCCTCCGGCTCGTTATTTTTTGAACGCACCTTATAAATGGACAAAATGGCTGGGAAGAACCAGAAATGTTTGAACGTTCAAGACCCTTCTCATATTTTAAACTCATTAACTGTTAGTTACCATTACCTCTAATTCCATTTCCACTCTCTAAAGTCTAAATTAATTTTAATTGGGTAACAAGCGTGGATGAGTATAATTGTGTTGTATCACTGAGGAGACCAGAGCCCATACGTGGCCGCACTCCGTCCTCAGTTCCGTACGTTTCATATAATTGTGCCAATGCAATTACATAATTCGTATCACACGTTGTATTGCTACCCCGATTATTCCCGTCAGGAGGAAATGAGATGAGGTTGTTTCTTTAACGCCCGGATACCCCTTTTGTCGCCAACCTCACCAATGGAGTTAATGAGAAATGAAGATGTACCAAATATGGGAAAGAGTTGGATATAAGCTGCCGTGGCTTATTAGAAGGTACAGTTCCAGCATTTGTCTGGTCATTAAAGTTGGGGAAATCACATAAATCCATCTCAAAGATGGTAGACGGTGGGGATCGAGCCAATTCATCTTCCAAATCCAGACTTAGCCTGGCCTTCCATGTTAACGTGCGTAGCTATTACGGTGAGCCACCTTTATTAACTCAATGTATTTCCGAAATGATATACAGTAGGCCTATACTATAACTTAAAGGTAATAATTTGTAAATTTGTTCACTAAATTTCAGCCACCATACTGGTTTATGGATGACGAAGTCCTTTTAGATTAGTTTGAAAGAATTATGATAAGTGAAGCAAGTTTCATTCCGTTTGGGACATCGTTTATCCATTCATACTTCTCACCAATATTCAACCACCACGGCATTCCCGCACTTCAAATGTGAATCTTAATTCCCCTCTCCCCTTCCCATTACCTCTCCAGCGACGCTGATCACTCGCTGAGTTCAACTCAACGAATGCATAATATATTACACCCCAGCCCACATCTTTCTTTCCCTTCTCTTTCTTTATGGTCTCTGTGGGCTCTGCGCCCATACTACTAGAAACAATTGAGGAGGTTTCAAGCTCACGCTTAACTTATCAGCAGAAGAAATGTATTGTGCTTGAGGCGCATAGTCCGAGGTGTGGGCTGTCGGGGTTATTTTAACCCTGGTGTGGTCACACTTGGTATAAAGGACCGGGTATTATTATTACAAGTAGGTTAGATTTACAGAAACTTCAATTTTAATTTATGGTTCATTACGATACATAAGAAGAAACGAGACAATATACTGTACCTTATATGAAGGGAATTTTTGTAAAAGAAAATCCACTTATCCTGTTATAAAAATATAATATATCTTGAAAATGAGAGAGTCTGCTTACATTTAAGCATCCATAAAATAACTGTTGAATTAATAATAATTATACTATAATTATGGTATGTTCTAATTATAAATTATGATGAATCTTGGATGGATCATTAGACTGGATGTCGAATATTTTAGTTCTGGTAACAGAGCCCGTGGTGTGCAGGGGAATTAAGATTCGAATTTGAAGTGCGTGAATGCCGTGGTGGTTGAATATTGGAGTGAGGGGTTAGGGAGAAGATATCTAGGGGTGGAAAGTCTAAAGCGTCAAACCAATTAGGCTCAGCAGAAATTGACAATATGCCCGGTGCAATAGACCGTGGTGCGACCAATTAAAGGTTAAGGGGGCAAAACACTTCTACTGCTACTTATACCTAAGTTACATGTGGAATAAGAAATGGCAAGAACGAAATACGAATAATGGAAATGAAAGATAGGGAAAAGGAATGCCCTCAACCCTCGAGAAATGATAATGGACGGACTTGGAAGGAAGCAGAGCCACGAACGACAGATACGAAAGGAAAATAAGAGAGGGTTCGCCCAAAACCGTCACTGGAGAAATGGGAGAAACCCAGCATAGGAATTCCTCGGGTCGCCAACTCCCAAAATCACCAACCATGAGCTCCTGAGGGTGTACGCGTGGTGAGCTACACACACCTTGTGTCCTTTAGGGCCTCATAAAGCAGGCTGGAGAAAATATAAAAAGAATAGAAGAGGCCTAACCCCTCGCAGAATGAGGGTATCAGGAAGAAATAACAACGGCTAATTAAGGCGGGAAAATAAAAAACACCTTAGGCCTCGGACATTCTAATGCCATCTGGGTCAGAAGAGAACAAGAGTTGATCAAGGTAGGCCAACAGGAACGACAGGAAAACAGGAGTGCGGTATGCAGG